>JASEVX010000005.1:7347115-7397115 GCA_031761405.1 Serripes groenlandicus
TAACGCACCGATCTATCCCCCCTCACTGAGATATACATCTCAGTTACATGCACCTCTGAGTCACCGAAGTTTGTCATATTCATGCATAACTCAGATCGTACAGTTTTAACTGAATCTGTTTTGATATGTGTTTGTGAGGTCATCGATGATATAAATATATATAGATATATCCAAATTATAATCTTTATTAATTATAGCATTATTGAAATATTATAAAAGCATTGTTTGATGAAGAAATAAAAAATAATATAATCTATAACACCCTCTCTCTATCTTCTCTCTGTATATCTGTCTGTGTCTCTGTTTGCTGTTTGTCAGTCTGTGTCTGTCTTTCTGTCTGTCTTTCTCTTTTTGTTCTCCTCTCCCCTCTCTATCATATTCCCCCCCCCCCCCCCCCACCACCCCCATATCTCTCTCTCTCTCCTCTCTCTCTCTCTCTCTCTCTCTCTTCTCTCTCTCTCTCTCTCTCTCTCTCTCTCTCTCTCTCGCTCTCTCTCTCTCTCTCTCATGCTCTCTCTCTCTCCCTCTCTCTCCTCCTCTCTCTCTCTCATCTCTCTCTCTCTCCTCTCTCTCTCTCTCGCTCTTCTCTCTCTCTTCTCTCTCTCTCTCTCTCTCTCTCTCTCTCTCTCTCCTCTCTCTCTCTCTCTCTCTCTCTCTCTCTTCTCTTTCTCTCTCTCTCTATATATCTCTCTCCCCCCGTCCCTCAATCCTCAATCATCCTCTCAGTATAACATGTGTTGTCAAAACGAAACAATCAATGATTCGTACATCGTTTTGATATCAACATAAGTATGAGTCAGTACCTAATCAATGAGTAACATGAGAAAGTTCATGAAGTGCTCTAAATATTATACAAGACGAATTGTTGACGCAAAGCATCACAAAAGGAAGCCGTAATATAACGTTGCACATAAAGAAATAAAAACAAACTATATTTAAATCCACAAACATTAGACAAATTTAATCTGTATTTATCTATATTTTAAGATTTAAATATTATGTAAGATATCTAACCTGGCAGGGTCTGTCTTTTAAGTGAATGAGATGATTATAGTTAATCTGATCATGACAAGTGACAAATAAAACAAATATACAGCAAACGACTTTGAAATTATCAAGTACAAAATATAAAAATCAATAAAATGGATAGTATGATAACTGAAAAGTGTCACAAATCATTGTCGTAAATTCAAATCATGATTGCTCATTATGAGCAATTTCTCCTTTTGCCACAATGATTTCACCTGACAGACTTTGAAATCATCAAGTACAAAACATAGATAATCTTTATAAATGATAGTAAGATAATTGAAAAGAGTTGAAATTGTTGTGGCAAATGGAGCAATTGCTCATTATGAGCAATTTCACTTTTTGCCGACAATGATTTCAAAAGTCGTCTGCTACAGAGGCGCAGAAATGGTATATACTCGTATGTCGGAAATGGTTAAAACCGTAAATGGAGAAAATTAAGCTCATTATGAGCAATTTCACCTTTTGTCACAAGGGTTAAAAAACCGTAAATGGAGAAATTAATCTCATTGTGAGCAATTTAACCTTTTGCCACAATGATTTCAAAGTCGTCTGCTGCAGAGGCTCAGAAAGGGTATATAATCGTATGTGGGAAAGGGTTAAAACCGTTAATGGGAATATTAAGCTAAGTATGAGCAATTTAACCTTTTTGCCACAATGATTTCAAAAGTAATCTGTTGCAGAGGCACAGTAAGGGTATATACTCGTATGTGGGAAAGGGTTAAAACCGTTAATGGAGATAATTTAACTCATTATGAACAATTTCCCCACAATGATTTTTACAGTCGTCTGTTGCAGAGGGATCGGTAAAGGTATATTTGTGGAAAGGTTAAAAACCGTAAATGGAGACAATTAAGGCAAGACATATTTGGTCATACCTGATTCAGTGTTAATTTAAATTGTTATGGAGAGAGTTTCCTGTGGAGATATTAAGACCCAAAACATTGAATGAGTATTACAATATCAATGTAAAGGTGTTAGAAATTTACAACACGAGTATACTGCAAAAACATCACTTTCTTATATTGTTTCATCAAAATGTCGAACGAGCAAACGTCCCTTTTTCGTTCAATTACATCACATAGAAAAGCGAATGAAGCAGATAAGGAAAATAGCAAATAACCATAGTACTGAGTAAATGATATGCTTGCTTGAATATAACGGATAAGCATACGGGTTTATACAACACAGTGACGTAATAACGTCGAGATAAAGCGTCTTCTGGAGTACTGCGTAATATATAGGATGAAAGGAACCAGACTACATTAAGTGCGCCTTTTTCTGTTTGGTTCCCGGTTTGGGAACTCTTGAAATAATAAAGCGTATGAGGCAGGTAACCAATTTAGTAGAATGGTTCTCTATTTTACTGTTTAGACAAGATACAGTATGAATTTCGCTTAACTAAAAATTTACATAAAGTAAATTAATATACCGGCCTTTTTTCTTTTTTTTTAATTTGTAAAACTCACGCATGTATATAAGAGTGTAACAAGAATTGTTTTAAAAGAAATTTACCTTAAATTAATATACTTAGTAAGGACAAAGATTAATTCCTATATGTGGTCACACTGGCAGGTCTAAAAATCTCCTTGTGCTAAATTTCAAAGAAAGCATTCCTAGCAGGAAGCCGCCTACTAAAATGGTTAGTCAAAACAACCGTGAGTTACGTATTATGGTTAGTCAAAACAACCGTGAGTTATGTACTATGGTTAATCAAAACAACCGTGAGTTACGTATTATGGTTAATCAAAACAACCGTGAGTTACGTACTATGGTTAATCAAAACAACCGTGAGTTACGTACTAATGGTTAGTCAAAACACCGTGAGTTACGTACTATGGTTAGTCAAAACAACCGTGAGTTACGTACTATGGTTAGTCAAAACAACCGTGAGTTACGTACTATGGTTAGTCAAAACAACCGTGAGTTACGTATTATGGTTAGTCAAAACAACCGTGAGTTACGTACTATGGTTAGTCAAAACAACCGTGAGTTACGTACTATGGTTAGTCAAAACAACCGTGAGTTACGTACTATGGTTAATCAAAACAACCGTGAGTTACGTACTATGGTTAGTCAAAACAACCGTGAGTTACGTACTATGGTTAGTCAAAACAACCGTGAGTTACGTATTATGGTTAGTCAAAACAACCGTCAGTTACGTACTATGGTTAGTCAAAACAACCGTCAGTTACGTACTATAGTTAGTCAAAACAACCGTGAGTTACGTACTATGGTTAGTCAAAACAACCGTGAGTAGTCAAAACAACCGTGAGTTACGTATTATGGTTAGTCAAAACAACCGTGAGTTACGTATTATGGTTAGTCAAAACAACCATGAGTTACGTACTATGGTTAGTCAAAACAACCGTGAGTTACGTACTATGGTTAGTCAAAACAACCATGAGTTACGTACTATGGTTAGTCAAAACAACCGTGAGTTACGTACTATGGTTAGTCAAAACAACCGTGAGTTACGTACTATGGTTAGTCAAAACGACCGTGAGTTACGTATTATGGTTAGTCAAAACAACCGTGAGTTACGTACTATGGTTAGTCAAAACGACCGTGAGTTACGTACTATGGTTAGTCAAAACAACCGTGAGTTACGTATTATGGTTAGTCAAAACAACCGTGAGTTACGTACTATGGTTAGTCAAAACAACCGTGAGTTACGTACTATGGTTAGTCAAAACAACCGTGAGTTACGTACTATGGTTAGTCAAAACAACCGTGAGTTACGTACTATGGTTAGTCAAAACAACCGTGAGTTACGTACTATGGTTAGTCAAAACAACCGTGAGTTACGTATTATGGTTAGTCAAAACAACCGTGAGTTACGTATTATGGTTAGTCAAAACAACCCTGAGTTACGTATTATGGTTAGTCAAAACAACCGTGAGTTACGTATTATGGTTAGTCAAAACAACCTCGAGTTACGTATTATGGTTATTCGTGTCATTAAAGTGACATGAATGGTCTACATTCATTTATGAAACCAAACAATATACGTATTCCACATTGATCTTTCAAACGAGTGCTTGCTACTTCATTTTATTATTGACGCCGTGTGGAAGCGCGGCGTTAGTATGGGATAGGTTTTAATTTTGTACCATGGAGTGACGTAATCGAAAAGGGAGCAACCAACATTATTATTGTTAAGAAAAACTCTGTTATATGTTTGGAAAAAAAAAACCTTTATGAATAAATAAATTGTATAAAATGATTTAAGAAACAGCAAGATACAAAATACGTATGGCTTTCTACCGTTATTACAAAACTTTAGACACATGTAATGGGTATTTAATAACTTTCCCCTAACTTCCTAGGTTACGCTTTTTTTATTATAGTTTAGTGTACGACCCGATTCATCAAAGCTCAGAAAAAAAATCTGGCGATGTTTTTGCCTATTTACGATATTGAGATTTTTAAATAAATGGGTAATCTTTAAAAAATCAATGATGATTCATTTTAATAACTACATATTACAGTATAATTCTAGAAACTGTAAAAACAACGTTAACCCAACTATGTAATACGCATGGCCGTAACGTGACCCGTTCTATTATTTGTAAATGCAGTATGTCATCGATTGGCGATTTTGGTCATTCTTATTTAATAGACGACAATGTGTCATCGGTTCCCATAGAGTAATTAAGTTGTCTCTGCTTTCTTTCGCTATGAATACTTCGCTTTCACGATTTCATCCGATTTCTAAAATTCATTGGATTCGCACCCGGTTATTCATGTTTCGTTCGAGATGAACGATTCGTACCAACTGGGTTTCGCTCTTTGCTCTTGGGGAACTGACTTGACCATTTTCTTTTGTTTATTTTTCAGTTTTCTACTGGCATGGTCAAAACGATTAAAAGTGACATTACAAACAAACAAAACAGACTTAATAATTCTTGCTATATGTTGTCTATACATGTGAACTTTCATAATGCTCAATCTTGATCATACATATCTTTCTTTTCTTTTTTAATTACTTCGTATTTTTAGCTCGACTATTCGAAGAATATGAGAGCTATACTACTCACCCTGGCGTCGGCGTCGGCGTCGGCGTCCACGTCACAATTTGGTTAAGGTTTTGCATGCAAGATCTTAAATACTACATGTATTGCATTGAAACTTTCTACAACCCTACCAAACTATTACACCTGTGTAGATTATCAAGTATGATAACTCTATTCTGCAGTTTATGCAAGTTATGGCCCTTTTTTTACTTAGAAATACTGGTTAAAGTTTTGCGTGCAACTAAATTAAAAGTGCATGTCTCAGTATATACTTGATGCATTGCATTGAACCTTTATACAACCCTACCCAACTATCACACCTATGTAGATTATCAAGTTAGATAACTCTATTCTGCATTTTATGCACGTTATGGCATTTTTTTTACTTAGAAAGTCTGGTTAAAGTTTTGCGTGCAACTAAATTAAGAGTCCATATCTCAGTATTTACTTGATGCATTGCATTGAAACTTTCTAAAACCCTACCCAACTATCACATCTGTGTAGATTATCATCTAAGATAACTCTATCCTGCATTGTATGCAAGTTATGGCCATTTTTTTACTTAGAAATTCTGGTTAAAGTTTTGCGTGCAACAAAATTAAGAGTCCATATCTCAGTATTTACTCGATGCATTGCATTGAACCTTTATACAACCCTACCCAACTATCACACCTATGTAGATTATCAAGTTAGATAACTCTATCCTGCATTTTAGGCAAGTTATGGCACTTTTTTTACTTAGAATTTCTGGTTAAAGTTTTGCGTGCAACTACATAAAGAGACCATCTCTTAGTAACTACTTGATGCATTGCATTGAAACTTTATACAGCCCTTACCAACCATCACATCTATGTAAACAATCAAGTATGATTACTCTATCCAGCATTTTATGCAAGTTATGGATCTTTTTGGACTTAGAAATTCTGGTTAAAGTTTTGCAACTACATTTAGAGTGTAATCTCAGTAACAACTTAAAAAATTGTATTGAAACTTTATACAACCTTTCCCAATTGCACAACTATAAACACAACCAATTAAGATAACTCTATCCTGTATATGGTGCAAATTGTAGCCCTTTTTGTGGCGATTGGTTTGACAATCGCCACAATGCTAACAGAAACAACAACAACGAAACATATTTACATAGTCGGATTTGAACAATCGGTTGATATTTTTTCCTTACTGCAAACTAATTTACTCACATCCGTTATAGTTCCATCATTGATGCAGAGACGTGATTAATAATAATTATGTCAGTGCTACTTTGGTACCGGATTATTACTAATATTTGAGTTTTATCGAGACATTATCTACATATAGAGTTAAAATATGTAAATATTTTCTTCGCCATGATTGGGCAGATAATAAATATCATTGCGCGTTCTATCTGCCTTGCAAATAACTCTGATGATACTCAAATCTGGAAATTCCAAAAGGTTCTATAAATAGCTCGCGAGACTGCATGGTTATCTCAATATTTACAAAGGTTTAAAGGACACACGATATCAGTGTGTACACACGTTATGTATACACGTCTGCACGTTCTAGAGTCAATTAGCAATCAATGCTGAAAGTGTAGCCTAATTTAGTTTGGAGATCGAGCATTATATAATATGCCTATATTTTTATAAATTGAACAGTTTGGCAAATAGTGAAATTGTGCTTTTTATTCGCTATATACTGCTTGTTACTTTGCAGGATTTTCCATACGATCGCCACTACAGTGCCATTGGCGCTTTGATTTTACTAACAAATTATGGTTAAAGGTTTGCGTGCATCTACATTAAGAGTCCATATCTTAGTAACTACTTGATGCATTCCATTGAAAGGTTATACAACCCTATCTAACCATCACACCTATGCAAATATTCATGTTAAATAACACTATCCTGCATATAATGCAAAGTATCATCCATTAAGAAATTGTGGTTAATGTTTTGCATGCAACTACATTAGAGTCCATTATCTCAGTAACTTAAATAAGCGATGGAATAGTCGAGCGCGCTGTCCTCCGACAGCTCTTGTTTGTTTATATACTCCCGTTTTTGCTATCATACTTCTGCTAAACTGGAAGGAGAATAGTCTTCCACCTCTCCTTCCTAAGCTTGTGTCACACTTAACATATAACTAGAGGCAATACACCTTAATATATGTTAATATTAAAGCACCGATGTGTTTTTTTATCTAATGGATCTAGTTAGAGGATTTAAACAGTTTATTGGTAAACAAAATTTGAAAAACTTCAGCTTGTATGACACATTATAGTTGCAGTGAACGTTAAGCAAACCGGAAACCAAATGGTTTCAGGACTAAACTTGTCATTTCACGACTAAACTTCACATGCTGAATATCACATAGATCGTAGCATGTAAAACGTTTAATCCCTACGTCAATATTGACCCTTTCTGCTCTTGGTAACCGTAGCCGGCGATTTTTTCCCTTCCATAGGTAATGTGTATGAACGTTGCTATACCATGCATGTATCCAAAAATTGTGTCCGGAAAGAAACGTATAGAGGAAAGAATTAAATATGATAATACGTGAACGATAAAGGAAGGAAAACACGTAATCTGATATGTGGTAATTTGAGTGAAATTACACTCGTTGTCTATTTTTAAAAATGAGTTCAAATAAAAACTGATAAGGTTTTACTGACTAACCAGATGTTACAAATCCAAATTTCAATAATGTGACGTCATTCTAAAATCGTAAAGAAAACAACATAAATAATAGGAAAGGATAATTTGACTCGTCACGAATGTAGCTCCGTAAATTATGGAATAATTTCATTGGAAGTGCTTTATGAGGGAAAATCGATTATGATTTGTACCTGTAATCATTAAGTCATGAATTTAAAATCTTGGCCATATTTTAAAGTTGAATATGCTTAACCAGATGATGATTTTTAGTTTATTTACTTAGGCCGGTAGAACTCGTAAATGAATTATAATTAAATCACTGATAGTTCTGCAAGCAAGAGGCTAACTACAGATCACGGAGAATGATTTACCGATTACAAAAGTTAATAAATGTTTACCCGAAATAGGTAACACCTATGCTCATATTATATCTCTGTTAGAACTATTAAAGTTCTTGTATGGATAAACAGGGTTGTTCAATTGAATTTCAATACACTCCCCCTGGAATAAATGACATGGCTGTCGATTTGGGAAGAAATATCCCCAACAATTTAAGATATTTTATATCTACATCGTCTCATTTTTAATATATATTTCAGGTATTTGCATGGTTAATGTTTGGATATCAGCGGGTTTGTGGGAAGATGGCCCTTTTGAGCTACTATACAAAACATCATCAACCAATGAAATTCCTACCGGAAGTGGTAAATTTGACTAGCTTGTTCCAGGCTTTCGATACAAAACATTTGCTTGAGCAGGTGTCCAGTTCAAAATAATGAAAAAAAAATAAGCGTTTACATGTTCATCGTATATGCCAAAGGTACAAATCGCTGTCGTAACATCGGGCCAGGGATATGAACATTGTTTTATTTTCAGTTTATCGTCTTGACATATGTTAAATGATTTAAATCCAATTTTACCGGCCCTATTCGTCAGTTTTATTCTCCACACAAGGAGGAATGAAACGCCACCATTTTGATTTTCTGACCTTCATACGGAAGATCGGCTACTCTTCAGAGAATTTTGGACATCGAAGTGTTTTGTAAACAAACCAAGTAGCAATTATTACCAAAATGACAGTTCCGAAAAAGTTCACTCAATCGTTGCATTTTCAAATTGAGGAGCAATTGAGAGTTTGTGTTATCAAAGACAGGTCACCAATATTGTCCACTTTCCTCGTTTTGAGTATGCAATCCCTTTTCTGAAACGTTTGTTAAAGCCTTCCAAGATTGTTTAAACAATATGATTTTAAAACACACTAAAAGATTAATACCGTCTTGATAATTGGGAGCATGGTTTGAACAAAATGTAGGAACTTGTGGGGTCAGTGGCGTTTTGGTCTGCTGAAAAGTGTGAAACAGGGGTAACTTCCCATTTCGTCTACAGTTTTTTGTCCCATATTTCGTCTACACCCTTATTCACCTTATACACCTGTTCATAAAATGAATATACATACATGTAGCTATATTTCTACGGAGATTGCCATTTCATCATTTCATGTTTTGGTCTATTTTTTTTCCAAAAAATAGAACAATAAAATAACACAATTTCTAATGAAAAGATGCTCTGGTATGGATCCACACTGTATAATGTATAAGCCACATATTTTAAACAGAAGATGTCTGTCTTATTGAATTAGCGTGTTAGCAACTTATTTAGGGACGGTCTGTCACCTTAATCTAAGTGTAGACGAAATGGGACAAAGTGCAAAAAGTGTAGACGAAATGGGAATAAACCAAAACAGGATAGGGCTACCCTTTCCACGAACTTTTATCATACAGGTCCCTGTTCCTGAACCGTACCTTTATTTCAAGGACTGTTTTTATACTTCCAAAAACGTGTTATACGTAATAAATTTTATGTGAACCTGTGCTTTGTTTACTTACACAGAAATTATTGAATTTATTTGTCAGTATTGTTGGTTTTTAACATGAATTTATAAGTATTCCCATGAGCCCTGATAAATGTTAAGAGGTTCGAGAACCAGAGTTTCTATGCTAATCAAGAAGTATTTATCATTGCTGCATACAACAAAGAAATGATACGGGCAAGACTATAGAAAAACATACAATAATTACCTCCATTCACAAGTTTTGAAATTTATTTTGTTTGTCTTGTATCATAGGCTCTTTCACAGTTTTCAAAAAAAATTCAGTTATATCAAGGCGTTTCCTGGGTAAGTTACCAGTTCTACACCAGAGAATATGGTATTCAGCCTGGAATCGGTGTCAAACATTGTTTAAACTTAAGGTGTGCATGCAAGTGCAAATATTACACCATTGCTCAGAACTTGACTTCTAGATGTATCACATTGAATTGTTGTACACAACTTCCCAACTATCACATCTTTGTAAATAATTTAGTACAATAATATTTTCCTGCATATAATTCAAATTATGGCTCTTTATTAATATTATTTATCTTGGAAATTCTGGTTAAAGTTGTGCATGCAACTACATTAGAGTCCATATCTCAGTAACTACTTAATGTATTGCATTGAAACTTTAAACAAATCTTCCTAACGATCACACCCATAAATATAGATACTCTTAATTCAATACATGAACTTGTGTTTCGTTGATAGCTAAGATTTATATTTAAAATGGTTGTTTATAGTTGTATAAAGTTATCTAATGCTTGCGACTGCCTTTATGAAGAGATAGCAGGAAGTCAGGCTTGTTAATGCTATGTAAACATTGGTCAACAAACAGCTCTTTTGTGTTATTTTGAGTGAAGCCCAAACCCTAGCTAGAATAGATATTTATATTAAATTAACCTTACATGAAATAGTCATTTCATTTATAGTGAAATCCACGGAGAAAATGTAAGACTGGTAAGGGAATGTGAGCCAGGAATCTCTATTTCACATTATGCTTATTCTGTAAATATTACAGATGCCTTCAACTCGGAAGAGTTCCAGTACACCACTAAGAGCTACAAGGTCAAAAGGCACACCAACAAGTAAACCAAAGGATGAAAGAAAAACTACACAGGAAAAGGAACAAAAACCACATGTTAAACAGCAGAATGAAACTTCACATAAAGTAAGGTTATCTTTAAACTTTTCCCACATGCAACAAAACTTCAAAAGAGGACTTTTTTTTTTGGAAAACTTATACATATAAATAAACTTTAAAGTAGTAAATTATTGAATCATGTTTGAATTATAGTGGCAAAAGGAGAAACTGCTCATTATGAACAGTTTTTCCATTTGCCACAATAATTCAAAAGTTAACTGTAATTTGGAAAGGGTTTAAAATGAATCTGGAAGAAAGTAATAAAATGATTAAAAACTGAATCACTTTCCCAAATGATAAGCCTATATATTTATATAACTGGTAATTGGAAATAACATATACACTGTATTGTGACTATCATCGGCATGTCAAACAGATTTATCCATGATTTTAATTAAAATATATAATTTATTAAAATAAGAGTAAACTTTGTATTTGTGATAAAATCATATCCAACTTAAACAGTAATGAATAGTTTTTTAATATTAGTATTTTATCATCAAGAACTATTTATTTCCTGCACAAAATGTTATATGGAGATTATTTCAAGGAATCAAAATCAAAAGTTTTGAAAATATGTCATCTGTATAAGGACAATTGATAACCATTTCCCACATACACCAAATCTGCAGCAGATAACTTTAAAAACATCTAGAAATAATATTGAAAATGACAATAAATGAATGTATAATTAATATGTATGGAATTGTAAATATTTCGTCAAAAGATGTCTGTTGCAGATGCATGATCTGCAAGTGAGAACGGTTTAACCCTTTCCCTCATATAGACGGTGTCACGCTTTCCGACGCCTCTGTAGCAGACAGCTTTTTTGAAAACATGGCCACAAAAGAAGAAATTGCTCAAAACAAGTAATTTCTCATTTTGTCACCATATGTTCAACTCTATTTAATTTATATTGTACTTTCATTTAAAGGGAGTTTCCAATTTTTCTCGGGTATATTTACAAAGTCGTCTGCTAGATTAGTTGTATGTGAGAAAGGTTTAAAGTAAGATTTTGAGTTGTAAGCTCATAACATTTTTCATTTTCTGCAGAATCAGGAAGATACAGGAAAGGTCAACCAGAAAGACGAAGCAGAGATTAGATCTCCGAATCCCAAGAAAGTTAAAATTGATGCTACCGTTGATGTGGAAAAAGGAGTGCTGAAGTCTCAAACTGCAGATGAGGGTGAGAACTGATTTTAGAACTTTTTCCGTCATTGTTCATTGTTGTCATGAGTCAATATATTTACCCATAAAGACAAGCTATTGCATTACTTGATTATAGTCAACATTTTCAACTTGGTTTCAAGTTTTGTGTTTAGGTATCTTACATGCAAACTATCACTCTGAAGCTCGGAATACTTGTTCACTTGTAAATGTACAATAAAATGAAGGAAGAGTTCTACAAGTTAACCCTTTCCCTCATATAGACGCTTTCTGACACCTCTGCAGCAGACAGATTTTTGAAAACATAGTGACAAAAGAAGAAATTGCTCAAAATGAGCAATTTCTTCTTTTGCCACAATGTTTTCCACTTTTATTGATATATCCATTCAATTATAGAGATTTTCTATTTGTTGACAAAATATGTTCAAAGTCTTCTGCTGCAGAATTGTTGTATGAGGGAAAGGGTTATATAAACTTGTCATGTATTTTGATTGGATTATTACTCCTTTTTGTAACAGTGAACATAATGCAACCAATCCTCTAGTGTAAAGGAAGTATTTATTAACATCTTTAATGGGACTATTGTGTTATGGGGCTCCTGGGGTCAAAGTCAATGTTACTAAAAATAGAAACATGGTTATAACTTATATATTCAATATTGTTAGTTACAGTTGATATAATGTAACAAATTATGAATTGTGTTATACATATTTATAAATATTTTTAAAAGAAAGAAAATAAAAGTGGCAGTCAACATTGCATCTAAGATTAAAGCTGCAGGCAAATATATATTCTTCAAAAGATTTACTTACCAAATTAAATGGAGGCTGTATTTTAATACTAAGAGATTTCAACATTCATCTAAAAAAGGGTTGTTTAATGCCAGTCAACTGTCACAATGTGTACAGTCTGCAACAACAGGTTATAAATCATAGCTTGACCATATCAACACTGACATTCAGAGAAAAACATTAATACAGGTGAATTTAATTCTTGAACCACAAACCTATTGACCAATACCAATATTGTTCAAATTATAGCCCTGGGTTAAAAAATTACCCCTCCCCGTGATATTTGGTATGTAGCTTCATCTAGTGGACCTCTACCAAGATTGTTCAAATTATAGCCCTGGGGTCAAAAATGAACCCTCCCCGGGGGTCACTTGTTTTACATAGACTCGAATAGGGAAAAACCAGTAGCTCATGTATTTTGATGTCAAATTCACAGAATTACAAAGTCAAGTGAAATCTGGGGGAAAAAGAAAAATATCTATAGATGTTTCCAAAGAGGAACCAGCAAAGAGAAGTAAGGTGATGGTTCCCGATGTTTTGTCACCTAGACGGAGCTCAAGAGCAGTCATTCCCAATAGTCGATATAAAGACATGGAAGTGGGGGACTTTGGTAAAAAAAAGTCAAATACAGCTGCAACTGCAGGTAGGTGACTTTGTTGGCCATTGAGGATTATATCAATATCCCTATATATATATATCCCACATGCATAGCACTTTTATGCTTTTGTAGCTGGTTAAATTTGAAGACAATGTGCTAGAAGTAGAAATTGCTCACAATGTTAGTTAAATAAAATTTCATTTTCTAAATAAACAGGCATGTAGACTAACTTAAAAAAAATAGGTTCTCTTTTTTTTTGCTACAAATAGCTGATAGTAAGCTATTGTGATCACATTTTGTCCGTTGTGCGTGGCCAGCAATTGCCTTGTGAACACTACGGGCAACATTTTGCATCCAATCTTCATTAAAAAATTTAAGTTTATCAGAACATTCATCTCCATCAAATCTTGGACAAGTTCGAAACTGTGTCAAGTAAGGTATGTTCAAACTTTGTCAGAATAATTGTCTTGATGGTATCTAGGCTAAATTTGAATAGAGGTCATGTCTGGTCAAATCTAGGTCACCAGGTCAAATCAAAGAAAAATCTTGAGACCGCATTTTTTGCTTCAGCGGCTTGAAACTTTGTCAGAATCATGAGAATGTTAGTATTGACGATATCTAGGTCAAGCTTGAATATGGATCATGTTGGGTCAGAAACAAGCTAACTACGCCATATTGAAGGAAAATCTTGTTAAAACTTAAAGCTGGATTTTATTAACTTCAGCATTTTGAATGCATGTTTTGCTTCAGCAGCTTGAAATTTTGTCAGAATGTTTGTATGATATCTAGGCCAAATTTGGTTGGTTTAAAAACTAGGTAACTATACCAAATTGAAGGAAAATCTTGTTAGCCCTCTGGAAGTCGCGTTTTGAACTTGAGTATGTCAATACTTTGTCAGAATAATTGTATAGATATATATAGGTCATATTCGGTAAATAAAAAAAAATGCCAAATTGAAGGAAAACCTTTTTTATAGTCTTGAAGCCGTATTTTTACTTCGAGCTTGCTGACATTTTGTCATAATGATTGTCATCATTATATCTAGACCAGGTTCGAATATGTGTCATGTAGGGACAAAATCCTGTTAATTACTCTTGTATAGGCATACCTAACCGCAAAATGAGTTATTTTGATTGACTTTGTTTTTGGCATGACTCAGGGGAGTCATGGCCCTATTGTTTTTTAGCTCACCTGAGCACAATGCTCAAGGTGAGTTATTGTAATCGCCTTTTGTCTGGCGTCCATCGTCCGTCAACTTCTTCTCCTCAGTAACCAGTGGGTCAATTGGGATGAAACTTCACAGAAAGCATCCTCTCCATGACCTCACCAGAATTCCTTCGAATTTTTGGGATCCATGCAGAATTCTGGTTTTCATGGCAATGAAACGAAAAAAACTTTAAAATTCTTCTTCTCCCAAACTGGTTGGCAGATTTTCATATCATTTTTAGAAATGTTCCTTGGATGACCCTCTATCAGATTCCTTCAAGCCATGTTGAATGGTCGAAAATCATGGCCGTCGGGGGGGGGGGGCTTGCTATTTGCCATATATGGCTATAGTGAAAACTTAGAAAAAATATTTCCTCCAAATATGTCAGACCGATTTTCAAATAATTTTGTAGAAATGTTCCTTAAGTGACCCACTTTCAGATTCCTTCATGCCATGTTGATTGGTCGAAAAACATGGCTGCCAGGGGGGCTGGGCTATTTTGCCTTATATGGCTTGAGTGAAAACTTTAAAAAATCTTCTCCTCCAAAAGTGTTTGGCCGATTTTCAAATAATTATACCCCCTTTGAAGAAGAGGGGGTATGTAGGAGTCACTGTGTTGGGCAGTTTGTCGGTCGGAAGCCGTATTTTGTCCGGCCTATTTCTTACAAACCACTGGGCGGAATTCAATAACATTTTACATGAAGCTTCTATACCAAGAGGAGATGTGCATATCCTAAAGGGGTTACAATTGCATGATATTGTCAAGGTGCTGTTTAGAGGGTATTTTGTCCGGCCTATTTCTTACAAACCACGATGTGGAATTCAATACAATTTTACATGAAGCTTCTATACCAAGAGGAGATGTGCATATCCTAAAGGGGTTACAATTGCATGATATTTTACAGAGTTATGGCTCTTTTACTAATTAAGTTATGGTGTAGGTCAAGGTGCTGTTTAGGAGGTATTTATCATCTTCAGTGATAGTTCTAGTTTTGTTAGGCCCAGGGTGACCTGACCCTTTATCGATTCCTTCAAGCCATATTGATTGGTCTAAAACTTTGGCCGCCAGGGGGTGGGGCTTATATGGCTAAAGTGAAGAGAAAAAATCAGACGAGCGATATGGTCCTCTTGTTTTAATTTCTAAACAATGTTAAAAAATTTCAAACCATCAAATCACAAATATTAAATTAGACTTGTGAGAAAATGTTAAACAGTGAGGCACAGGGGCACAGGGTCCTGCATATTTCCCCAGAAAATGCATCCAGACAAATTTGATAATGCAGAGACTCCATGTTGTGGGTATTCAAAAGATTGATCTCAGAGACACCTTAAAAACACATGATTTGGTAATAACACAGATAAAATGAGGGGAAAAAATCCTTTTCCAATTGTAGAAATATTGTGACTCATCTGCTGCACTTTGGAAACACTGTTGTCATGGGATATATTACTTGTAATTATCAATTTCTCCTTTTGCATTATTTTTTTCTGATCTATTTAAAACAAAAAATACTTTCGTTTTTATCAATTTTCCATATTTTGCCTAGATTCTTTCAAAATTGTCTGCTGCTGATTTGTTGTATGTGGGAAAGGGTTAACTCCCCTTATCTATGCCTTTGATATTTCATTTAAATTCTTGGTTTTCACATTTTATAGAGAAAAAGATGCTACCCAGAAATGCTCAAGAAAAATATGATATCAATATTTCTGGAGTCCATATTCAAGTTGAGCCTGAGTAAGTTACCTGTACCCTCCATTTTCTAATCTCTTTGCACTAGCACCGGTTAACTCTTTCCCTCATATGACAATTATGCAGCAGACGACTTTGAACATATTTTGTCAAAAAATAGAAAATCTCTATAATTGAATGGATAACCTATGACTAAAAGTGGAAAACATTGTGGCAAAAGGAGAAATTGCTCGTTTTGAACAATTTCCTCTTTTGTCACTCTGTTTTTAAAAAGCCGTCTGATACAGAGGTGTCGGAAAGCGTCTATATGAGGGAAAGGGTTAAGTCTCCAGGAAGCAGACATCAACATTGATTGATATATAAGCTAACAGCTTGTTTGACTATCAATGAAAAAGTTTCAGGTAAAATAAAGGAATGATTTTAAGATAGAATGAAAATCATTTCGGTTCATGACAAAAATGCTCACGATAGGTTATTTCTCCTTTAAAGCTCACCTGAGCACAATCTTTTAAAGTGAGCTATTGTGATTTCCCTAATACTATGTCGGGTCATCTCCAACAATTTTATTGAAACAATGACACTTAAAAGCACAAGGTCAATTTCAGTTTAACTTAAAAGGAATGTTCATTTTATAGTCCTCTCCAAAAAAGGGATAAAATTACAAATCTTTAAATTCAAAAAGAATAGTGAGCAATATAGGGACACATGACCTTCTTGTTACTTTTATATACACTAATTTCTTTACAACATGCAATCAATCTGGTGCAAACAGCTTTGGAAACATGGTAGCAAACATAGAGTAACAATATCCATAATTGAAATGTTTCAAAAGACTTGAAAGCATTGCGGCAAAAGTATTTTTTTATGATGAGCAATTTCTCCTTTTGTCACAATATTTCAAAAGTTGTCTGCTGCAGATGCATCAGAAAGCATCTGTATGTGGAAAAGGGTTAACAATGATTTACTGAATCTCATCAAACATATTATAGATAATGTTGGCCGACATAATTTTCAATTCTAAACTTCAGTTCCTGATAACTTGAACTGAATACCAATTTCATGTTTTTCAGTGTACAGTCTAGTATATTGTCTGAAGAAATCATTACATATGACACCCAGATGCATGCCAATCTACAGATGATTGATGACATTTTAGTACTACCCCCTAAAGTTGACACAGAACCAAATTCAGAGGATAAGAAAGATAATCCTAAACCAAATGTTATACATGTAACCAGTGGAATTTCAACATCTGAAAGCACAGATGAACTTCGTGAGTCTTTAACAGTGGACAGTGAAGAGTTTCTAAATAAAGAGTCCGATGCTGAACATGATCATGAAGCAGCAAAAACAGAATCTGATCTTCAGAGTTATGTTGTCATCAAGGGGGGCAGTAGTCCAAAGAAAAAGATTGTAACCAAGGATGCCAAGGCATTCAAAGAGGAGCATATGATTAACATTGCTCCCTCTGCAAACATGATTGTTATATCTGATGAATCGGTGGAAAATAGCTCAACAGAACTGGTTAAAAACCAAGTGGATTCTGTTTCTGGACTAAAAGTGTCATCTAGGCAGGGAGAGAAAACAGGGGTCACACCTAAAGTGCTTACCCTTCCACCAGGGGTCAAGGTCATTAATCCAGGAAGGTCGCAAACTATTGACACTACAAATACATCCAAGGTTTCACCAAAGACAGTGGTCGTAAATTCAACGGATATTCAGCAGAAACTTCCTCAGCTGATTTCATCATCTGATAAAAATAGTTTTCAAGTAATAAGCTCCGCTGGTAGGAAAACGACTGGTAGAATTGTTAATGTCATTAATTCAGGTATTGGTAAAAAAGGCTCTATGGTCATCCACACGCCTGATAAAGCAGTAGATCACCAAATTATCACTAAATATATTCAAGAAAATGTCAGTGAAAAATGTCATCCAACTTCAAAAGTAAAGATGATTGAAGGTATTTTAGAAACTGCAATGACTGATCAAGATGGACATGTTGAGAAAATAGTTCCTAAAACATGGAAAATAAATCCTCAAAAAGCCCAGGGTGGCCCACCACATGTAAAAGTTATGTATGTTAAAGTTAAACCGAATGATCCAGGACATAAAGAAACCACCCACTCCAATCTAGAAACATTAGAAACATGTACAGCTGTAAATGAAAGTAATCAATCTGAAAGTTCAGAAGGTTCTGATTTACTGTCTTCTCCAAGTGAGATTAAAGGTTCTATGGCAAGTGACTCGGTGGTCCAAATGTATACCAGTAAGTTAAAAGAAATAATTCGGGAGAAAGGAACAAAGGTTATAGAAGTTCAGCCAAACAAGCAGCAGGATATAAATACAGATGAATTGAGATTGGATTTAGCTGCAGACAGTGTTGTTGAATCAACAGATGGTTCCAAACAAAATGGAGGCAAAGTTTGTGGTGACCTGCCAGCAGTAAGTTCGCCACAAGTTGCCATTGAGTATGTGGTAGTGGGTGATAAGGTCCTTCCATTTCACAAACCTTTCTCACAGACGAATGCAGCCTCTTATAGCAAGAAAAGATCAACTATAAGTAAGTATTGCCCTTTTTTGGGACTGGTCTGAATCAATGACGTTTTTATTTTGCATGTATTCTTCATTTTGAAGAGTTCGGTGATGTCATTTGTTCATGCTGTCACATGTGCAAGTGTAAGTTTTTGAAAATGTTGTTGAATATCTTAATACAATTTTTTCTTGTCTGATAAGCCCTGTCCAAAAATAAAATTTGTATCGACAAACTTTGTATCGCACTTATATTTTCAATAACAAAAAATCCCTTTATTGTTAGACTGACCATGCCTGACAATTTTCGTTACAGTAAAGAAAATACTATCTAAAGATGCACAGATTCTAAGTGGTACTGGTGTAGACACAGAAGCTTCATTTTCTATTGAAATGGTTGATTCCACTCATAAAGATACAGAAGAGGGTTTTTACAAAATTAACAAATCAGTCATACTTGTAGAGAACTCCATGGTAAGTTATATTATTTGATTGTTCTAAATTCTATATAGGTTTATGTTATATTGTTATGCTCCCTGATTTTTTTTCAGGACGAGCATATAGTCGCCGCTTCGCCTGTTCGTCTGTCCTACTTTTGTGCAGGCTATTTCCCAGTAACTACTGACTTGAAATCAATGAAACTTTATGGAAAGCTTCACTATGGAGAGGAGATGTGCATATTATCACCATTTTACATTTCGATCATTTTTAGCTTGACTATTCGAAGAATATGAGAGCTATTACAGTAACTTGTGCGTCGGTGTTGCAACTTTGGTTAAAGTTTTGCATGCAAGGCTTTTTCTCAAAAACCACAGACGCTATTGCTTTGTAACTTCACACACGTATCGGACATTATCAAATGACCTTGCAGGACAAGTCCCATGACTCTATATCAGATTTTGAAACAATTATGCCCCTTTTTGTAATTTTGGTTAAAGTTTTGCATGTCAGTCCAATTTAGAGTTCTATACTATCTCAATAACAACTGTTGTCTATAGTATCAAGTGGCCAAATAGTCGAGCATGCTGTCTTGCAGACAGCTCTTGTTCAATAATTGCCCTTTTATTTTCTATATAATATGACAGGAAAATTGTGTACGGGCTATTTCTCAGCAACTACTGACTTGAATTCGATGAACATTTTTGGGAAGCTTTACTAACAAAAGGAGATGTTTATTATCCCAAGAGTTATTGCCCTATTAATTTATATATAATATGACATAGGAAAATTCTGTTCCACTTTTATCTGGACAATTTCTCAATAACTCCTGACTTGAAACATTATGGAAAGCTTCACTTACAAGAGGTGATGTGCATATTATCCACATGTTCCCATTGAATGATTTTTCCCAGAGTTCTTACCCTTTTAATTGCTATATAATAAGACATAGGATTTTGTCCAGGCTATTTCTCAGCAACTGCTGACTGATATTCAATGAAACTTAATGGAAAGCTTCACTAAAAGAGGATGTGTGCATATTATCACCATTCCTGTGTCCTTGTTATAATTCGGGGAGCATCCATTGGTTCCACCATTGTCTTGTATGTACATGTATAATGTAAATATCTTTACGATGAACCATATGTCTTCAAGTCTATGAATAAAGTTTTTGTTCTGTTCTGTTATGGATCTTATTATCCCCTCGGCTAACGAAGTTTGAGATGGGGATATAGTAACGGGACTGTCTGTTTGTTCGTCCGTCCGTAACAACCTTGTGACCACTCTACACTGAACATCCTTCGACCGTTCTTAACCAAACTTGGTATTCAGTTAGTATATGGCAAGGTCTAGAAGCCTATAATTTATTATACCCCCAAAAAACAAAGTTTTGGGGGGGTATATAGGAGTCACTGTGTCGGTCGGTCGGTCGGAAGCCATATTTTGTCCGGACCATATCTTAACAATGCAACATAGGATTTGAACGAAACTTCATAGGATGATACAACACATTGAGAGGAAGTGCGGTGTACAGGAACCATAACTCTATTTTATCTAAATACAGAGTTATTGCCCTTTGTTACTTTTTCTAGTAGAGTCTTGTCCGGAGCATAACTTAATAACTAATAAAACTGCATACAATGGTAGAGCATAATCAGAGAAAGTGCAGTGTACAAGAACCATAACTCTAATTTACATAATTAGAGAGTTATTGCCCTTTGTTACTTTTTCTTATACGTAGAGTCTTGTCCAGAGCATAACTTTAAAACTAATTGTTGGAATTTAATAAAACTTCATAGGATGATACAACACATTAAGAGGAAGTGCGGTGTATAGGAACCATAACTCTATTTTATCTAAATACAGAGTTATTGCCCTTTGTTACTTTTTCTTGTCCGTAGAATTACTTAATAACTAATAGATGGAATCTAATAAAACTACATATAACGGTAGAGCATAATCAGAGGAAGTGCAGTGTACAAGAAACATAACTCTACACTTCATAATTACAGAGTTATTGCCCTTTGTTACTTTTTCATATTCGTAGAGTCTTGTCCGGAACATAACTTTAAAACTAATTGTTGGAATTTAATAAAACTTCATAGGATGATACAACACATTGAGAGGAAGTGCAGTGTACAGAAACCATAACTCTATTTAATCTAAATACAGAGTTATTGCCCTTTGTTACTTTTTCTTGTCCGGAGAATTACTTAATAACTAACAGATGGAATCTAATCAAACTGCATACAATGGTAGAGCATAATCAGAGGAAGTTCAGTGTACAAGAACCATAACTCTAATTTACATAATTACAGTTATTGCCCTTTGTTACTTTTTCTTGTTCATAGAGTCTTGTTAAGTTGCTGGTCATATTTTGTCCGGCCTAATTCTTACAAACCACTGTGTGGAATTCAATAACATTTTACATGAAGCTTCTATACCAAGAGGAGATGTGCATACCATTAAGGTCTTATAATTGCATGTTATTTTACAGAGTTATGGCCCTTTTACTTATTAACTTGTTGGTCGGTCAGAAGCCATATTTTGTCCAGCCTATTTCTTACAAACCACTGGGTGGAATTCAATAACATTTTACATGAAGCTTCTATACCAAGAGGAGATGTGCACATCATAAAGGTCTTACAATTGCATGTTATTTAACAAGAGTTATGGCCCTTTTGTTGGTCGGTCGGAATCCATATTTTGAGTCAAGGTGCTGTTTTGGGGGTATTTATCATCTTCAGTGATATTTCTAGTTTCGAAGGTCATAGGTTAAAGTTCAAGGTCAAAACTGGACTTTGAATACCGAGGGGATGCATCCGATTTGCGGTGCCCTTGTTTGATTTAGATTTAATGCAATATGAAGCAAGTTTATCTGTCTTTTTAATTTGTGGCTATCTGCCATCAGTGATCTTCAAATGTTTCTCTTTTTGGAACTTTCTGACTTTTTTCTCCACATAGATTTTCAGTCTATTGATATTCTCACTTTCAGCCTACAGTTATTCTCTGCTGAAGCATATGTTGCTGTATATCAATATTATATAATGTATTACATTTGTTTTTTCTGTTCAGCAACAGTTGGATGAAATGACGACCCAGACTGTCCATGTCCCTTCATCTGAAGTTGTCCACCAGAAACCTGGTAGAGGTAATGTTGTTTAGTATCTTGATTATAGGAATCTTAAAAACCACTTTCCAACATACAGACACCTTCTAACGCCTCTGCAGGAGACAACTCAAACTTGATTTGGAGGTTAGGGATGACCAGTAGATGAACTATATTTATTTTGAGGTCATCAGGTCAAAGGTCATGGTCAAGGTGACCTTGAAAGCGAAAATCTTGTCTGAGTTATAACTTGACATTGCCTGCACCCATGGTCCTCAAACTTATCATGGAGGTTGGGGGTGACCAGTAGATTACCCCTATTGAATTTGAAGAAATTGGGTCAAAGGTCAAGGTCACAGTGACTTTGAACCTGAAAAGCTTGTCTGAGTGATAACTGGACATTACCTGCACCCATGGCCCTCAAACTTGACATGGAGGCTGGGCCTGATCAGTAGATAGCGCCACAATTGATTATTAGGTCAAAGGTCAAGGTCACAGTGACCTTGAACGCAAAAATCTTGTCAGAGTGATAACTCCACATTGCCTACACCCCTGGCCCTAAAGCATAATGGTTGACAAACATCTCTTGTCAACCCTTTCCCTCATACAACAAATCTGCAGTAGACGACTTTAAAATCATACCTGAATTTCTTTGGAAACTCCCTTTAAATGTAAGTACAATAATTGAATAGAGTTGAATGCATGGTTACAAAAGGTGAAATTGCTTGTTTTGAGCAATTTCTTCTTTTGTCGCCATCTTTTCAAAAAGCCTTCTGCTGCAGAGGCATCACAAAGCATTTATATGAGGGAAAGGGTTTAAGTAGCTGCGCTTTTGTGGCATAAATATTGCATTAAGATTTTTTATCATCCTATGGTGGATTTTACTACTAAGAAATGGCAATTTTATCATATTGTTAAATTCCTAAAAAACCAACCAGATAAATGTAAGATTCATACTCTTTTCAAAATTGTTTTCCACTCTTGAGATATCAGATTATAAAGTTTTAGGAACAATAAATTGTTGTATTAGGATCATATAAGATAAAAATATAACTGTTCGTTGTTTGTATTTTCAGTGCTCCATGGTTTTGTCAGTAAGCCTGAAGTGAGTACAGGCCCAACAGAGATCATAGAAATCTCACAAGATCTGTTTGCTAAGGAAGTCTACGGTGAACAAACCATTCTAGATCCTGCTACAGGTAATACATGGCTAAACCATATGCTGTGGGTACTCAAATTTATCATCACAACATAGGGTTTAATTGATTGTTAACCCTTTCCCTCATATAGATGCTTTCTGACGCCTCTGCAGCAGACGGCTTTTTGAAAACATAGTGACAAAATATGTTCAAAGTCGTCTGCTGCAGAATTGTTGTATGAGGGAAAGGGTTAAGAGAGATATTGTTCTGCAAAGATGTGTGTCTCTGCCTTCACCCGTATTTTGGGACATCTGGAGACAAATTTTTAACTTATTGTGGTGTCCTCATTAGCAATTTCTCATTTTGCCACAATATTTTTAAATGTTTAAAACAATTATTCTTTCATTTGATGATATTTTTAAAGTTTATACCTTGGATGCTTTTAAACCTTTCCCTGATACGACAATTCTGCAGCAGACGACTTTGAACATATTTTGTCAAAAAGTAGAAAATCTCTATACCGTATATCCGCGGCCATAAGTCGACTTCGGCCATAAGTCGAGGGTTCAGTTTGACCCCAATTTCGGCGGTTTTGAGGTTACTCCCAGCCATAAGTCAGGGGTCGACTTTTTAAAAGTTTCGGCAAAAAATTAAAAAAAAAAAATGTTTCTCGATGTAAAACTGGATAATGATACATTATGATAATAATGCACAAACCTGATTTTATAAATCCAAATAAGCCAAACCAACTAACTAGTCCAAATTTCTTAATATGTTTTAATCTATAAAAATAAAAGCGCGAAACTCGAACAAAGGGTTTTGTCGATGTCATCCCTTAAGACACATTTGTCCGATTTCACACATGAAAATTAATCCTTTCAATGTTTTCAAAAAATGATGAGTTAAAAGTAAAACAAACACAGGAATGAGTAATTGCATTGACGAAGTTTATTAAAAGTGTGTGTAATTCACAGAGTGGTGAAGACAAGGGTTGTAAAGGTCTATGGAAAGAAGTTTGGACTCTATAGTTATATGCAAACGGTTGTAATTTCGCCTGGAACAGGCTGTAGTTACAACCGACTTGCATTAGCCCTATAACTAAACCGTTTGTCGCGTGAAAAACACAGGGCTCAAATAAATGACGTCACTAATTTACCAGCTGGGATTGAGACGCGACAAATGAAAAACACCCATATAAATTAATGCTAAATCTACGATCCTATTAGCTTAGTAATACTTGTGTGATTAAACTGCACGTACTCTTTTATGACGTAGCTCATTTGTTGGGGAAAATGGTTTGCGGAAATAAAGGTCTATATAGATTTCACTCTTACCCATTTTCACATGCATTTACACGCATCTGCAGCAGACTTCTCTTGATAGAGCTCTGACAAAAGGAGAAATTACTACATTTTCTTTAAATTGGACAAATTAACTTTGAATTAAAAAGGATTTTAAAGGGTATGATATTTATTTTTCCTTTGTTTACGGCTTTGAAACTAGATAAAAAAAAAATGTAAGGAAACGATGCATCGCTGATAAAAAGCAGTATCTCTATTTCTCACAACGTTTTCCAACACTGTCTGCTACATCTGCATTTAAAGTTACAAATACGTGGTAGTAACTGTACTGTACACACAATTTACAATGAGGTACCTCTGAACAACTCGATGGTTATATGCAAAACGGTTGTAATTTCTCCTGGAATAGGCTGTAGTTACAACCGACTTGCATTAGCCCTAAAACTGTTTGTCGCGTGTAAAATATAGCCTTAGGAGAGATTGTCATTCAGTCATAAGTCGAGTCCCTGCTTCAACACCAAAATTTGAGTCTCAAAAATTCGACTTATGGCCGCGGATATACGGTAATTGAATGGATAACCTATGACTAAAAGTGGAAAACATTGTGGCAAAAGAAGAAATTGCTCGTTTTGAGCAATTATTTCTTTTGTCACTATGTTTTCAAAAAGCTGTCTGCTGCAGAGGCCTCAGAAAGTGCCTATATGAGAGAAAGGGTTAAAGTCATCTGTCACAGATTTGTTGTATGGGGGAAAGATTACCATTGTCAGACCTGTAAACATTATTCCAAAATTTGGATACTTTGTAACTGTTGAAATGGGCCTAAAATTTAGTTGGCTTGCAAAGTAGACATAAGCATGTGGTAGATCTGGGTTTGATTCCCTGTTGGGTCATATAGTAGATTTAAAAAATGGTAGCGATGGCTTCTATCCTTGGTGATCAGGGTTGTGATACGGCATTACAACTGTTTCTGTCTGGATAAATATTACTGGTAGCACTGGTAATTAACCCTTTCCCTCATACAACAATTCTGCAGCAGACGACTTTGAACGTATTTTGTCAAAACATAGAAAATCTCCATAATTGAATGGATAACCTATGACAAAAAGTGGAAAACATTGTGGCAAAAGGAGAAATTGCACGTTTTGTGCAATTTCTTCTTTTGTCACTATGTTTTCAAAAAGCCGTCTGCTGCAGAGGCGTCAGAAAGCGTCTATATGAGGGAAAGGGTTAACCGAGGAAAGGCCATGATATAACTAAAGTAATGTTGAAAGTGGGGTAAAACACCAAACTGTACTGGAAAGAATGGGAATCGCTGAAATTGAGGTTTAGTTTTAGACCGTGTCAAATACTGTGGAAAATGGAGAAATTACACAGTATCCCCTTCCAACTGTAGCAGCTGATATTTGCAAACATGGCAAAATGTGATATTACTCATTATCAATCTATTCAACAATAATTATTTAAAGACATTTTCTGTATTTTTGCCTAGAAATTTTAAAAGCTGTCCGAGTCCTTTAATCAAAAAGGCTTATGTAGAAATAAATGAAAATTATATTATATCATTAATCAAATTTATTATACCCCCTTCGAAGAAGGTATATAGGAGTCACTGTGTCGGTTTGTCTGTCTGTCTGTCAGTCGGCCGGAAGGCATATTTTGTCCGGCCTATTTCTTACAAACCACTGGGTGGAATTCAATAACATTTTATATGAAGCTTCTATACCAAGAGATGTGCATATCCTAAAGGGGTTACAATTGTATGTTATTTTACAGAGTCATGGGCCTTTTACTTATTAAGTTATGGTGTATGTCAAGGTGCTGTTTAGGGGGTATTTATCATCTTCAGTGATAGTTATAGTTTATTTTAAATGTAAATTTGGTAACTTTGTTTTCATGGACTTGATATATTTAAGTTTTAAGTCATTCTCAAAGGTTTTTCAGTTATATCACTGCAGCACAAACATTCTTGCCAGGCAACTGGCTACCTAACCATATAGACTGTTAAGGAATTTGGTGGAAGAGCATTGACTTTTGTCAATCATCAGAAAGAAGGAATGACTGAGCCAGAGTTCGAACTGGCGACCTCATTACTGACTGAGCTATCTCAGCTGTACTTGTTATCTTGGAAGCAGTTATATTGAAAGGATAAATTTGAGGTCAAAAATTTGGATTTCCAAACATGCCTCTCAACAGCATCGAGGCAGCAAACATTGAGGGTATATAAATACAGTTGTGAGTCTTTGCTTCACAATGAATATAAAATTAATCAGTCTAAAATAATACTTTGATTAAAGGTCAGATGGTATCAGAAACCATGGTAACAGTTGACAATGATGTGAGGATTGTAAGAAAAAAGACAGAGGAGATTAGCCAGCCTGGTGGCGATCTAACAACAGATGGTACCCAGTTCATTGTTAATGAAGGAATGACTAATGTAGAAACTAGCATGTCTGAACCCGTGGAGGAGATGATTGTTGCAGGTAATCATATTTCTAGAGTAAATGAAGTTGATTTTGATATAGAAGAAGCTTCTTCTTTTTGTAAAAGCTCACATAATACACTTTGATTAATAGTACACCCATGGTTGTTGACTGCTATGCTTCAACATCACCCGTTGGATTTTTCACAGCCTTTTCGCCGTTTTGAAAAATAGCAAAAATATTGTTTCTAATTGGATGCTGTACAATGTTGTACTGCACCAAACAGTCAATCAGATCCCTCGTAATACAACTATTAATGTTATTTGTACACAATTGGAGAGAGTACATATAAATGGCCCGGTTAGCTCAGTCGGAAGAGTACTTGCCCTTATAGCGAGAGGTCATGGGTTCGAGCCCTGGATTGGCTGCATGTTTTTCTCTCCATGTAACATGACACTCCTTCTGTATGAAAGTGTACTGATCCTTGCTGCATTATTTGTTGTCACTACAACTTTTTCAAACCTTGGATGCTTTGGTTTGGAGTCATTGCAAATTTCCTTGATCATTTTACTAAATAATTGATACTTAAGAGGCAAATAATACAGACAATTAACAAATATACATATTATAAATCTCTTACAGGCTCAGTTGAGAACACTTTCACCGATGAAGGTACTGTTGATGCGGAATTTGAAAAAAACATAGTTGGTGATTCCAACATTCTTGCCAAATTAAAATCAAAGAACACGGGAGAGTCAACTGCTGGTGAAAATGAAAATCCTTCGTTTAATCTAGAAAACATGTCAGAAGGTGAAACTGTCATCTTACGAATCAACAGTGAAGGTGTGGTTGTAGGAGAAACACCTGCATACAAAGCAGTTACTGGTGTAAGAATTAATCCTGCTGTGTCCGTGGCATCAACCACAGCATCAGGAGACGAGAGCGATAAACAACATGATGTGACTACGGTTGGGTCAAAGTCGCCAGGATGTGTGCAGGTAAAGCCTGTCAGAGCATCATCCAGTTCAGACCATCAGAGAGAGATAGAGACACAGACGGAGGAGGACTCGGAAGAGGAGGGCGAAGATGAAGGGGAGAACATTGATGAAATATGCAGTGAAGATGAAGTATGTATTAACCCTTTACCACAGCAACAAACCTGCTGCAGACGGCTTTAATAGTTTTATGCAAATGTATCGAAAATCTTTATAAATGATAATATTTAATTATGTTGTTCTTTTTTTAGATCACCTTAGCCGAAGGCTGAAGGTGAGCTATTCTGATCACTTTTTGTCCGTCGTCCGTCGTCCGTCTGGTGTTAACTTTTAGCTTTAAACATCAACTCCTCCCAAACTCCAAGGACAATTTTCGTGAAACATCACAGGACTGTTCCTCTGGTTGGCCTCTTTCAAAGTTGTTCAAAGATTTAAATTCCATTGAGAACTTTGGTTGCTGCGGCATCAGAAAGGGGACAAAATGTCCAAACTTTGAAAATCTTCTCCTCCGAATCTGCCTGTCAGATTCAAATATAATTTGGTAGAAATGTTCCTTGGGTGACCCTCTATAAAAATTGTTCAAGCCATACTGATTGGTCGAAAAACATGGCAGTCAGGCGGCATCAAAAAAGGGGCAAAATGACAATACTTTAATAAAGTATCCTTATAAAAGTGCTTGTCTGATTTAAAGATAGTTTTGTAGAAATGTTCTTTCATTGATCATCTACATACTTTGTCAAGCCATATTGATTTGTTGAAAGGCATAGCAACCAAGCAGCATCAGAAAAGGAGTAAAATTAACTTTTTGCTTCAAATGACATATGGTTATTAGATTGATGGTCTAAGGGAGGTAACACTTGGCAGAGTATTATGCAAGGGCAATCTCCTTCGCAGAGTTGTTGTTCCTTACACTCACCATACACTATCAATCAGGTGATCGATTTAATGTCCAAACTTTAAAAATCTTCTCCTCCGAATCTGCCTGTCAGATTCAAATATAATTTGGTAGAAATGTTCCTTGGGTGACCCTCTATAAAATGTGTTCAAGCCATACTGATTGGTCGAAAAACATGGCAGTCAGGCGGCATCAGAAAAGAGGCAAAATGACAAAATTTGAAAATTCCATTTTTTATGAAAGTGTTTGTCTGATTTTAAGAAAATATAATACGAATCTTACTGTAATGATCCTCTATTTAATTTGTTTAAGCCGTTTTGATTGGTTACACAATCATATCAACCAGGCGTCGTCACAAAAAGGGTAAATTGAACTTTTAGCTACAAATGACAACCAACTCCTACCATTCCAATAGACCAATTTCCACAAAACATCACAAGAATGTTCCTTTGGTGGTCCTCTTTCAAAATTGTTCAAAGATTTAAATTCCATTGATAACTTTGGTTGCTGCGGCATCAGAAAGTGAGAAAAATACCCAAATTTTAAAATCCTTTTCCTCCATAATCTACTTGTGCGATTGCAAGATAATTTGGTAGAAATGTTCCTTAAGTGACCCTCTAAATAAACTGTTGAAGCCATATTGATTTCGTTGAAAAACAGGGCAGCAAGGCGGCATCAGGAAAGGTGCAAAATGACAAAAACTTTATAATTCCATTCTTATTAAAGTTCTTGTTAGATTTCAAGATATAAATGGCCTTTACTGATAAGCTGTTTCTTGAGAAGTGTCCACTCCTTTGCAGTTTCATTTGCATTCCCTGATAAAATTTTCCAAGATATTTGCAGTTAAATATTTGCTACTAATTTACTATCAATTAGGTGATCGATTTAGGGCCATCTTGGCCCTCTTGTTTTAAAGATTGTTGCAAAAGGAGAAAATGCTCATAATGAGCAATTTCTTCTTTTGCTTCGTTGTTTTCAAAAGTCATCTGCTGCAGATGGGAAGGGGGAGGGGAGTTACTATGTTATAGGTGAGCAATGTTAAAGGAAAAGCGATGCAACAAGGATAATTCTATAACCTGGCACATTGAAGCAGTGCGATAAGAAGCTTCTTGAAAGATCATTTAACCCTTTCCCTCATACGACAATTCTGCAGCAGACGACTTTGAACATATTTTGTCAAAAAATAGAAAATCTCTATAATTGAATGGATAACCTATGACTAAAAATGGAAAACATTGTGGCAAAAGGAGAAATTGTTTGTTTTGAGCAATTTCTTCTTTTGTCACTATGTTTTCAAAAAGCAGTCTGCTGCAGAGGCCTCAGAAAGCGTTTATATGAGGGAAAGGGTAAATCCATTGCATTTACAGATAAGAAGCAGATGGCTTTTGAATACATTGTGGGGAAAGGAGAAATTGCTCATCATGTTTTCAAAAATATCATTAGCAGAATATTTGTTGAATAGAGAAATGGTGTTCAGAATACGCAATCATCAGAAGCTTATAGAAATATCCCTCAACTTTCCCACCTATTAAAATCTGCAATAAACAACCGAAAGCATCTAAGCTTTAATATGGAATGTGAATTATATTGTTCTGTTTCAAGACTTATCCACCGAGAAATAATGTCACTGTGTAGTCTTATCTTTAGCCCTCTCTAAATTTTCAGGAAGTAAGAGCACTTTCATTACTGGGCTTTAACTTGTAACTCTTTCAAGAAAAATATTAATTTTGGTGTAAAATATTATTAAGATCTTACACCTAGTTAATCATCGTCTATTTAGGTCCTATACCCAAACAATTATATACTTTTTTCAGGAGAGACATGGAGTGAACAAGTCTGTAGTTGTTGTTGGTGGAGATGATCTTGTACGAAGAACAACAGTGGTATGTAATTGTATCTGTACTAAATGAACCCTTTCCTACATACACCTATCTTGACACATCTGCAGCAAACAACTTGTAAATACATTGTTGCAAAATGAAAGATTGCTGATATATTTCTTCTTTTGTCATTATTAGCAAGGTGAGCTTTTGTGATCGCCCTTTGTCCTTCGTCTGTCCACAATTTCTTGTGAACACGATCAAGTCTTCATTTATTATCCCATGTTTACCAAACTTATTCACAAGCTAGATATCCATGAGAGCTTGGTTCCTTTCGATAACCAGCAAGATCTGTTCATGCATGACTGGATTATGGCCCTTTAAAATTGGTCCAATTGTTATAATTAACCTTGTGAACACGATAAAAACTTCATTTATTATCCCATGTTTACCAAACTTATTCAGTAGCTAGATATCCATGAGAGCTCGGTTCCTTTACAAAACCAGATCCATCCATGCATGACAGGATTATGGCCCTTTAAAATTGGTAAAATTGTTATATGACCTTGTGAACAGGATAAAGTCATCATTTATTATGCGATGTTTCCCAAACTTATACAGTAGCTAGATATACATGAGAGTTTGGTTCCTTTTGAAAACCAGTAGGACCCTAAAACACTTACTCAGGTTTTCAATATTTCTCTTAAATGTTTTCAAAGTCGTCTGCTTCAGATTTAGCTTGATCTGGCTCGTCAATGTGATAAAATTAGTAACAAAGGTTTCAGGAAATTTCTGACAAACAAGTTTGCAAATTTATTTATTCATAGTGACAGGGGGTAAAGTATATAAGGTATGTTTACAGAAACCAAACTAGAGGGCTTTTAACCCTTTCCCACTTGCAGATGCATTTGGACGCATCTGCAGCAGACGACTGAGCAATGAGCAATTTCAACATTTGCCACACTGTTTTACTCTTTTTAATGATAAAACTCTCATTTATTGAGATTATTAACATTTTTGCCAAGACCTTTACTAAGTTTCCTGCCGCAGATTTGTTGTGTGTGGAAAAGGGTAAATATTGAAACAAATTAGAATTATGTTTGTATTTAAATTGAAAGATACATGTATACAGTATTAAGAGACAACAGAAAGAAAAGTTGGAGAGAGTGGGAAAGTTGTTCGAAAAGTCATTAACAATTTGAACCAGATTGTTGGATGTGCAGACAAATGTTTATCTATACTTGTAATAAATACACTGAGGATTGTTTTTCCTGGAGTATAGCCCATGTGCTTATCAGATCAAAATTTAACCCTTTCCCACATACAACAAATCTGCAGCAGATGACTTCGAAAATATGTTGACAAAAACATCAAAATCTTCATAAATAAGGATTTTATTATTAAAAAGAGTTGAAAACATTGTGGTTAAAGGAGAAATGTGTTCAGAGTGTTTTCAAAAGTCGTCTGCAGCAGAGACGTCAAAAAGCGTCTGTATGTGGGAAAGGGTTAAAAACCTTCCAATGTTGTTTTTTGTATGGCTTTGCCTTAACCCTTTCCCACATAAAGACTGCAACAGACGGCTTTTTGAAAACATGGCGACAAAAGAAGAAATTGCTCAAAACAATCAATTTCTCCTTTTGTCTCCATGTTTTCTACTCCATTCAATTATTGTACTTTCATTTAAAGGGAGTTTCCGTATTTTTTCTAAATGTTTTCAAAGTTGTCTACTGCAGATTTGTTGTATGTGGGAAAGGGTTAATGTGTTAGTAAAATAGGATGAATGAACGTTATTCCAGATGATGGAAGAAAATGGACAGGTACAAGAGTTTGTTGTTGTTCATTTACCAGAAGGAGCAGAAATCAAACAACAGGAAGTAAAACAGAATGTTGAAGACCCCGTTCATAATGTAAGTGTTCAACTCTGCTGACTGATAGTCATGCACACAGTCATCTTTCAATTGCTAGAACTGATATCTTATATTTCTGCAGCAGACAAATTTTTAAAAAAAACATGGCAAAAGAAGAAATTGCTCATAGAGAGCAATTTGTTTTTCTGCCACAGTGTTTTCAAATCTTTTCAGTAATTTCACTTTCATTTATAGAGGTTTTCGATATTTTTGCCCAGATATTTTCAAAGACCTCTACTGCAGATTTATTGTATGCGGGAAAGGGATAAAAAGGGAAGTTTAAAGCCCTATAAATCCGCTTTTATGGCCAAGTGCTGTCCCACATACAGATACATTTGTACACATCTGCAACAGACAATTTTTACAACTATTGTGGAAGAAGAAGAAGTTATAATGAACAATTTCTCCTTTTGCCATTACGTTTTCCAATCTATTTAACAATCATACTTTCATTTTGCAGAGATTTTTTTATTTTTGAAAACATGGTTAACAAATAAGCAATAGTTTCGTCTGAGCTTTTCTCTTTTTCCCACAATGCTTTCACTCCTTCTCAATGCTACTTTCATTTGACGGATGTTTCTGTCTGGTTCACTGTTTACCTGATAGGATATTTTTAGACTTATCTGCTTGGGAAACATCAGAAGAAAAATCTTTTATTACATTTGTAGATAGAGAAATTAACTAAAAGTTTCTACTCAGATCTTCAGCCTGTCAAAAGATGGCGTCTGAAGGAAAAATCCAAATAGGTAGTAAAACAAGAATTTTGCAACGAATGTCTCACTAAAAAAAAAATCACAAAATTTCTTTTTACAGCCTTTTTGGATTTTTTCTCTTCTGACGAAGAAGAGGGCATTACACTTTCCCATTGGGGCTTGTGCTCGCTCTTTTTGCTTAGTGATTTACACTGGTTTTTGTGTCACCCTGCATAGCATGGTAGGCACTTAGGGATTACTTTTGTCTGTCTGTATGTCTGTCACACTTTTTCGTTACACTTTCAATGAGCAGGTGCAGGTGACACGTGCTCCGCGGAGCACTCCATTCTAGTTTAACTTGAATATAAGGATACGGCTGCTGCTTAGCAGATGATTGAGTTTGCATTTTTTTCATCCAAGATATTTATGTCATAGACTTGGACTAATCATCACATGATCATCCCCAAGTCTTATTGTTAACAACCAACTGATCATAAAAAGACACAGATTTTCTATTTCCATACGTCAATGTTTATTTAGTTGCACCAAAAATGCACTGTGGAGATAACACTGCAATGATATTTTATGTTTGTCGGAAGTCATGACCATTTCAGATGAGTGATGTTATTTTATGTTTGCAAGAAGTTGTGATGATTTCTGATGGCTGATGTTATATGTTTATGGGGAATCATGATGATATTTAATGATATTTTATGTTTATAGTAAGTTGTGAAGATTTCTGACGATAGATATTATTTATTGTTGATAGGAAGTTGTGACATTATTTGATGATAAATCTAATTTTGTTTGTAGGAAGTAAAGATGTTATTTAATGTTTATAGGAAGTCGTGACCATATCAGAGGATGGGATGTATGTTTGTATGGACTGTAATCACAAAACAGACAAGAAAGGAAACTGGTACAAACACCGGAGAAAGCATTTAGGTATATTTTCTTTCAGTGTTGACAAGTATGGATTAATCTACTGTTCAAAAGGGCAAGTATTGGACAGTTATTGAATGAGACCTTACCTTTACTTTGAAAACAGACCTTCGGGGTTTAAAGAACCATGATCAAGATGAGTCAGCACCACAATTCAGTCTTAGCAGGATCTTCCCTGTTAGCCATCTAGTTCTAATAACATTCATGAAGTGTCTGGAGAATGTATATGAACTATGAATATAAATACAATCCCTGTTAGCCATCTAGTTCTTTTAACATTCATGAAGTGTCTGGAGAATGTATATGAACTATGAATATAAATACAATCCCTGTTAGCCATCTAGTTCTATTAAAATTCATGAAGTGTCTGGAGAATGTATATGAACTATGAATGTAAATACAATCCCTGTTAGCCATCTAGTTCTTTTAACATTCATGAAGTGTCTGGAGAATGTATATGAACTATGAATGTAAATACAATAAACTTGCATTCAACAAATCTGCAGCAGATGACTTCGAAAATATACAGGCAAAATATGGGAAATGTCTTAAGTATAATTATTGAATAGAGTAGAAAACATTGTGGCAAAAGAAGAAAGTGTTCATTATGGCAATTACTCCTTTTGCCTCTGGAATCTGCCTTGGCTGAGTGGTTAGGGTTTGGAATTTGGAACCAGGCGTCCTGGGTTCAATCCCCAGTAGCGTCGTGACAGTCATGGTGGAGTGCCTTTGAGCAAGGCATATTTTCTAGCCTAGTACTGGTTTGTTTACTCAGGGATCATGAATAAGTGAACTGTAGCTGTGATATAAATGGCGTCAAACCCTAATATGTAAAAAATGTTTTGCCATAATTGTTCTCAAAGTGGTCTGCTGCAAATGCGTCAAAATGCATCTACTGATTGGAAAGGGTTAAGGCTTATTCCTCCAAAGGTCTGTTTTCATTTGACATGGCTAAATTAATTGATGACTTCGAAAACCAATGTCCATTGTAATTGAGTGGAAAGTTAGATGGATGTTGGGTTTGTTATGATAGAGGCCAAAATTTCTAGTTTAACTCAATGAAATCTTCTTTAGACAATCCAGAAATAGCAGAAAACAGATTTCTCCCTTTTCCATATTGTGTTTTAGAAAGTTTCAGAGGGCTCAAAATTGAGGACGAGTAATAAATGTGAATTCTACTATTCTATGTTGACAGGCATAAGGCCCCATGGTTGTCCTAAGTGTAGCTACAAGGCGGCTACAAGCAGTAATTTAAAACGACACATGCAGATTCACGATGATGTGCGAGACTTTGAGTGTAGCACTTGTGGACTGTTCTTCAGACAGAAGATACATCTGGAGCGACATATTAAATACAAACATCAGGTACCACTGTTTATCAACAAGCTCACTACTAGACAAGATCCGCAAAATTTAACGTTAAGCATAGCCCATTGATAACAGTAGCCATATCAGACACAAACAACCTTCTGCAGCTTTCAATGGCAATAATGAACAGGTTATTTTTGGTCATAAACTCTCTGCATAGACTTCCTATATGTCTTATTAGATGTTGAACCGGACATGTACAAGATGCTGGCTGATCTAAACCAACAAAGTGGCAAAGGTCTGTGTTTCTGTGACTGGCCGAATATAGATATTAACACAATATGATCAATAAATTTAAATTATATTATGTAGAAATATATTTTATATATTAGAATTTAAACATTATTGCAAAAAGTGATCACTACGAGCAATTTCTCTTTTACACAATGTTTTCAAAATATTTCTGCAAGTGGGAAAGGGTATATAATTAAACATGAGACGTGTGCTATTGCACCATTGATCAACATAACTATTATTACTGTACCCTAGAATCACATAATATATGAAAAAAAATAACAAAGAAACGACGTTGAATAAAACTTCAAATCAAATATGAAATGTAATTTCAGGAGAAGAAGGTTAAGTGCCCGCTGTGTGACTACCTATGCTCCAGTGAGAACCCTGACCTAAAGATCCATATTCGTCGGCGTCACATGCCCCAGGAAGACGGAAGTATGTCAGCTTTCACATGCAGTGAGTGCGGACTCATGACCGTCAGTAAGAAGGACCTGAAACAACACATGAAGTTTCATAAAAAAGGACCCGAGCTGAAGCTGTTTTGTGAATTTTGTAGTTTTGTGACAGATTGTGAGAGTCGGCTGAGGCGACACATGTTAATCCACACTAAAGAGAAACCATTCCAATGTGGTCTTTGTTCCTACAGGGCTTCTCAGAAAGAACATGTCCTGCGGCACATGAAAACGCAGCATGATGTTGAAGTTGAGAGAAAACCACGCCGGACCTTAATTGGTGAAACCACTACAAAACCTAAACATAGGCGATCGTTACTGGATGACGACTCCACAGACTTTGAGGGTGAAATAGACCTGCCAATCGAACAGGTTGCAGATAAACTCTTCCAAAAATCCGACTATTCAAGCACTGACAAGATATTTGCTTGTAATCATTGCTCCATGAAGTTTTCCAAACTGATTAACTTATACAAACATCTATTTGCCCAGCACAAGCAAGTGATGCCGGAGACGTCCAGTAACTTTCAGTGTGTTGTTTGTGACTTTAGAACGAATAACAAGAAGAATCTACTAGTGCACATGCGTAAACACAACATGCACGACCACTCACCTCCAACACATGTGTACTCGTGCGTCCTCTGTCGATACATCAACCCACGAAGAAGAAACCTCTTTCAACATATGAAGAAGAAGCATGGTATAGAAATCATCATGAGGGATGATGGGTATAATTGTTATGTGTCCGGTGATATGATTGCTGGTCATGGTGACGGGGAGCCCAGTGTGATGGCATTGTCCGAGATCGTTAAAACACACCCTCTCTTAGATGACTCGCAGTTACAGATAATCGCGGATGATGGAACAACTATTCAAGCTGAGAAAATACTGGACAACATCATGTTAGTGGATGACATTAGTGCGTATGAATCAACTTCATCTCAGGACCAGAGTATAGCATCACAGATTACAGTCATCCCTTCTACACCACTCTACCAATCTTCCATAGCTGAACATGAAGCCGCCGAGGCTATTGAAGGACTGCAGGCTTTAGCGGAACAGGCAGCAGGCGTTGTTGAAACTCAACCTATGGATTCGGATATAACTACTGAGATTATAACATCTGACATACTGACTGATGGAGAGGTTATGACCACAGAGGAAGAAACTTTGGTAGAACAACATGTTGAAGATGATGGGATTGAATTGTCAACAGAACAACTGAGTCAGCTGTCAGCGGGGGATTATGTGGAGATTAACGGTGAGGTGTATAAAGTGGAAATTGCACCAGAAAATGCTCCTAAATTGGAACTGGCCATAGAATCGGCATGAGTGTAGGAATACTGTGACTTGTTTAATCCTTTCTTACATGCAGACGGAGTTTGACGCATTTGCAGAAGACGTCTTTTGAAAACATTGTGCTCAAAGGAGAATTTCATCAAAATGATCACTTTATCTTTTTGTCACAATGTTGCCATCTCTTTCAAAAACTACTTTCAATTATAGAGATTTTATATATTTTCGCCTAGGTGTTTTCAAGTGTCTGCAGCAGATTTGTTGTTTGTGAGATAGGGATATAGCAATTTCTCGATTTGATTTTATGGATGCGAGTTGTTTTTGAGAAGTTTTTATATTTACATTAATTCAATAAATTAAGAAACGTTTTCAATGTTATCAATCTGAAAGCCAACAGACTTTGTTCTGAAATAAATTAAATAAAATGTTCGTTTATTTGTCCTCTCCTGAATTCCTTCAATTTTTTTGGATCCATGCGAAATTCTGGTTTACATGGCAACCAAAAGAAAAAAATAGTGTAAACTTAAAAAATCATAAGTGTCTGGCCGATTCCTTCAAGCCAAGTTGATTGGACGATAAACATGGCCGGAAGGAGGGGCTATTTTGCCTTATATGGCTATAGTGAAAACTTAAAAAAACTTCTCCTCTAAAAGTGTCAGGCCGATTTTCAAAAAAAATTGTAGTTCCTTGGGCGACTCTTTATCAGATTCCTTCAAGCCAAGTTGATTGGTCAAAAAACATGGCGGCCAGGGGGCGGGCTATTTTGACTTATATGGCTATTGTGAATATTTAAAAAATCTTCTCCGATGAAAGTGTTTGGCCAATTTTCAAATAATTTTGTAGAAATGTTCCTTGGGTGACTCTTTATCAGATTCCTTCAAGCCAAGTTGATTGGTCGAAAAACATGGCCGCCAGGGGGCGGTGCTATTTTGCCTTATATGGCTATAGTGAAAACTTAAAAAATCTTCTCCTCCAAAAGTGTTTGGCCAATTTCCAAATAATTTTGTAGAAAAGTTCCTTGGGAAGACCCTCTATCAGATTCGTTTAAGCGATGTTGATTGGTCGAAAAACATGGCCGCCAGAGGGTGGGGCTATTTTGCCTTATATGGCTATAGAGAAAACTTAAAAAATCTTCCCCGAAAGTGTGAGGTCGATTTTCAAATAATTTTGTAGAAATGTTCCTAGGGTGACCTATCAGATTCTTTTAAGCCATGTTGATTGATCGTAAACTATGGCCGCCAGGGGGTGGTGCTATTTTGCTTTATATTGCTATAGTGAAAACTTAAAAAATCTTCTTCTCCAAAAGTGTCGGGCTGATTTTCAAATAATTTGTAGAAATATACCTTGTGTGAACCTCTATCAGATTCCTTCAAGCCATGTTGATTGGTCAAAAAACATGGCCATCAGTGGCTGTTTGGAGATATAATTGTTTCCTAATGGTCCTGGAGCGATATTGGGCCTCTTGTTCCTTTTGCCACACTGTTTTCAGCTATGTTCAATAACAAAACTTTTATTTACAGAGATTTTCCATATTTCTACAGACATGTTTTCAAATCGTCTTCTGCATATTTGGTGTATGTGGGAAAGAATTATAGGAACAGAGTACTTATAAGCGACCCCTATAAAGGAGGAGGAGCACACTGTTTTCGGTGTAATAATGTCTCGTTGATAACATTTTAACGATCCGCTGATGAGAGTCGCACTACGAAAGGCTTTGGGTTTAAAACCAATTTCATGTATTGATAAAATGTATCACGACACATTTGTGGGTTATTTATGTCAGGCGTTTGTGCAATGCATAATTTCAGTGTATACTACAAATAACGATTGTATTGCATTTCAATTTCTGGTGATCAACAAAAACTATGGATTTGAAAATACTTCGAGATTGGCGCATATGCAGAGAGTGTTGTAGAACTTTATTTCATAAACAATTTTAGAATGGCTATTGTTTATGTTTACATGCATATTGAGATCGACCAATATTGTGTGTTAGGATTATAGTAGTAATGGCCCCGACATTGATATCCATTCAACGTGTCAACCATAACTACTAAACAATGTTTAATTCCATTTATTTGATTTTGAAACTTTAAAATCTGGGAAAATAGATTTAAACAAAGCGAGTATTTTTTAAAATTTCTCGATAGACTGAAGAGTCAACAGTTTGCGTGTCACCATTTATAAATTGCAAGCAATCTAGATCAACATACGTTGCCTGTTTAGAATCTGCACTATTTCAATTTCATGGACGTTTACACAATTTCAAATCTGGCAGGATACAAGTTAGGAAGAATTGTGATAAACATAATAAAGAAGATGGCCTGTCCTTTCCAACATGAGAGTTTAAAAACATTTCCAGCTCTATGGTATAAAAGGTATGTGTACACTAAGGACTTTGTCTGCTTAACCATAACATTAAGACAAGGTCTGAAAGCCATTCTGGAAGGTTCCACAACACTCGGAAGAAATACTTGACATCCGATCCCACAAGGTATCTGAAAAAAATGAGTTCTAAGTGTTTGTAATGTAATTTTTTTAATTCGGCACGTCGGCAGAAAGCTTCATTTGGTCTCTTTTATAACATACACACATCACAAAACATGGCATAAAATAATGAATATATACAATGCCACATCGTATTCTTGTTCATAAAACGGCATTAGAATTTTTGGCCGGATTGCTCAAGCAATTCCGGTCTATAGATTGGCGATGTCCGTCTGTCCGTCTGTCTGTCTGTCCGTCAACATTTTGGTTAAAGTTTCAGGTTAGGCAAAATGGTTAAAGTTTCTGGTTAAGCAAAATCTCAGACATGGAAAGAGCTACAAACTTGAAAATTGGTCTGTGTGTAGCCACTAACATGTTCTTTTGACTTCCATGATAACTCTTCACCTTCACCTTGCTATTGCCCGTCTGTCTGTCTGTCTGTCCGTCAACATTTTGGTTAAAGTTTCTGGTTGAAGCAAAATCTCGGACATGGAAAGAGCTACAAACTTGAAAATTGGTCTGTGTGTAGCCACTAACATGTTCTTTTGATTTCCATGATAACTCTTCACCTTGCTATTGCCCGTCTGTCTGTCTGTCTGTCCGTCAACATTTTGGTTGAAGCAAAATCTCGGACATGGAAAGAGCTACAAACTTGAAAATTGGTCTGTGTGTAGCCACTAACATGTTCTTTTGATTTCCATGATAACTCTTGACCTTCATGTTGCTATTGCCCGTCTGTCTGTCTGTCTGTCTGTCTTCTGTCTGTCTGTCTGTCTGTCTGTCTGTCTGTCCGTCAACATTTTGGTTAAAGTTACATCACAGCAACTTGCGTTTTAATTTGCTTTCTACAGTTTTATAGTTATATCACGGCAACTTGCGTTTTAATTTGCTTTCAACAGTTTTATAGTTATATCACGGCAACTCGCATTTTAATTGGCTTTCAACAGTTTTATAGTTATATCAACTTGTGTTTTAATTTGCTTTCAACAGTTTTATAGTTTTATCATGGCAATTTGCATTTTTATTTGCTTTCAACAGTTTTATAGTTATATCATGGCAACTTTCGTTTTAATTTGATTTCAACAGTTTTATAGTTATATCACGACAACTTGCGTATTAATTTGCTTTCAACAGTTTTATAGTTATATCACTGCAAATTGCGTTTTAATTTGCTTTCAACAGTTATATAGTTATATCACAGCAAATTGCATTTTACTCCCCTTTCAACAGTTTAACAGTTATATCACGGCAACTTGCGTTTTAATTTGCTTTCAACAGTTTTATAGTTATATCAACTTGTGTTTTAATTTACTTTCAAAAGTTTTAAAGTTTTATCATGGCAACTTGCGTTTTTATTTGCTTTCAAAAGTTTTATAGTTATATCATGGCAACTTTCGTTTTAATTTGATTTCAACAGTTTTATAGTTATATCACGACAACTTGCGTATTAATTTGCTTTCAACAGTTTTATAGTGATATCACTGCAAATTGCGTTTTAATTTGCTTTCAACAGTTATATAGTTATATCACAGCAAATTGCGTTTTACTCCGCTTTCAACAGTTTTATAGTTATATCACATCAACTTGCGTTTTAATTTGCTTTCAATATTTTAATAGTTATATCACAGCAAATTGTGTTTTAATTTGCTTTCAACAGTTTTTGGCTGGATTGCTCTAGCAATTACGGTCTATAGATTGGCGATGTCTGTCTGTCCGTCCGTCTGTCTGTCTGTCCGTCAACATTTTGGTTAAGTTTCAGGTTGAGGCAAAATCGGTTAAAGTTTCAGGTTGAGGCAATCTCAGCACTGGAAAGGGTTACAAACTTGAAACTTTGCCTGAAGGTAACCAGTAACAAGTTCTATTGATTTCTATGGTTACTTTGACCTTGACCTTGGTTTGTCGATTTTCAAGGTCAAATTGCCGACAATCCGGCCTTACCGTCTTCAGCGGTTTCTTGTTAGTTGTTCTATTGATCAAAGAAAAAAAAAGATCGGGGTATTGTGATATCCTTGGGTCGTCACAAAACTTTAACTTTACTTCATAACTCAAAAACCTTTCAACATTTTCAAATGAAACTTGGTACACATGTTCCTAGGAACAATATGCATGTGCATCCTAAGTCGCATCACTCTGGTTTTGATAATTATTCAGTTATGCCCCCTTTTCGCTTGCGGTGCACTTGTTTTATTCAGGCATGTCGGCAGTACATTACATTTGGTCTCTTATATAACATACACGCATCCCAAAACATGGCAAATAATAACAAGACGAATTTTGATGCAAAGCATCAAAGATGCCGCGCATGACTTAAAAAAAGCAGATGCAAATCGGTACATATAAATAGCGTGTAAATATTTTGAAAAGAAGGCCAATGTTCCTTTATTTTAAACAAACAAAGACCAAGATTTGCCTACATTGCTACCATAGCCTATGATAAAAGGTTACCAAGAGCAGAAAGGGTCAGTTTTGACGTAGGGATAGACGTTTTATATGCTGCGATCTATGTGATATTCAGCATTAGTCGTAAAATGTCAAGTTGAGTATATTAACAAAAAATACGAAGTTAGCGGATGTATTAAGCGTAATTTGACCTATAAGCAAATTAAAGAAAATATCAAAATTGAGCATTTATTAAATTAAAAGAAAAAGTTCACATGTATGGTCAACATATAGCAGGGATACAGTGGACAGAATTAACAAACTGTATGAGGAGAAACATTTTAAGTTCAGAAAAAAGGTCCCCCGAATTTCGGGGCCTTAGACCAAACAATTAAAAAAGCGTAGCCTAGGAGCTCGTCAGGGTCGTTAATCAAACTATTAAAAGAAAGCGTAGCCTAGGAAGTTGGGGAAAAGTTATTAAATACAAATGAAATGTGTCTAAAGATTTGAAATAACGGTAGAAGTTATGTATTTTGCATCTTTTTGTTTCTTAAATCAGTCAATACAATTTATTGATTCATAAAGGTTGCTTTTTTCAAACATATAAGAGTTTTTCTTAACAATAATAATGTTGGTTGCTCCCTTTTCGATTACGTCACCCCGTAGTACAAAATTAAAACCTATCCCATACTGACGCCGCGCTTACACGCGGCGTCAATGAATATATATATACACACACACACACACACTGTGCCACATCATATGCTTGTTCATAAAATGGAATTTGAATGTTTAAAAGATGGCATAACTGAAAGTACAAATGTTTTCTTAAACTTCAAGACATACGAAGAACTATCTATTCAAGGACCAGGGCATGTTCCGTGGTGCACGAATACGGACCAACATACAAACTATCACGAAGCAATATGCCCGATCAGCTTCTTCCAAAATGGGGCATGGAAATAGCGCTTGATTATTTATTGGTCCACCTGTAAATGATTGAGAGTAAGTCAATCTGGCCGTTAATGGATGTCGACCCTCGGTAATTTTAATACCCGATAAAAGGAATATTCTTGTTTTTTGTCCACCCGTCTGATGAGATTTAACATGCATGTAAAACTAACGATAAAGATGAAATTTAACGTACATGTAATACTAACGATTAAGATAAGATTTAACGTACATGTAATACTAACGATTAAGATAAGATTTAACGTACATGTAATACTAACGATTAAGATGAGATTTAACGTACATGTAATACTAACGATTAAGATGAGATTTAACGTACATGTACAATACTAACGATTAAGATGAGATTTAACGTACATGTAATACTAACGATTAAGTTGAGATTTAACGTACATGTAATACTAACGATTAAGATAAGATTTAACGTACATGTAATACTAACGATTAAGATGAGATTTAACGTACATGTAATACTAACGATTAAGATATGATTTAACATGTACTACTAACGATTAAGATGAGATTTAACGTACATGTACTACTAACGATTAAGATGAGATTTAACGTACATGTACTACTAACGATTAAGATGAGATTTAACGTACATGTAATACTAACGATTAAGATGAGATTTAACGTACATGTACTACTAACGATTAAGATAAGATTTAACGTACATGTAATACTAACGATTAAGATAAGATTTAACGTACATGTACTACTAACGATTAAGATGAGATTTAACGTACATGTACTACTAACGATTAAGATGAGATTTAACGTACATGTAATACTAACGATTAAGATAAGATTTAACGTACATGTAATACTAACGATTAAGATAAGATTTAACGTACATGTACTACTAACGATTAGGATGAGATTTGACTAACTTTGTAATACTAACGATTAAGATAGACGAACCTTGGTTTGGGATATCTAGCAGTAACGGCATCGACGTACGCATCCACGACTTTATAAGTATCGTCCGAGGCGAGCTTATTCTTTGTGAACGTCATACCATTCTTAACTAAAATAATAACAACGTATTTAAGGGATTGCACCAGAATGAGCATTTATTTCTGTGCAATTGCGGCATCGGTTTGGGAATTGTTTTAAAACCTTATCAATTTACATCTAACACTAATAAAAAGAATATTGATTCTTGTTTTTTTATATGGTCACTAGTATGACATTAACATAACAGTTTATGGTTGATTTAACATATTCTTCAGTTTCATTGTAGACCGATTAATCTTAAAATATGAATACCCATATTTTGAAAAGAATTCTTCGTCAAGTAAAATGATATGTAATTTAGTTGTGCAATGCTATTTTCTTTGTCAATCTGACACACAAACACGTTATCAGTGATGTGCTCGGGTAAAAGAACAGTCAGTATGATCATGGCTATTTTTTAAACGAATCATAGGCGGATACGTAGCTTCACACAATACTTGACACTGCACTTTTCTCCTATGTTTTACTGATAGCATTACAACTTAAAGTTCCTCTATTCACGACAGAGAAAGAAAGTGGTTATCCTCTGTTCTCCCTCTGATGTACATAACGGAACCTTAACACTTTTACTCATACATCAAATCTGCAGAAGACGACGCTGAACACATGAAATATCTCTGTATTTGTAAGTATAATAATCATTTTGAGCTATTTTCTCCTTTTTACATAATGTTTTCAAAAGCCGACTGCAGCAGACGCATCAAAATACGTCTGTATTGGAGAAAGGGTATCTTTAGCTGATATGAATTCTACAGAAACGATCGGGAATGTAAATATCATTTGTTCGAATATTAATAATTCAGTATTGAAATTCAATGACACTTACTTCTTTCTACAACAAAGTCCGGTGTAGCCTGTTTGACATCCGCAGGAAGGCTGTCGAGCTTTGCCTGTACTGCTTTCCTGTATCTGTCATCATTCAGTAGAGTGGTATTGAAGAAGCCGGGTTCAATTATTGAAACCTTTACACCCAACATTTTCATCTCCAACCTTAAGTAATCGTAGAAAAATGAAACTGAGGAGATAAACGTGCTTACAAACATACACATATCTCTCGAAAGGTATTAATTGACAACATTGACCTGGTCAAGATTTTGCCTTAGCTATTTTTATAACGGTGTGCAGGTATTTTAATTTAAATTGTTAGTCTTTTAACACACCATACATATTTTAATGAAACAAATCATTAACATTATGCCAACAAATGGAGGTCAATAACACTTGTTTACATCTTTGCTAAAAAATACCATGATCAGGTCAATATTTTCGATTCATACGATTCATAAAGAACAATGGAACCATCTGCCAAATATGCTTACCTTAAGATGTCTGAAAATGCCTCTACGCCATATTTAGAAACATTGTAGGCAGCAGAAACAAAAGATATACGGCCTAACGTGCTCGACATGTTAACCACTCTCCCCTTGGTTGGTACAATAAGTGGTACAAACGCTTTGGTCAGAAAGATGACACCATAGAGGTTGACCGCCATTACCTGATCGTAGTCCTGTCTGGTATACCAGCTTGTGGGTCCAATCCCGCCCACAACACCAGCATTATTAATTAAAGCCCATAGCCCTATGAAAGAGAGAAAAAATAAATTTGAGCCGCGGCTCACGATTTGGGGTCTTGTTGCATCTAAGTGGACTCGGGCAAGAATGTGCGTACCGAACCCACCATATCACCAGGGCCTTTAGTGACCGTATACATGTTACACAACTTTAGATGAATCGTATGACAAAATACTAAATGTGTAGCCCTACAAGTATTACGTTAATAAATAGTTAAGTGATGCCGTAACGAAGACGCCAAAACAACAAAAACATTTCGCTTAAGCAATTCCTCCTTTCATCTCACTGTGTTTCAACACTGTTCAATAACTTAACTTTCATCTATAGCGATTTTTCACAGTTTTTCCTACACGATTTCAAAGTCGTCTGCTGCAATTTAATTTTGTTGTAAGTGGGAAATTCCGAAAGGGTTAAGTTACTCACCCTCATCTTTTGGAATACTCCGTCGAACTAACTCAAATGCCTTTTCGATACTAGCATCCGAGGTAACATCCAGTGGAACTGTGATTGTCTTATTAGAGCATTGTTCCTTTACAGACTGCTGTCCGTCTTCGGTCATACAACCCGCGTAAACAGTAAACCCGAGTCCGTCAAGTCTCTTGGCGAGCATGTTACCGAATCCAGAATCACACCCCGATATGAATACACGTTTGTTTTCATAATTAGCAATCCTTTGCTTGCGCAGAAACCAGTTTACGACAACAAGAAGTATTACGCCGATTAATATCCACATATACCATGTCATATTTATTACAAGTGTAAGGACATCTCCTTATCAACATTAGAATCCCCGATTTTATCACGGACCGCAGACTGTTATCTTTATATCTATACTCAACCTAACAAAATAGTAACCACTTTTTTCTACAAATAAATTCGCATCGTTCGTTTTGGACATACTATCTGAATGGTCGAGTAATTTCTGCCAAGTGTGTCCTGATATAATGCTAACAATGTGTGCCTGTAAACACCCGAAGTAGGAAGAACCTAGACGGTAGTCATTTTGGACGTTTAATGATACGTGTAAGAATTTTGGCAAATGATTAACAATTATTATAGGCATTGTCATCTAACATACACGTACGTGCACGAAAATATTTTTCTCGTAAAATAATCACAATCCATGATAAACGAGCTAGCCTTGAGTATGAAAATTGTCATTCAACCGTTAAGGGGACATACTTGGTGTAACAACTTGAACTAAAGACCACAAGTGACGTAAATGTACCTGCGTACACGGTATTGACCATTCACAGTTTTGAACCGACGCAGCACAATTGCAATACATGCCGTTGTAAAAGATGAATGCTCAAAGTAAAAGTTATTACATTAGAACTGCAATTAATTGGAACAATTTCCATTCAGACTTTTTTTTCAATCGATCACTACGATATAAAGAAGAAATAATTCATACGAAGCAAAATTAAAATACAATTCGAACCCTACGATATAACTAAACCGACATTAGTGTAGTGTCATGAAACGGGTATTTCATTATTAATAAAATATGTTATTATATCATCTTTCCCGAGAGACACATGATGTAAACAAGCCGGTAGGCGACGTGGGATTCGCCTTGGTTGTGGGTCCTTAGCAACAAAACTCAAACGCGCACACCCTGAGCCCGTATGGCACATGTTCACCAAGTTTCATCGGAATCGGCCCGTCGGTTTGGGCTGTAGAGCGTCGCTTTACAAACAAACAGACAGACAGCCGGAAAAGCCCTTGGTTGTGGGTCCTTAGCAATGAAACTCAAACGCACACACCCTGAGCCCGTACGGCACCTGTTCACAAAGTTTCATCGGAATCGTCCCGTCGGTTTGGGCTGTGGAGCGTCGCTTTACAAACAAACAGACAGCCGGCAAAGCCCTTGGTTGTGGGTCCTTAGCAACGAAACTCAAACGCGCACACCCTGAGCCCGTATGGCACCTGTTCACAAAGTTTCATCGGAATCGGCCCGTCTGTTTGGGCTGTGGAGCGTCGCTTTACAAACAAACAGACAGACAAGCCGATAGGCGACGTGGGATTCGCCTTTGCATATATATATATATATGAAGAACTAGTGTGATAGGGTCACTATTGTGGTGACTTGGTGAATACTGGTGAAAAGTGTGCACCTTGTAAAAACACTCTCTGGTCAACCAACTATGTAGGAGAAGATAGAATCAAAGCGCCAATGGCACTGTAGTGGCGATCGTATGGAAAATCCTGCAAAGTAACAAGCAGTATATTGGTGTAGGGCTTGCGATGACTCTGGTGCGGGTAAATTTGAGAATGTATCAACCCTGCATCTTTTGACAGTATACTAATGTTAGTTTGCCAAAATGTTGTCTTGGTGATTTTTTAGTTACGTTCTGAAATTGGTCATGATGTGTTAAAAATTAGGCCATTCCAAAGTTATGAAAAATCTAGTTGGTATTCGATAGACCACCGTTTTAGCTCATTAGAATGGCTATTTGACTTGTAATCTAAATTGTTCGGGTAATCACGTGTTCATCACCATTTGGTGTTTGTTTCAATGGTGTCCGATATTAAACAGGTCTGTTCAATTTAGTCCCTTCACATTGCATGATTGAGGGTTGTCAGAGACATATAAACACAGTGTATTTATATGTCTCTGAGGTTGTTAAACTGCTTCGAATAATGTGAGTGCAAAAACAAACACAAAACATGCTCAAAAAGCACAATTTCACTATTTGCCAAACTGTTCAATTTATAAAAAATATAGGCGTATATTATAATGCTCGATCGCCAAACTAAATTAGGCTACACTTTCTACGGTGTCCTGTTGGGGCCAGCGTGTTTTTCTGTGGACGGCCTCTTATCGTGGGCAAAAAAAAACCGCGCCGATTTAACTTAAATCCGCGCACTTTTTTTAAAGGCTGTTTATATAGGATTCTATAGAGAATCCAGCAGAATTTTGTCGAAAAAAGATGCGATATTTTACAAATAAAAACGCGCATCTTTTTTTCATGGTTGCCAAAACATCAAACTGAAAAAAAAAAGTGCGCGGATTTAACTTAAATCCGCGTACTTTTTTTTCTCGGTCACAAACGGAGGAAACATACGGAGTGAAACTTCCCTCGACACCGTTGGCCATATTCTAGGTCTTACACCACTAAATCCATTGGGCTACAAAACGAGTATCCTGAGCTGTATGTGTATCTTGTCTCATTCATGAATGTTATTGATTAGAGCTTCAAAAAATTAAACCATTTACCTCGTATTTACGCTTATTGAAGCCTCTGCAGTAGACAACTTTTAAAAACACTGTGGCAAAAGAAGAAGTAATTGCTTAAAACGAGAAATTTCTCTTATGAACTATACAGGTATTGTATTATAAGCAATATATATTGTGTCATTGTTTAGTTTAAATATTTAAACTCCTTTGAATCTCTGAGAGTGAGAGAGTTTGTTTGTTTGTTTGTTTTTGTTGTTTTACGCTGTTTTCAACCTTATTTCAGTTATATCACGGCGACAGTTCACTCATTCATGATCCCTGGGTGAACAAAACAGTTATAGGCTAGAAAATGAGCCGTGCCAATCTACCATCACCGTCGTGGTGAACACCCGGTTTCAAATACCCGACGCTATCAACTCGACCACGGCGGGTAGAGAAAGAGAGGGAGATATATACTACTGATCTATGACAGCATTAAAGTACCCGTCTCGACAACTAAACTATGACCGTAGTAAACCGATCTTTAAAATAAACCCCAGATATTCACGAGCAGTCGCCTATGGCTGCAGGAAATTGACCATTGAAAATCACCCTAGATCTTCTCGACAACTGAACTATGGCCGCAGTAAACCGATCTTTAAAATAAACACCTGATATTCACGAGCAGTCAGCTATGGCTGCAGACAAGAAATTGAC
>JASEVX010000005.1:7404615-7406798 GCA_031761405.1 Serripes groenlandicus
ATATTTCATTATTTGCATTCTCATGTTTCTGAAACGCATATTTTTCTTTTCAAAGGATCTACTTTAAATATGCGTCTTCTACGAAAACAAGTACAGTTTTAACGAATGATGATACAGGTTTAATACGCAAAATTATGTGCACCTTCAAAAGATTCCATCCTAACAAATACACATCGATCCTCAACCAAGTTTCAGATCAGCTTGTGAAGACGCTCTGTTATCGATCAGACAGTTCACATTCAAAACAGACAATTGGCGGACTTTTCGCTATATTTACGAGATGTTTCTACGGTTGATCCTGATTACCAAACGACACAGTTATAATAATAATTTATAACAGATTTTCCCCTGTCTAGGCACACGCAGTCTATTTCTACTCTAATATGAACCGCGTCAGGCGACTTGCGGCCTTATTGACAATCCGACGTGAAATCAATCTTCCGATTAATCTGAAGCCTCTTCAGCAAATGACTTTTGAAAAGTTGTTTTTACAAAAGGAGAAATTGCTCACTACGGATTTGTTGTATGTGGAAAAGGTTTAATGTCTATATCACATCTTGGCCAAAAGTGAGTTAACTGATGAGATTGTGCAGATGCATTAAAATCCAACATGAAATTACATAGAGATTGGGTTACAGGATGTGTTTATGTCCTTGGCAGGCAGGTGCTGTTTGTCCCTTTCCATTATACTGTCCACAACTGACGTGTCTACAGCAGACGGGTGTGAACAATGTCTGTAAATGAAACGTTGTTACCTATTCAAGTTGAAATATTGTTGGGAAAAGGAGAACTTGCGCGTTTTGAGCAATTTCATCTTTTGACACATTGTTTTCAATTTTTGTCTGCTGCAAATGCGTCAGAAAGTGTTTGTATGTAGAAAAGGGTTAAAACCGTGATAATGTTCTAGTAATGGTAATTTTCTTAGAATGCTGATATGTGTCACTCTCGTGTCCGTTTCCTGGTCATGATTATTTTAAAAAAATCCAACATGTTTCAAAAGTCCGTCTGCTACAGATGCCTAAACTACGTCTGCATTTAAGAAAGCCAGAGCCATATAAGATAGACTAAATAACATAGAGACTGGATTACATGATGTATCCTTGACAGATGGGTGTAATTTATCCCTTTCCCACACACAACGAATTTACAGCAGAAGACTATGCAAACATCTAGGCAAAAATATGGACACTCTGTTTTTATAATAGTATAATTGTTTAATAGAGTTTAAAACAATCTGACAAAAGGAGATATTGATCATCTATTGTTTTCAAAAGTCGTCTAATGCAGAGGCGTCGGAGAGCGTCTGTGTGTAGGATAGGGTTACCCTTACCTTGATATAGTCGACAAATGACGTGTCTACAGCAGGCGTTATTATAAAACCTATGTACGGGAAAACAAGAGATAGTGCTCTAGATATAAAAGTTCTCCTTAATCCATGATGGTTTCACGTCTGTATAAAAGCACGTCTTCAATGCGTCCAGATACTAACATTCAGTTTTGCCTTATATGTTTATAAGTAATCCGCCGTTGCCTTCTGGTTGAGCGTCGGGGACCGTCGGAGTGCTTTGGGTAAGGCATATTTCTTAGCCGAATGCTTTTTTGCCTGATCAGGGATTAGGAATATGTGAACTGTCGCCTCGATATAACTGGAATAATGTTGAAAACGGCATATAACCCCAATTAAACGACGGTTTAACGTATGTACAAAAAAACACGTTTTCAATGCATCCAGATAATAACATTCAGTTTTAACTAAGGTGTTTATCGAGTTACCAAACATTAAAATACCTTTTCTTTCATCCCGAATTAAAGCCGTTGAAATAATATATGGAGAACGAGTCCATTTTCTTAGATTAAAGTTACGAAAAAGGTTTTAAACTGTTGATACATTAAACATACTATCGTCCGATATTTAACATGAAATAGTCTTCTTTATAAACTTCAGTCCTGACAGAGTTGAGCTGAAATGTGGTGACAATTAATACGCCGATATGAATCACTCTCCTTTCCCTGGTGATGATTGTGTTCAATATTGCTCTTGTGATTTCTAAAATATAGCCTAAGGCTTTTTTTCTCGATTAGCAGCTACTAAGTACAGGTTTTAGCCTAAGATGTTTTTACGAATGATGTGAAAGCTGCTCAACAAACAACGCCATTCTGCATTTAATTTACCCTTTATCACA
>JASEVX010000005.1:7406998-7755848 GCA_031761405.1 Serripes groenlandicus
AAAAAGCCCTTTGTGTAGCCCATGTACAATGATGGTCAAATCGTAACTGTATATATCCATTAAACACCACCCTTTCCTTATCGAATTGTATCTAGCCCGTTCAGGCCGTTCGGGCTAGATACAATTCGATAAGGAAGATATGTGTTTTGGCGCTATATACCGATGGATTTCACCAAACATCGAGTTGTCTGTAGTTACCCTAAGTCTAAGAAGCAGTTTGTGTAGCCCCTTTACAATGATGTTCAAATTATAACTGTAAATATCCATTAAACACCACCTTTTCCTTATCGAATTGTATCTAGCCCGTTCGGGCCGTTCGGGCCGTTCGAGCTAGATACAATTCGATAAGGGAGAAATGAGTTTTGGGGCTATATACGAACGGATTTTACCCACAACGAGTTGTTTTGTAGTTGCCCATGCTGTAAAAAGCCCTTTGTGTAGCTCATGTACAATGATGGTCAAATCGTAACTGTATATATATCCATTAAACACCACCCTTTCCTTATCGAATTGTATCTAGCCCGTTCGGGCCGTTCGGGCTAGATACAATTCGATAAGGAAGATATGTGTTTTGGCGCTATATACCGATGGATTTCACCAAACATCGAGTTGTCTGTAGTAACCCTAAGTCTAAGAAGCAGTTTGTGTAGCCCCTTTACAATGATGTTCAAATGATAACTATAAATATCCATTAAACACCACTCTTTCCTTATCGAATTGTATCTAGCCCGTTCGGGCCGTTCGGGCTAGATACAATTCGATAAGGAAGATATGTGTTTTGGGGCTATATACCGATGGATTTCACAAAACAGCGAGTTGTCTGTAGTTACCTTTAGTGTAAGAAGCAGTTTGTGTAGCCCCTTTACAATTATTTTGAAATTATAACTGTAAATATCCATTAAATGCCAACCTTTCCTTATCGAATTGTATCTAGCCCGTTCAGGCCGTTCGGGCTAGATACAATTCAATAAGGAAGATATGTGATTTGGGGCTATATACCAGTGGATTTTACCCACATCGAGTTGTCTGTAGTTACCCTAAGTCTAAGAAGCCCTTTGTGTAGCCCATGTACAATGATGGTCAAATCGTAACTGTATATATCCGAATTGTATCTAGCCCGTTCAGGCTGTTCGGGCTAGATACAATTCGATAAGGAAGATATGAGTTTTGGGGCTATATACCAGTGAATTTTACCCACAACGAGTTGTTTTGTAGTTGCCCATGCTGTAAAAAGCCCTTTGTGTAGCCCATGTAAAATGATGGTCAAATCGTAACTGTATTTATCCATTAAACTCTACCCTTTCCTTATCGAATTGTATCTAGCCCGTTCAGGCTGTTCGGGCTAGATACAATTCGATAAGGAAGATATGAGTTTTGGGGCTATATACCAGTGAATTTTACCCACAACGAGTTGTTTTGTAGTTGCCCATGCTGTAAAAAGCCCTTTGTGTAGCCCATGTAAAATGATGGTCAAATCGTAACTGTATTTATCCATTAAACTCTACCCTTTCCTTATCGAATTGTATCTAGCCCGTTCAGGCTGTTCGGGCTAGATACAATTCGATAAGGAAGATATGAGTTTTGGGGCTATATACCAGTGAATTTTACCCACAACGAGTTGTTTTGTAGTTGCCCATGCTGTAAAAAGCCCTTTGTGTAGCCCATGTAAAATGATGGTCAAATCGTAACTGTATTTATCCATTAAACACCACCCTTTCCTTATCGAATTGTATCTAGCCCGTTCAGGCTGTTCGGGCTAGATACAATTCGATAAGGAAGATATGAGTTTTGGGGCTATATACCAGTGGATTTTACCTACATCGAGTTGTTTTGTAGTTGCCCATGCTGTAAAAAGCCCTTTGTGTAGCCCATGTAAAATGATGGTCAAATCGTAACTGTATTTATCCATTAAACACCACCCTTTCCTTATCGAATTGTATCTAGCCCGTTCAGGCTGTTCGGGCTAGATACAATTCGATAAGGAAGATATGAGTTTTGGGGCTATATACCAGTGGATTTTACCTACATCGAGTTGTTTTGTAGTTGCCCATGCTGTAAAAAGCCCTTTGTGTAGCCCATGTACAATGATGGTCAAATTGTAACTGTATATATCCGTTAAACACCACCCTTTCCTTATCGAATTGTATCTAGCCCGTTCGGGCCGTTCAGGCTAGATACAATTTGATAAGGAAGATATGTGTTTTGGCGTTATATACCGATGGATTTTACCCACAACGAGTTGTTTTGTACTTACCCTAAGTCTAAGAAGCAGTTTGTGTAGCCCCTTTACAATGATGTTCAAATTTTAACTATAAATATCCATTAAACACCACCCTTTTCTTATCGAATTGTATTTAGCCCGTTCGGGCCGTTCGTGCTAGATACAATTCGATAAGGAAGATATGTGTTTTGGCGCTATATACCGATGGATTTCACCAAACATCGAGTTGTCTGTAGTTACCCTAAGTCTAAGAAGCAGTTTGTGTAGCCCCTTTTCACTTATTTTGAAATTATAACTGTAAATATCCATTAAACGCCAACCTTTCCTTATCGAATTGTATCTAGCCAGTTCAGGCTGTTCGGGCTAGATACAATTCGAAAAGGAAAATATGAGTTTTGGGGCTATATACCAGTGGATTTTACCCACAACGAGTTGTTTTGTAGTTACCCATGCTGTAAAAAGCCCTTTGTGTAGCCCATGTACAATGATGGTCAAATCGTAACTGTATATATCCATTAAACACCACCCTTTCCTTATCGAATTGTATCTAGCCCGTTCAGGCTATTATGTGTTTTTGCGCTATATACCGATGGATTTCACCAACATCGAGTTGCCTGTAGTTACCCTAAGTCTAAGAAGCAGTTTGTGTAGCCCCTTTACAATGATGTTCAAATTATCACTGTAAATATCCATTAAACACCACCCTTTCCTTATCGAATTGTATCTAGCTTACCTTTAGTCTAAGAAGCATTTTGTGTAGCTCCTTTACAGTGATGTTCAAATTATAATTGTAAATATTCATTAAACGCCACACTTTCCTTATCGGACCGTTCGGGCGAGATACAATTCGATAAGGAAGGTATTAGTTTTGGGGCTATATACCGATGGATTTTACCCGCAAAGAGTTGCTTTGTAGTTGTCCTTGCTCTCAAAAGTCTTTTTGTAGCCCATGTACAATGATGATCAAATCGTAACTGTATATATTCATAAAACACCACCTTTACCTTATCGAATTGTATCTAGCCCGTTCGGGCCGTTCGGGTCGTTCGGGCTAGATACAATTCGATAAGGAAGATATGTGTTTTGGGGCTATATACCGATGGATTTCACCAAACATCGAGTTGTCAGTAGTAACCTTTAGTCTAAGAAGCACTTTGTGTAGCCCCTTTACAATGATGGTCAAATCCTAACTGTATATATCCATTTAACACCACCCTTTTCTTATCTAATTATATCTAGCCCGTTGGGACTAGAAACAATTCGATAAGGAATATATGTATTTTAAGGCTATAAACTAATGGATTTCAACACACATCGAGTTCTTTGTAGTTTCCATTGGTCTTAGCAGCTCTTTATGTAGCCCATTTGCAAGGATGGTCAATCGCCACTGTATATATCCATTAAACACTACCCTTTCGTTATCGATGTGTATCTTGCCCACACAGCCCCCGTTGCGGCTAGAAACAAATTGACAAGGAAGATATGTGTTTTAAGGGAATATACCAATTGATTTACCAAACATCGAGTTGTTTGTAGTTGCCCCTGGTCTAACAAGCTCTTGGTGTAGCCCATTTACAAGGATGGACACATCGCAACTGTATACATCCATTAAACACTACCCTTTCTTTATTGATTTGTATCTAGCCCAAACATCCCCTTCTGGCTAGAAACAAATCGATAAGGAAGATATATTATTTTGGGCTATATACCAATAGATTTAACCAAACATCGAATTGGTTGCAGTTTCCTTGGTCTAAGAAGCACTTTATGTAGCCCATTTATAAGGATGGTCAAATCCCCACTGTATATATACATTAAACAATGCATTAGCATTGCATGTAAACACATCAACTAGCATGGTCAAATTGGCATTTTATATAGCCCATAATCACTTACCTGCAAAAGTTGTATATGGCCTCCCCTCCCGTGGTCAAACTAGCATTGCATGTAAACACATAAACTAGCATGATAAAATTGGCATTTTATATAGCCTATAATCATTTAGTTTGTATTGAGCACCCCGTTGCCAAACCATTGTATTGTAAACTGTACGAGAATGTCCAATGGCAATTGTATAATATATAACCAATGGCCATGGGTGGCATAAGGGCGCTGGAATTCGTTTCTAAAAGTGAAGAAGCCGAATTAACAATGAATGACCTATGGTCACAGGAAATTTATATCAAATATGGTCCATCAGCCTTATTCACGTTGGACTTTTGGCCGCTGAGATTTGGCCTTGCCATTATTTTCAAGCGTGTCCTTGATTGACATAATAATAATATGCCGATAAATAGGCCTATCAGCAATTTATAGGGTAAAGTATGAACGCTTGGTATAGAATTATGTATTGCCACGATAGATTGTTGACAACAGGAGAGTCGTCCTAAATTAGGCAATAACAGCAATATCTATGAGTAACTTATGTTCGCAACGAATTGGCATGTCAGCAATTTTCATGGGTGACATTGGCATAGAAACAGGGCGCAGGATATCGATCTTAACTCTGGTCAATTGTTCAATGCATTGACTAATCTTTGGCTGCAGAGAAAGGTTTTAAAATAGAACTATCAGCCATATGTGACCTATTGCTGTAGGACATCAAGTAGGACCATTGACAATGTCTTTGAGTGACCTATGGTTGCAGGCGATTCCTTGATTGGGCTTTAACGCCGTTTTCATAATATTTTCAAGTCACATCACGACGGCCAGGTTACCTACTCATGTGTTTAATGAATCTCTAACAACAGTTTTTTCCAAGCAACTGGGTGCTTTTCCACCTAGACTGTTAGCCCATTGGTAGAAGACTAACGTGTATTGCATTGCAGGGGATTAATCTGCAATATGGTTAATCAGTCTTGTTTATGAGTGAAAAATGGATGCACCAACATAAAAGTAGGCCTATCAGCATACGTTGATGTGCTGCGACTGATAACCATAGAGAATTTATCAGAATGTTGCAGCAGATTTAAGAAATCAATTTGGGTTCACAAATAAACTCAAAAGAAAAAAGAGAATAACTTCCATCTTGTTATTTTAATAACTTTTTAAACAATAAAAGTAAAGGAAATTATTCATTTAGATTCAATTATTCAACATCTAGACGAAAGTATGGAAAATCTTTACAAATAAAAGTATAATTATTGCATAAGAAGATGAAAACATTGCGGCAAAAGGATTTTTTTTTATGTTTTATCAATATCTCATTTTGTCAAATTATTTACAAAAGTCAACTGCTGCAAATGCATCAAAATGTGTCTGCAAGTGGGAAAGGGATGATTGCTTAACTGGTATGATACTATTCGAGTAATATGATGTCCAAAAACAATTTTGAGCAATCTCTACTATTTCCACAAATTGTATGTTGCAAATTGAAAGTTATTTTTTATTGGGAAAGGTTTAACCCTTTCTCAATTGAAGACACCTGCAAGACATATTTGAAATCATTGTGGCAAAAGGAGAAAGTTCACATAAAGAGCACATCTCCTGTTTTCAACTCTTTTAAATAGTTCTATTATTATTTAAAGTTTTACAAAAAAAATCTGCATGATTTTAAAGTTGTCTGAATGTTGTAAGTGTACTCAAAGATCAGCCTGCAGAGCTGAGTGTTTTTTTTTCTTTGTTTGGAAACAAAGTAATAATGTACGAAGTTACACCCAGTATTTTACAGCATACATGTATATCTAAATTCATTGAGATCTAATGGTGTTGGTTATTTTATTTTTAAAAATCCAGTTATATCACTGCATGTGTTTCCTGGTCTACACATTATTCTAAAGAAACTGGCTACTTTCCAACCACTATTATATTTAGTACATTTCAAGTATGACGAATGACACACATTAAAAGAATGCCCTCTAAACATCATTAGATGAATGAAATGCTGAGCCAATGTTTGTTGGTTGCATAGGCATTAAAAGATATATTGAGGATTCAGCGCAAGACAATTGAAACTAGCCTGATAATATGACAAAACTTAAAGCTTTGTAACTCAAAAATAATTCCTCAATTGCAACACTATTGTAAGTTGAGTAACAAAAGTCTTGCATTGGATAAAACTCATAAATAAGATTTTTGTAAGTAAATTAACAGTAGTCTTGCATGTGAAATAAGTATAACTGACTATAATTTGGTTGTAAGTCACTAGGCAGCTCTTATATGAGATCATAAGACTGCAATGATACATTATAATAACCTGTCAATAGGAAAAGGTACAAATTGGCATATCGAGGAGTTACAGCAAAACTGTATCGCCAAACAGTTTAGTCAAACTCCTTTATTTTTTAGATAAATTAATTATTATTAGTCGCCGGGCAGAAGCCCGCGACTTCTATTTTTATTAGGTTTTCGGAAATCACATGGGAGGGCGGCTTATTATTAGAAAGAAACAAATCTAGATGATTTGAACATATTACAATTGTGGTTGTTTACGAACACTAATAAATGACACATCTAAAATGAAATAAATATTCCGATTTTTTAATGTTTGCAGTTTTTTTTTTATTTCACTCGCATTTAAGTCTTTTGTCTTATTTACGAAGACAAAAGTGGTCCCTTCAAGACGTGAACCAACACCCCCTAATGCAGACTCTTATGTGTCATCATTGAGGTCAATTTCGGATTCTCCTTTTAATAGCAATTTTAACTTACTAAATGTTGTTTTCATGTTCAAAGAGATGTCTTGATTTGTGTAGAATTCATTTAATAATGTTAATCCATGAATATCTAAAGTAGGAACTGTTTCTAAGCTAAATATAGACCCTATTCTGTTGTGTAGTTTCGTGACCTTTAACATCGATTTTCGCGCATGCGCATTTCGATATGAAAAAGCGAGTGATATTATTTTATTTTAGACAAGTACAAGACGAATGTTTGACGCAAAGCGTCAAAGAGAAGCCGCAATATTTCGTTGTACATGTAGAAATAAGAAAAAAAGAACATTTTTAAATTCACAAACAATAGAACAATTTAAACTGTAGACGGTCATGCTGATATATTTCTCCTTTTGAAGACTTTTGTTTTCTTCAAATTACCTCCCTTTAAAGCAATACCAGGATATTTACCTTGTGATTCGAATAAGATTGACAAACATTGAAATTATATGAATGAATACTATTATTTAAATAAGTAACAACAGCAAAATTAAATTTAAGCCAAGATAAATGTGTACACATTTCGTTAATTTTTTATAGATACCCTAATGTATAGGTATGAATATAAGATTTATAAGCAAATGTTTTCATTTCAACGTTCCTAATGTTTGAATAGACTAAGGAAAGTCAAGAATACATAAATAAATCAATGCAGTCTTTTCCGGCGACATTGATGCCTTGCATCAACTTTCTCTTGTATATGCATACATATGCATTTTAATTATTGAGGTCCTTGCTTATTTTAACCTTTTCCCTTAAACAGAGGCTTTCTGACACTTCTGCAGCAGACGTCTTTTGAAAAGTCTGTGACTCAATTGCTCAATATGCGCAAGTTCTCCTTTTGCCACATTTTTTTCAACTTTATTCAATTATTATACAATCTATAGATATTTTTCACATTTTTGCCAAGATGTTTACCAAGTTATCAGCAGTACATTTGCTGTATGTGGGAAAGGGTTAAAACAGATGCTTCAGACGCCAAGGGTTTCTCAATAGCCCAAATGTTTTTCAAAGAAAAACAGACGAGCTAAAAACTGTTAAGCTATGCTTTCGTATTGCCAACAAAAATTTCATCTTACACAAATTGAACATAAATATAAACTACAATTTGAACTGAATGGCATATAAGTCTTTACCAAGTAACAAAACTTAAGTGTTTCAGCCGATCTTTTATTGCTTTGAGGCAACTGCCTTTAATTTAAAAGCAACTCTGATAATGATGTACAAATGAAATTAGATATAGATAGAAAGATACTGTATTCCCATCTCAATAGCAAAATTTTGTGATGTGCTTAATCTGTGCAGATCGAAGATATTCCCAACTATTTACCTTGCTTACTTTTTATTTTACTTTTTCCGTATGAGTCAAAGTTGATAATTACATTTAATCTTGCTCACATACTCCTTCTGATACCTCTGCAGCAGACGACTTTTAAAAACATTTTGACCATTATAAACAATTTTCTCCTTTTGCCACAATGTTTCTAACCTTATGCAATTACTATACTTTCATATTTTTGCCATCATGTTTTCAAAGTCGTCTGCTGTAGATGTTTTGTATGTGGAAGTTTTCATTTATTATGTACAATTGTTCCTTTAACCTTTTACATTTGGACTTATCTGAAGCAGACAACTTTTGCTATAATGTTTCCCTAATCATTGATTATATTTTCAATTAGACAGATTTTTTCAGCCCAGTTTTCAATAGTTGTCAACATCAAAAGGCAACTTTATCAAGTAAAATGTTCTCACTTACTATTGTCTTACACTGCATTTGGTATTCAAAATAGAAAAATATTTTTAGCAAGACAATGGCATGACAAGTTACAATAGTCTGGCACCAAAGTAAAATGATTGTCCAGAGAGGCAAGACTATTATTGATCCTCACTTTAACATCAAAAACAAAAATGGAACATTGCAGTTTAATAATAAATACTTTCCTTCTTGTGTATCATATACTGAAGAGATCTTGCAGAAATCAATTTAAAAAGAAACTAGAACTATCACTGAAGATGATAAATACCCCCAAAACAGCACCTCGACTCAAAATATGGCTTCCGACCGACCAACAAAAGGGCCATAACTCTGTAAAATAACATGCAATTGTAAGACCTTTATGATATGCACATCTCCTCTTGGTATAGAAGCTTCATGTAAAATTGAATTGAATTCCATCAAGTGGTTTGTAAGAAATAGGCCGGACAAAATATGGCTTCCGACTGACCGACCGATAGGTAGTTCTATCAAACAGTACTCATTCTGACCTTTGAGGTACAAGCCACCTTATTATGGTGAACATGTGTGCCCAGTAACTTGAGAAGCCTATAAAGCATGGTTGAGATGCGGACCGGACAAGGTAGTCCTATCAAACAGTACTCATTTTGACCTCTGAGGTACAAGCCACCTTATCATGGTGACCATATGTGTCCAGTAACTTGAGAATCCTTAGATGCATGGTTGAGATGCGAGCCTGACAAGGTAGTCCTATCAAACAGTACTCTTTTGACCTTTGACCTCTGAGTGTGACCTTCACCTTTGAGGTACAAGCCACCTCATCATGGTAAACATGCATGTCCAGTAACTTGAGAATCCTACGATGCATGGTTGAGATGCGAGCTGGACAAGGGTAGTCCTATCAAACTACTCATTTTGACCTCTAAGCGTGACCTTGACCTTTGAGGTACAGGTCTGAGTCTTGAGCGCGACACGCCGCCTCATCATGGTGAACGTTTGTGCCAAGTTTCTTTGAAATCCTATGATGCATGGTTGAAATGTGGGTCGGACAAGGTACAGTCCTTTCAAATAGTACTCATATCAACCTTTGACATGCAAGTGTGGCCTTGACATTTGAGGTGCAGGCCTGGGTCTTGTGCGTCACAAGCCGCCTCATCACGGTGAACGTTTGTGCCAAGTTTCTTTAAAATACTATGATGCATGGTTGAAATGCAGGCCGGACAAGGTACAGTTCTATCAAATAGTACTCATTTTGACCTTGACATCATGGTGAACGTTTGTGCCAAGCTTCTTTCCAATCCTATGATGCATGGTTAAGATGCCAGCCAGACAACGTTAGGTGGGACTGACAGACAGACAGACAGACAACGTTAGGTGGGACTGACAGACAGACAGACGAACAGACGTAAAAGGGTCATAACTCTGTAAAATAATATGCAATTGTTAGACCTTGAAGGGTATGAATGAATGAATGTATATTGTTTTACGGCGCATCGACAGCTAAGGTCATTTAGCGCGCATTTAAATTTAATTATTCATGATCCCTGGGTAAACAAACCAGTACTAGGCTAGAAAATGTGCCTTGCCCAAGGGCACTCCACCATGACCGTAGTGCCGCGACTGGGGATCGAACCCGGGACACCCGGTTTCGAAATCCCCGACGCTAACCACTCGACCACAGCGGATTCCTTCTTGAAGGGTATGCATATCTCCTCGATGTATAGAAGCTTCATGTACAATTGTATTGGATTCCTCCCAGTGGTTTGTAAGAAATAGGCCGGACAAAATATGGCTTCAGACAGGCACAGTGACTCCTTTATACCCCCCAAAACTTTGTTTTTTTGGGGTATAACAAAACATTTTTTCCCCCTTCTCCTGTAAAAAAAAGTAAAGGAGGAAGTTACAATAGCCTTGCACTGAACCCTTTGATATATACCATGAAACGTGTAAATAAAATTAAATCTTTGAGCAAGTTTAGATGAGGGTCACCTAAGGGAACATTTCCGTGAAGTTTGGTTGAAATTTGACTGAGAGTTTCAGAGAAGATTGGAATGGACGACATATGGATGACACACATGCGCCGGTCACTGAATGATCACAAAAGATCATCTATACATCTAAAAATCTATATCTTAAAATCTCATATAAATAGTAGTCAACAGAATCATTTCAATCCACTATTCTCTCTGTAAGCGTTGGTACTTATTCCTATTATCTCAAAGAAATGATTCTTACAAATACCTGTAGCAGAGGGCGGGTAATTATTAGAATCATCCAATCAAGACAAGCAAATAGTAATTATTATCAACAAGAGGGCCATGATGGCCCTGAAATCGCTCACCTGATTTTTTTATTTTTCACTTTAGCTATACTAGCCCCGCCCCCTGGCGGCCATAGTTTCTGACCAATCAACTTGGCTTAAAGGAATCTGATAGAGGGTCACCCTAGGAACATTTCGGAGAAGAAGATTTTTTAATTTTTCACTATAGCCATATAAGGCAACATAGCCCCGCCCCCCTGGCGGCCATGTTTTTCGATCAATCAACTTGGCTTGAAGGAATCTGATAGAGGGTCATCCAGGAACATTTCTACAAAACTATTTGAAAATCGGCCTGACAATTTCGGAGGAGAAGATTTTTTAAGTTTTCACTATAGCCATATAAGGCAAATGTTTTTCAACCAATCAACATGGCTTAAAGGACTCTGTTAGAGGTTCATCCAAGGAACATTTCTACAAAATTATTTGAAAATAAGCCAGACACTTTCGGAGGAGAAGATTTTTTCAGTTTTCACTATAGCCATATAAGGCAAAATAGCCCCGCCCTGCCTGGCGGCCATGTTTTTCGACCAATCAACATGGCTTGAAGGAATTTGATAGAGGGTCATCCAAGGAATAATTCTACAAAATATATTATTTAAAAATCTGCCAACCAGTTTGGGAGAAGAAGATTTTTGAAGTTTTTTTCATTTCGTTGCCATGGAAACCAGAATTCTGCATGGATCCCAAAAATTTGAAGGAAATCCGGTTTGGTCATTGAGAGGATGCTTTCTGTGAAGTTTCATCCCAATTGACCTACTGGTTACTACTGGTTACTGAGGAGAAGAAGTTGACGCACGCCGGACGCCGGACAAAAGGCGATCACAATAACTCACCTTGAGCAAAGCTCAGGTGAGCTAACAACATAGTGGTGCATGTTAAAGTGAAAAACTTATCATTGCATGTCCTCTGGTTTATAAATAATCAAAAGAAAGCCACTATCTGCTTCTTACTTTCACATTTCTTGTAAATGCATGTTCTCAGGCTGAATAAAAATCAATATCAGCACAATTCTAATCTTTAACATTCAAGTCACATATGAATTCACTCCAATGACACAGCATGTAGCCTCATTCTGAACTGTGGACTGAACTCAGTTGGATTTGAGTCACATAACACATCAAGTGATATAATTCATTCATCATAATGATACTTGTAGCTGTATGGAGGCTTGATTAGTAGATATATTAATTGAGGTGTGATGTCTGTAGTCTGGAAAATAAACAAGAGGGCCATGATGGCCCTGGAATCGCTCACCTGTTTTTTTTTTTTAACTTTAGCTATATAAGCCCCGCCCCCCTGGCAGTCATAGTTTCCGACCAATCAACTTGGCTTGAAGGAATCTGATAGAGGGTCACCCTAGGAACATTTCTACAAAATTATTTGGAAATCTGCCAGACACTTTTGGAGGAGAAGATTTTTTAAGTTTTCACTATAGTCATATAATACAAAATAGCCCTGCCCACTGGCGGCCATGTTTTTTTACCAATCAACATGGCTTGAAGGAATCTGAAAGTGGGACATCCAAGGAACATTTCTACAAAATTATTTGAAAATCGGCCTGACACTTTCTGAGAAGAAGATTTTTTAAGTTTTCACTATAGCCATATAAGGCTAAATAGCCCCGCCCCCCCCTGGCGGCCATGTTTTTCGACCAATCAACATGGCTTGAAGGAATCTGATAGAGGGTCACCCAAGGAACATTTCTACAAAATTATTTGAAAATCGGCCCGACACTTATGGAAGAGAAGATTTTTTAAGTTTTCACTATAGCCATAAAAGGCAAAATAGCCCCGCCCTCTGGCGGCCATGCTTTTTGACCAATCAACATGGCTTGAAGGAATCTGATAGAGGATCACCCAAGGAACATTTCTACAAAATTATTTGAAAATCGGCCCGACACTTTTGGAGGAGAAGATTTTTTAAGTTTTCACTATAGTCATATAATACAAAATAGCCCTGCCCACTGGCGGCCATGTTTTTTAACCAATCAACATGGCTTGAAGGAATCTGAAAGTGGGTCATCCAAGGAATATTTCTACAAAATTATTTGAAAATCGGCCTGACACTTTCGGAGAAGAAGATTTTTTAAGTTTTCACTATAGCCATATAAGGCAAAGTAGCCCCGCCCCCCCTGGCGGCCATGTTTTTCGACCAATCAACATGGCTTGAAGGAATCTGATAGAGGGTCACCCAAGGAACATTTCTACAAAATTATTTGAAAATCGGCCCGACACTTATGGAAGAGAAGATTTTTTAAGTTTTCACTATAGCCATAAAAGGCAAAATAGCCCCGCCCTCTGGCGGCCATGCTTTTCGACCAATCAACATGGCTTGAAGGAATCTGATAGAGGGTCACCCAAGGAACATTTCTACAAAATTATTTGAAAATCGGCCTGACACTTTCGGAGGAGAAGATTTTTTAAGTTTTCACTATAGCCATATACGGCAAAATAGCCCCGCCCCCCCTGGCGGCCATGTTTTTCAACCAATCAACATGGCTTGAAGGAATCTGATAGAGGGTCATCTAAGGAACATTTCTACAAAATTATTTGAAAATCTGCCAACCAGTTTGGGAGAAGAAGAATTTTGAAGTTTTTTCGGTTTCGTTGCCATGGAAACCAGAATTTTGCATGGATCCCAAAAATTTGAAGGAATTCTGGTGAGGTCATTGAGAGGATGCTTTCTGTGAAGTTTCATCCAAATTGACCCACTGGTTACTGAGGAGAAGAAGTTGACGCACGACGGACGACGCACGACGGACGCCGGACAAAAGGCGATCACAATAACTCACCTTGAGCAAAGCTCAGGTGAGCTAAAAAACATGGTGGCAACTTATGTTCAGGGGATATAACTCTTCACAGTTTGAGGAATAAGGATGGTTATCGCACTTGGCCGAGACTTCATGCCCATGAACATTCACAGCAACTGTGATAAACATGTGTTGAGAACTGTCCAAGGCAGAGAAAAGACTATCGATCTTACTTGTTACACAACGCCCATGAACACCCGTAGCAAGTTTAACCCTTTCCCACATATGACAATTCTGCAGAAGACGACTTTGAAGATATTTTGTCAAAAAATAGAAAATCTCTATAATTGAATGGATAACCTATGACTAAGAGAGGAAAACATTGTGGCAAAAGGAGAAATTGCTCATTTTGAGCCATTTCTTCTTTTGTCACTATGTTTTCAAAAAGCTGTCTGCTGCAGAGGCATCAGAGAGCGTCTATATGAGGGAAAGGGTTAATGAAGATTTGATGAGAACTATAATAACAAGAGGGCCATGATGGCCCTGGAATCGCTCACCTGATTTTTTTTTTTAACACTTTAGCTATATAAGCCCCGCCCCCTGGCAGCCATAGTTTCTGACCAATCAACTTGGCTTGAAGGAATCTGATAGAGGGTCACCCTTGGAACATTTCTACAAAATTATTTGAAAATCGGCCAGACACTTTTGGAGGAGAAGATTTTTTAAGTTTTCACTATAGCCATATAATGCAAAATAGCCCTGCCCACTGGCGGCCATGTTTTTTGACCAATCAACATGGCTTGAAGGAATCTGATAGAGGGTCATCCAAGGAACATATCTACAAAATTATTTGAAAATCGGCCGGACTCTTTCGGAGAAGAAGATTTTTTAAGTTTTCACTAGAGCAATATAAGGCAAAATAGCCCCGCCCCCCTGGCGGCCATGTTTTTCGACCAATCAACTTGGATTGAAGGAATCTGATAGAGGGTCATCCAAGGAACATTTCTACAAAATTATTTGAAAATCGGCCTGACACTTTCGGAGAAGACGATGTTTTAAGTTTTCACTATAGCCATATAAGGCAAAATAGCCCCGCCGCCCCTGGCGGCCATGTTTTTTGACCAATCAACATGGCTTGAAGGAATCTGATAGAGGTTCATCCAAGGAGCATTTCTACAAAATTATTTGAAAATCTGCCAACCAGTTTGGGAGAAGAAGATTTTTTATGTTTTCACTATAGCCATATAAGGCAAAATAGCCCTGCCCACTGGCGGTCATGTTTTTCGACCAATCAACATGGCTTGAAGGAATCTGATAGAGGGTCATCCAAGGAACATTTCTACAAAATTATTTGAAAATCTGGCAACCAGTTTGGGAGGAGAAGATTTTTTAAGTTTTCACTATAGCCATATAATGCAAAATAGCCCTGCCCACTGGCGGCCATGTTTTTTGACCAATCAACATGGCTTGAAGGAATCTGATAGAGGGTCATCCAAGGAACATTTCTACAAAATTATTTGAAAATCGGCCGGACTCTTTCGGAGAAGAAGATTTTTTAAGTTTTCACTAGAGCAATATAAGGCAAAATAGCCCCGCCCCCCTGGCAGCCATGTTTTTCGACCAATCAACTTGGATTGAAGGAATCTGATAGAAGGTCATCCAAGGAGCATTTCTACAAAATTATTTGAAAATCTGCCAACCAGTTTGGGAGAAGAAGATTTTTTATGTTTTCACTATAGCCATATAAGGCAAAATAGCCCTGCCCACTGGCGGTCATGTTTTTCGACCAATCAACATGGCTTGAAGGAATCTGATAGAGGGTCATCCAAGGAACATTTCTACAAAATTATTTGAAAATCTGGCAACCAGTTTGGGAGAAGAAGAATTTTGAAGTTTTTTTCATTTCGTTGCCATGGAAACCATAATTATGCATGGATCCCAAAATTTTTAAGGAAATCTGGTGAGGTCATTGAGAGGATGCTTTCTGTGAAGTTTCATCCAAATTGACCCACTGGTTACTGAGGAGAAGAAGTTGACACACGACGGACGACGCACAGAAGGCGATCACAATAACTCACCTTGAGCAAAGCTCAGGTGAGCTAAAAAGTGAGTGGAATCATTTGTGGATGCTGGCCTAACCTCGGTAAGCACAGGTTTTGTGTATAATTTTTTTATTTTTTTTTAGACAAAGAGAACTATTAAATGTGAAATCATATCATCATAGACTGTTTCTAAGCTTTATACACTGTTTGTACACAGGAAATCACTAATATAAATTCAAAGATGGCAAAGTGGATTGTATAAAATTTGCAGAAATTAGTTATCCATTTTTGTGGCGATTGGTTTGACAATCGCCACAATGCTTACAGAAACAACAACAACGAAAAATATTTACATAGTCGGTTTTGAACAATCGGTTGATATTTTTTTTCCTTACTGTAAACTAATTTACTCACATCCGTTATAGTTCCATCATTGATGCAGAGACGTGATTAATAATAATTATGTCAGTCAGTTCTACTTTGGTACCGGATTGTTACTAATATTTGAGTTTTATCGAGACATTATATACATGGAGTTAAAATATGTAAATATTATCTTCGTCATGATTGGGCAGATAATAAATATCATTGCGCGTTCTATCTGCCTTGCAAATAACTCAAATCTGGAAATTCCAAAAGGTTCTATAAATAGCTCGCGAGACTCTAATTATCTCAATATTATAAACGCTTTATTGTGTAGTTGTTTAAATATATGAAAGCGTCTAGATGATAAGACTGGTTTACAAAGGTTTAAAGGACACACGATGTCAGTGTGTACACATGTTATGTATACACGTCTGCACGTTCTAGAGTCAATTATCAATCAATGCTGAAAGTGTAGCCTAATTTAGTTTGGAGATCGAGCATTATAATATATGCTTATATTTTTATAAATTGAACAGTTTGGCAAATAGTGAAATTGTGCTTTTTGAGCATGTTGCACTCACATTATTCGAAGCAGTTTAACAACCTCAGAGACATATAAATACACTGTGTTTATATGTCTCTGACAACCCTCTATCATGCAATGTGAAGGGCCTAAATTGAACAGACCTGTTTAATATCGGACATCATTGAAACAAACACCAAACTAATAGATACTGTTTTCTCTCCTTTCTTGATAATTTAGTCATTTCTAAAGTGTAAAAAATATTTTATCTTAATATGGCCTAGCGACCTGGTGATGAACATGTGATTACCCGAACAAAACAAATAGCCATTCTAATGAGCTAAAACGGTAGTCTATCAAACTAGATTTTTCATAACTTTGGAATGGCCTAATTTTGAACACATCATGACCAATTTCAGAACGTAACTAAAAATTCACCAAGACAACATTCTGGCAAACTAACATTATTCTACTGTCAAAAGATGCAGGTTTGATACATTCTAAAATTTACCCGCACCAGAGTGCACTATTATTGAAAATCGCACCTACACCGATATACTGCTTGTTACTTTGCAGGATTTTCCATACGATCGCCACTACAGTGCCATTGGCGCTTTGATTCATATAATGATGGCACAGCAGGTGACTTTCAATAAATTTTGGAGGAAAGGAGGAATTATTTGTAAATAGGAAAAAAAAAAAATCCACAATGTTTTCCACTTTATCCTTAAATTTGTCTGTCTTTCATTTTGTTCATTCTGTTACAGCTTTCAAAATGGAAAAGTCTAAATATAGTTTGTTTGGTAATGGTTAAGTTAAGGATGAAACTATATAGAGCTCAAAACATGAATCACTTTTTGCTTGTCTTCTCAATGAACGGTGAAGTTGTTGTGCACTGTACTACTTTTAGTAGTTCACCATCCGAATACTTGTTGTTTTTTTAGATATTTTCAACACTAAGCGCAAACTACTATCTTTAAGTACTTTATTAATAGTCAAACAGGAAAAATCATTATGATAAGATAACCAAACAATTACTACTAGTGTCATGTATCTATGTGCTGAACTTCTTCTAGTTTCCGCTGTCTATGTACAAAGGTGGATGTCAATCCCTTGGATGGCCTTTAAGTCATGCTCCGGACAAACCAACAGATGTTTTGATGCATATAGCGATCCCTATGTCTCCCAAACCTAAAAATACAAATATATTTTGGATTTTAACCTTTTCCCTTGTTAATCCATCAATTGAAACATCTGAAACTTTTAAAAATGTGAAGGAAACATACGAGCTTTATAAACAAGAGGGCCATGATGGCCCTGGAATCGCTCAATCTCATTAAAATCATCTCCTATTAACGCTACGAATAGGATCTGAGGACAACCGATAGAGGGTCACGTTCAGACGACCTTTCTGCTAGCCAATCAGAACCTTGCTTTCACGTTTTTGAAAGTGAAAGTAAAAGTCTATATTTACCAAAAAAATCTATATTAAGCATGGGATCCCAATTTTTGCATAGTGATTTACACGCGTGTTTAGTTCTTATGACGACCGCATCATGGCTACAAATGCGGAAATGAGGCAAAACACCGATACAGTCTTTCCCTGACCATACAGCATCGAAAAGTGTTCTTTGCTCTGGTTTTAAATGGTCTATTTTAAATATGCTCAACTTCGTCAATTGACGCCATTTTGAAGGTTAAGCCAAACGTTTGTTGAAACGAGTCCTCTGATTGGTTCAGATTAAAATAGCTTGGTGGATCTAAAAATAGCGATATTGGAAATCCGATAAAACAAGAAGATGAATTCGAATGGATCGCCATCAGATCTTACATTTGGTCAGATCGTGTACTTTAGTCGGATTGTGGAATCGCTCACCTGATCATTTCTTTTTTACTTTAGCTATATAAGCCCCGCCCCCTGGCGGCCATAGTTTCAGAGCAATCAACTTAGCTTGAAGGATTCTGATAGAGGGTCACCCTAGAAACATTTCTACAAAATTATTTGAAAATCGGCCTGACACTTTCGGAGAAGAAGATTTTTTGAGTTTTCACTATAGCATATAAGGCAAAATAGCCCCGCCCCCCTGGCGCCCAATTTATTTTCGACCAATCAAATTGGCTTGAACATTTCTATAAAATTATATGAAAATCGGCCTGACACTTTCGGAGGAGAAGATTTTTTAAGTTTTCACTATAGCCATATAAGGCAAAATAGCCCCGCCCCCCTTGCGGCCATGTTTTTCGACCAATCAACATGGCTTGAAGGAATCTGACAGAGGGTCATCCAAGGAAAATTTCTACAAAATTATTTGAAAATCTTCCAACTAGTTTGGGAGAAGAAGAATTTTGAAGTTTTTTTCATTTTGTTGCCATGGAAACCAGAATTATGCATGGATCCCAAAAATTTGAAGAAAATCTGGTGAGGTCATTGAGAGGATGCTTTCTGTGAAGTTTCATCCCAATTAAGCCACTGGTTACTGAGGAGAAGAAGTTGACGCACGACGCACAAAAGGCGATCACAATAACTCACCTTGAGCAAAGCTCAGGTGAGCTAAAAAGTGAGTGGAATCATTTGTGGATGCTGGCCTAACCTCGGTAAGCACAGTTTTTGTGTATAATTATTTTATTTTTTTTAGACAAAGAGAACTATTAAATGTGAAATAATTTCATCATACACTGTTTGTACACAGGAAATCACTAATATAAATTCAAAGATGGCAAAGTGGATTTTATCACAATAACTCACCTTGAGCGAAGCTCGGGTGAGCTAAAAACAAGAGGGCTATGATGGCCCCTGATTTAATTTTTTTTCACTTTAGCCATATAAGGCAAAACAGCCCTGCCTCCTGGTGGCCATCTTTTTTTTATACCAATAACCATGGCTAGAAGTAATCTCGAAGACGGTCAATCTGGGTCATCCAAGGAACATTTATACAAAATTGTTCAAAAATCTGCCACACATTTAAGGCAAAACAGACCTACCCCCCTAGTGGCCATGTTTTTTGACAACATGGCTTGAAGGAGTGTAAGAGGGGCACCAAAGAATCATTTCTACAAATTGAAATATCAGCAAGACACTTTCGGAGGAGAAAATTCTTTTAAAATTTTGACTAAATGCATATAAGGCAAAAAAAACGGCTTTCGGAGGAGAAGATTTTTAAGTGTTCACTATAGCCATAAGGCACAATAGCACCCCCCGACAGCCTTATTTTCTACTGTTCAACATGGCTTGAAGGAATCTGATAGTGGGTCACTTAAGGAACATTTCTACAAAACTATTTGAAAATCGGCCTGACGCTTACGGAGGAGAAGATTTTTTAAGTTTTTACTATAGCCATATAATGCAAACAAGTCCCGTTTCATTGCCATGGAAACCAGAATTCTGCATGGATCCCACAAATTTGAAAGAATTCTAGTGAGGTCATTGAGAGGATGCTTTCTGTGAAGATTCATCCCAGTTGAACCATTGGTTACTGAGGAGAAGATGTTGACGGATAACGCACAACGGACGCTTGGCAAAAGGCGATCACAATAACTCACCTTGAGCACTTCATGCTAAAAATACACTTCAGATTTACTAATAAGCCTTCTGCAAGTATTTTTTTTATTATAAAGCTTAAAAACCTTCAATTACAAGATGCCACTGCACCTGAAAGCTTTTAAACACCGTTTATCATAAAAAATGTCATACACAATGATTTCAACTCTTTGAGCTATATAACTTTTTCAGATATTTCCATTTCAAAAGAAATCTAAATATAGCTTATTAGGCATGGAGTTAATTCACACACAAATCATACATTCCACAAAGGAAATGGAGGGCAAGTCTGTATTAGAAAATATCTGGAACCTTGTCCCTTTCCTCTCATGAAAGGAATCCAGCCTTGCAAAGTGGTTAGCATCAGGGATCTATAACTAGGCGTCTCATGTTTGATCCCTGGTCATGTCTCATTGGTTATAGGCAAGGTATTTTTCCTAACCTATTACATGTACTGAGATCAATTAGAATTTAAAACAGGCAAAAGTTATTTTGGCTCTTGGACCATGCAGCGTATCAATAATTAGGAATTATGTTTCAGACACTTTTTTTTTTAATAACAAGAGCGCCAAGATCGCCCTAAATCGATCACCCGAGTGAGAGTATAGTAGCAAATATTTATCTGCAATGTTATTTTCTTATGCCACCTTGCTGCCCTGTTTTTCAACCAACCAATATGGCTTGAACAATTATTGTAGAGGGTCATTCAAGGAACATTTCTATCCAATTATCTTGGAAACGGACTAGCGGATTTTGCAGGAGAAGAATGTTCAAGTTTGGGCATTTTTTTCTCACTTTGTGATGCTGCAGTAACCAAAGTTCTACACTGAATGTATGTCTTTGAACAATTTTGAAAGAGGATCAACAAAGTATCATTCCTGTAAAATGAAGTTGAAATTGGTCCAATGGAATTGTAGGAGTCATCATTTGAAGCTAAAAGTGAATGTGCGATGACTCCTAGTTTCTATAATTTTATACACAATCAATATGGCTTGAAGAAATTAGAGCAGAGGGCCAATGAAGTAAGATTTTTATGATATAATCTTAAAATCATCCAAGCACTGGCTGCCATGTTTTTCAACCAATCAATATGGCTTTTACAAATTTTGTAGGGTCATTTGTAGGGTCATTCAAGGATAAGTTTCTACCAAATTATATTGGAATCTGACAAGCAGATTCAGAGAAGAATTTTAAAGTAAGGACATTTTGTCCCCTTTCTGATGCCGCGGCAACCAAATTTCTCAAAGGAATTTAAATCTTTGAACAATTTTGAAAGAGGACCACCAAAGGAACATTTCTGTGAAGTTTGATTGAAATTGGTCCTGTGGTTAATAAGTAGCTGATGGTTAAAGCTAAAATATAATGAAGGACGACGGACAGAGAGTGATTAGAATAAAATAGAATAGATCACCTTGAGCCTTTGGCTCAGGTGAGATAATCATTTATGTAAGTTTAATGCTTTGGGATTTACGCTCCGGACAAGGAATGCCTACTACACTATGGCTTGACTTTACTTCGAAAAGTCAAGCTAAAAATTAAAGCAAGATGTTAACACTTTGACACAAAATTGTTATGTACCTGGGTTGATCCAATTCTATTGTTTGACAGGTCAAACTAGTATCATTCATACTTAAAATTTTGATTTGTACAAGACATTAAAGTCCAACAGGCTTTTAAGTAATTTAACTCAAAATCATATATATATATATTTTTGCTTAAATGTATTTAAAGTTTAAAATCCGAAAGTAATTTTAATAATAGCTGTTTACAAAAACTCATTTGAGCCCTAGGTAAAGAATTGTGTGTACAGGGTGTGCAGCTTAGCCAGAATGTAATGATGAATTGATTAGAGATAAAATTAATGTTGGTTTAAAAAATCTTTCAGTCATATCATGACAGCCAGTTCACCTACCCATGGATTTCCTGGCTGTCTCACACCAGTACTCCACATATCAGACATTCCAAGTAACTGGCTGCTGTTCCACATAGATTGTTTGCTTAATGGTGGTAGATCATGAATGAGGCTTGTCGCATTGACAGACCTTACTCATTGCCCTAGATGTCAATGTTGTTATTTAACATCCAGTTAATCCTCGCTTCTGAATAATGGTTTCATTAATTATACATGTTACAATAGGGAATCTGCCATAGCCGAGTGGTTAACATCATGGATCCCACCTTGATATAACTGAAATAATGTTGAAAATGGCGCAAAACCCCTATAAAAAGAATATGTATTTAATGAAAATTTGTTAGCAGTTGAATAAAGTTTCCATTTTGAATTGCAAACTGATAGTAATTTATAATGGCGTATTCATTTCATGTTTATCAATGAAGTCTTGAATGGTGGTAAGAGTAAATTCTTTAATTGAAGAAGTGTTTCAAGTCATTTAAATGTGAAAACAATGCATTTTTGGTTAATCATTGTAGAAAAGTGAGACACAGCTCCTGATTAGCAATGTCTACCTTCTCCATCACGTTTCATGACTCAAGAGGTCCAGATAAGGAGGGGTATTAAGCTCTTTTCCCACAATTTCTCTCTCATTATTAAAGCAAACCCTATGTGGTGGGTACTCAATAGAGGACAAACAACATAGGGTTAGAGGGTCAAAAAAGGATATTAGAACAAGCAATATGCCCCTTATCTAGAACTCTGAATTATTATTTGCTAGTAAAACAAGAGCTGTCGGAGGACAGCATGCTCGACTATTCCACCACTTATTTGATTACCGAGATAATGTAGTTGCATGCTAAACATTAACCACAATGTCTTAAAGGGTGATAATTTGCATTATATGCAGGATAGAGTTATTTAACTTGATTATTTTCATAGGTGTGATGGTTGGGAAGGGTTGTATAATGTTTCAATGGAATGCATCAAGTAGTTACCAAGATTTGGACTCTTAATGTAGTTGCACGCAAACCTTTAACCATATGCAACTAGTTCAAAGTTATTGCAAAAAGTAGTGGTTTTTTTCCGTTAAAGGTCAAAGTGACCTTGACCTTTGACCTTATGATCCCATGACCTGTTTGAGTCAAGTGCTGATCATGACCATCACCCAAACTAAGTTTCAGGGTCATAGGCCTAAGCAATCAGTAGTTTTAAAGCAAGGAATGTTTCTGTATTGAAGGTCACAGTGAACTTGTACTTTGACCTATTGACACCAAACTCTCTAGGCATCACCAACTTGCTATGATGTATGTCCATATGAAGTTTAAAGATCATAGGCCTAGGCGTATGTAAGTTATAAGGGTAAATGCTAGCTTTCACACACACTTCATTAACTGTTTCTTTACAGAAAGGTCACAGTGACCTTGACATTTGACCTAGTAACTCCAAACTCTCTAAGCAAAACCAACTTGAAGATCACAGGTCTAAGTGTATGTTAGTGAAAGGGTACTCTTTATCAAGCTGTCTCTCTCTATCTTGATAGAGTGTGCGTCTCTCTCCCTATGTCTATATGTCTCTGTTTATCTGTGTGTGTGTTTCTCTCTCTCTTTCTGACTGTCTGTCTGTCTGTTTGAAAATCATTTTATTCTGATAAAACTTGATAGTATCCGACAAAGTACCCTATTGTGAAAACAGTCATATATAGTTTATTTATATACCTATACTCATCTGATGTATACGTGATTTTCCACATCATTTACATTATCCACCGATATGTGTGGATGCGCCGACTATAATTTCAATGAAACCTATTTCTGGAATTACAAAAAAAAATCCTTTACATACTCTATAGAACATAGTGCTTCAAAATGTGAAATATAGCTGTGCTTATTGACCAAGAAGCTACCCAATGTGAGATCTAAATCGGTAAAGACTTCTTTTGACATGATGTCGAACATGTAGTAAAATGAAATTCAAATCTGTATAGACAAACTGTCGAACCTGTAGTAAATGAAATTTAAATCTGTATTATGAAACACTGTCTACCTAGTAGAAAAATCAAATTCAAATCTATAAAGACACACTGTCGAACCGGTCGTAAAATGAAATATACAACTTTGTATAGACACACCGTCGCACTGGTAGAAAAACGAAATTCAAATATGTATAGACATGCATTAATATCTAGCGAGTTACTAGTGTCCCTTGAGATCTGTAAAAACAGTTTTTATCTAATATTATAGACCAAGTGGCTACCCAAGGGGAGATCTGAATCTTTATATACTTCTTTTTGATCTAAATATTGCCTATATATCAGTCAATCATGAAGAACTAGAAATATCACTGAAGGTGATGAATACCCCCAGCTGGTGCCTGACAATATACATATGTATGAGAAATTCAAGGGGCTATAACTCATTTAAAAATAATTCCAGTGCAACACGCCGACAATATGAACAACTAGGCTTGGTATCAATCATTCTTGTGAAGTTGTATTGAATTCTGAACAAGGGTTGCTGAGAAATAGTGTTCACAAGAAATATCCACAGACCAACAGACTGACAAACCGACCGACAAGTGTGATTCCTATATAGCCCCCATTATACTATGTATCTGGGTGTATAATTATCAAATTCAAATCTGTATAGACACGCATTAATATATAGCGAGTAACTAGTGTCCCTCAAAATCTGTATGGACAGTTTTCATCTAATGTTAAAGAGACTATCCGAGGTGAGATCTAAATCTGTAAAGACACTCTGTCAAACCTATAGAAAAATCAAATTCAAATATATATATATACACGCATTTTAAAAAGACTAACGAGTAACTTGTGTCCTCTTAAGAGATCTATATAGATAGTTTTCAACAAATATTAAAGACTGAGAGACTACACGTGTTGAGACCTAAATCGGTAAAGACTTCTTTTGACATGAAGTCGAACCTGTAGTAAACTGACACTCAAATCTGTTTAGACAATCTGTCGAACCGGTAGAAACAAAATTAAATTCAAATCTGTATAGACACACTGCCGAACCTGTAATAAAAATGAATTCAAAAATCTGTATAGACACACTGCCGAACCTATTAAAAAACAAATTCAAATATGTATAGATACAATGTCAAACTTATGGAAAAATCAAATTCAAATCTTAATAGACACACTATCGAAACTATTGAAGAATCAAATTCAAATATATATATACACACACTGTCTAACCTGTTGAAAAAGAAAAATCAAATTCAAATCTGTATAGACACACTGATGAACCTACGGAAAGATCAAATTTAAATCTGTTTAGACACACATTTTAAAATGACTAGCGAGTAACTAGTATCCTCTTAGATGTATATAGACAGTTTTCAACAAATATTAAAGCCTGAGAGACTACATTAGTTTAGACCTAAATCAAAGCTGTATAGACACTCTCTCGAACCTGTAGAAAAATCCAATTTAAATCTGTATAGACACACTGCCAAACCTGTAGTAAAATTAAAATTAAAATTTGTATAAAAACACTGTCGGACCTATTGAAAAATTCAATTCAAATCTGTAGACACACTGTCTAAACTATTAAAAAATCAAATTCAAATCTGTATAGAAACATTGTCAACCTATTTAACAAAATTAAATTCAAATCTGTATAGACACACTGCCGAACCTGTAATAAAAATAAATTAAAAATCTGTATAGACACACTGCCGAACCTATTTAAAAATTCAATTCAAATCTGTATAGACACTGTCGAACCTATTGAAAAATCAAATTCAAATATGTATAGACACGCTGTCGGACCTATTAAAAATCAAATTCAAATATGTAGATACAATGTCAAACTTATGGAAAAATCAAATTCAAATCTTAATAGACACACTATCGAAACTATTGAAGAATCAAATTCAAATATATATACACACAGTGTCTAACCTGTTGAAAAAGAAAAATCAAATTCAAATCTGTATAGACACACTGATGAACCTACGGAAAGATCAAATTTAAATCTGTTTAGACACACATTTTAAAATGTCTAGCGAGTAACTAGTATCCTCTTAGATCTATATAGACAGTTTTCAACAAATATTAAAGCCTGAGAGACTACATGAGTTTAGACCTAAATCAAAGCTGTATAGACACTCTGTTGAACCTGTAGAAAAATCCAATTTAAATCTGTATAGACAGACTGTCAGACCTATTGAAAAATTCAATTCAAATCTGTAGACACACTGTCTAAACTATTAAAAAATCAAATTCAAATCCGTATAGACACACTGCCAAACCTGTAATAAAAATGAATTAAAAATCTGTATAGACACACTGCCAAACCTATTTAAAAATTCAATTCAAATCTGTATAGACACTGTCGAACCAATTGAAAAATCAAATTCAAATATGTATAGACACGCTGTCGGACTTATTAAAAAACAAATTCAAATATGTATAGATACAATGTCAAATTCAAATATAAATCTGTATAGACACACTGTCAAACCCATTGAAAAATTCAAGTCAATCTGTATAGACACACTTGTGACACTGTCGAACCCATTGAAAAATTCAATTCAATCTGTATAGACACACTGTTGGACCTATTGAAAAATCAAATTCAAGACACACTGTCGAACCTATTAAAAAAATCAAATTCAAATCTGTATAGACACACTGTCGAACCCCTTGAAAAATTCAAGTCAATCTGTAAAGACACACTGTCAAACCCATTGAAAAATTCAATTCAATCTGTATTGACACACTGGTGAACCTATTGAAAAATTCAATTCAAATCTGTATAGACACACTGTCGAACCTATTAAAAATTCAAATCTGTTAAGACACACTGTCGAACCTATTAAAAATTCAAATCTGTTTAGAAACACTGTCAAACCTATTGAAAAATCAAATTCAAATCTGTTTAGAAACACTGTCAAACCTATTGAAAAATCAAATTCAAATCTGTATAGAAACACTGTCAACCCTATTGAAAAATTCAATTCAAACTGTATTGACACACTGGTGAACCTATTGAAAAATTCAATTCAAATCTGTATAGAAACACTGTCAACCCTATTGAAAAATCAAATTCAAATCTGTATAAACACACTGTCGAAACTACATGAGTTGAGCCCTTAATCGGTAAAAACTTCTTTTGACATGAAGTCGAATCTGTATTAAAATGACATTCAAATCTGTATAGACACTCTGTCGAACCGGTAGAAAAATCAAATTCAAACCTGTATAGACACACTGCCGAACCTGTAGTAAAATGAAATTAAAATCTGTATAGACACACTGTCGAACCTATTGAAAAATTCAATTCAAATATGTTTAGACACACTGTTGAACATATTAAAAAATCAAATCTGTTTAGACACACTGTGAAACCAATTGAAAAATCAAATTCAAATCTGTTTAGACACCTATTGAAAAATTCAATTCAAATCTGTATAGAAACACTGTCAAACCTATTGAAAAAACAAAGTCAAATATGTATAGACACGCATTTTAAAATGTCTAGCAAGTATATTGTGTCCTGTAAGATCTATATAGACAGTTTTCAACAAATACTGAAGACTACATAAGTTGAGACCTTAATCGGTAAAGACTTCTTTTGAGATGAAGTTGAACCTGTATTAAAATGACATACAAATCTGTATAGACACTCTGTCGAACCGGTAGAAAAATGAAATTCAAACCTGTATAGACAAACTGCCGAACCTGTAGTAAAATGAAATTCAAATCTGTATAGACGCACTGTCAAACCTTTTGAAAAATCAAATTCAAATCTGTATAGATACACTGCCAAACCTATTAAAAATCAAATTCAAATCTGTATAGACACTCTGTCGAACCGGTAGAAAAATCAAATTCAAACCTGTATAGACACCTCCCAAACCTGTAGTAAAATGAAATTAAAATCTGTATAGACACACTGTTGAACCTATTGAAAAATATAATTCAAATCTGTATAGACACACTGTCGAACCTTTTGAAAAATCTAATTCAAATCTGTATAGATACACTGTCAAACCTATTGAAAAATCAAATTCAAATCTGTATAGACACACTGTCGAACCTATTGAACAATCAAATTCCGATCTGTATAGACATACTGTTGAACCTTTTGAAAAATCAAATTCAAATCTGTATAGACACGCATTTTAAAATGACTAACGAGTAACTAGTGTCCTCTTAGATCTATATAGATAGTTTTCAACAAATATTAAAGACTGAGAGACTACATGAGTTGAGACCTAAATCGGTAAAGACTTCTTTTTACATGAAGGCAAACCTGTATCATTCAAATCTGTATAGGCACTTTGTCGAACCGGTAGAAAAATCAATTCAAATCTGTATAGACACACTGCCAAGTGCCAAACCTGTAGTAAAATGAAATTAAACAAGAGGACCATGATGGTCCTATATTGCTCACCTAATTTAATCAAAATTAAAAAGTTTTCATTGTTCTTTGTCTATACATATATACGGAAAACAAGCAACAGCCCCTGGTGGCCATGTTTATCATCCTATCAAAATAATTTGAAGTCTTAGTAGAGGGGCACCCAAAGAAAATTCATGGCAAATGGACAAGAATATTTTTAAAGTGTTTACCGTAACAAGTCTATGTAAAACAAGTGATCCCCAGGTCGGAGCCATGTTTGAGACCAGGGCTATAATAATTTGACCAATCTTGAAGTTTTTCCCTATTCGAGTATATGTAAAACAAGTGACCCAGGTGGGGCCATTTTTGACCCAAGTGCTATAATTTGAACAATCTTGGTAGGGGTCTACTAGATGATGCTACATACAAAATATAAAAGGCCTGGGCCTTCTACTTTTAGATAAGATGAATTTTTAATTTTTTTCCCTTTATGAGTCTATGTAAAACAAGTGACCCCCAGGGACGGTTAATTTTGACCCAAGGGCTATAATTTGAACAATCTTGGTAGAGGTCCACTATATGATGCTACATACCAAATATTAAAGGCCTGGGCCCTCTACTCTTAGACAAGAAGATTTTTAAAGGTGTTTCCCTATATGAGTCTATGAACAAGCTCCGCCCCCTGGTGGCCATGTTTTTCAACGGATCGGAAATATTTGAACAATCTTGTCAAAGGGTGCCCCAAGGAACATTTGTGCAAAATAATTTTCAAATCGGGCCAGTACTTTTGGACAAGAAGATTTTTAAAGTTTTAACAATGCACATATAAGGAAAACAAGCTCCGCCCTCTGGCGGCCATGTTTTTCAACGGATCGGAGATATTTGAACAATCTTGGTAAAGGGTGCCCCAAGGGACCTTTGTGCAAAATAATTTTCAAATCGGGCCCGTACTTTTGGACAAGAAGTTTTTTAAAGTTTTAACAATGAACATATAAGGAAAACAAGCTCCGCTCCTGGTGGCCATGTTTTTCAACGGATTGGAAATATTTGAACAATCTTGGTAAAGGGTGCCCCAAGGGACATTTGTGCAAAATAATTTTCAAATCGGGATCGGGCCCGTACTTTTGGACAAGAAGTTTTTTAAAGTTTTAACAATGCACATATAAGGAAAACAAGCTCCGCCCCTGGTGGCCATGTTTTTCAACGGATCGGAAATATTTGAACAACCCTGGTAGAAGCTACCCCAAGGAACATTTGTGCACATATAAGGAAAACAAGCTTCGCCCCTGTCTCACTGAGCAGCATCAATACAGACAGCCATACATCAACAAGGGTTTGAGCTTCTGAACCACGCACCTTAAAGCCAGGATGTGTACCCATGCGACTTCTTCTACTCACCAGCTAGGGTCAAAAAAGCATTGTACATAGCCCCCTCACCATCATGGGTCAAATCAGCCTTGTATAAAGCCCACTCACCATCATGAATCAAAGCAGCATGAGTATAAACAATTGCATGAAATGATTTCCCTTTTCTATTGGAGTATCAACACCTACAAAGATATATTTATGATAGCAAATAGATCGTTTTCTTACCTGCATTGGTTTTTAAAGCTGGGACAGAACAGGCAAGATGTCAGACATCATAAACATTGCTGTGACAAAGTTGTATCTCTGTATGAAAACAGACAATCCCATGGCAGCTGGCAACTGATCTCTCCTGTGCTTCTCTTTCAAGGATTGTTATAATTTATAATGGGCTCAAAGGATCCTCTTATTCAGTTGATCGCCTTATCATGACTCAACCAGTCGACGCTTTTTACTTGGAACATTTTTATTCATGGATCGTTCAACACTTCCTGTTGATCAAAGAATATGTGATAAAGAAGTTTTCATATCCATGCAAAATTCGTTTGAAGCTATAGATAACTTCATTTCATCTCTTTTCTGATGCTGTCAGAGGGATGTGTTTTTCAACCAATGAATATGACTTGAACAAATTATGTAGAATGTCACTGAAGGAACATTTCTATTAAAATCATCTTGAAATCAGGAGCACTTTCATAAGAAAGTGATTTTTAAAGTTTTGTCATTTTGCTCCTTTTCTGATTCCACCTAGCTGCCATCTCTTTCAACCAATATAGATTTTCACCCAAGGAATTTTTCTACCAAATTATTTAGGAATCAGACAAGCAGTTTAAAAAGAGAGAATAGGCTATTATATTCAATGCTGATTTGAATCATGTAGTTGAAATAAATAATCAATTTGTGGCCCACAAAATTTGCCTGTTACAAAAATAACCGCTGGCAGAAGCATTTTGATGCATTTGCAGCAGACTACATTTGAAAAGTACATTAAAACAAGAGGGCCATGATGGCCCTGGATCGCTCACCTGATTTTTTTTCCCACTTTAGCCCCGCCGCCTGGTGGCCATAGTTTTCGACCAATCAACAAGACTTGAAGGAATCTGATAGAGGGTCATCCTAGAAAATGTCTACAAAATTATTTAAACAAGAGGCCCAATATCGCTCCACGGCCATAAGGCAAAAATAAAATCTCCAAACAGCCCTGCCCCGTGGTGGCTATTTTTTTTACCAACCACCATGGCTTAAAGGAATCTTGTAGAGTGTCACCAGAGGAATGTTTCTGCAAAATTATTTGAAAATATGCCTGACACTTTCGGAGGAGAAGATTTTTTAAGTTTTCACTATGGTCATATAAGTCAAAATAGCCCCGCCCTCTGGCGGCCATGTTTTTCGACCAATCAACATGGCTTGAAGGAATCTGATAGAGGGTCACCCAATGAACATTTCTACAAAATTATTTGAAAATCGGCTGAACACTTTCGGAGAAGAAGATGTTTTAAGTTTTCACTATAGCTATATAACGAAAAAAGCCCCGCCCCCTGGCGGCCATGTTTTTCGCCCAATCAACATTTCTTGAAGGAATCTAATTAAGGTTCACACAAGGAACATTTCTACAAAATTATTTGAAAATCGGCCTGACACTTTATGAGGAGAAGATTTTTTAAGTTTGCTCTTTAGCCATATAGGCAAAATAGCCCCGCCCTGTGACGGCCATGTTTTTTTACCAATCAACATGGCTTGAAGGAATCTGATAGAGGGTCACCCACGGAACATTTCTACATAATTATTTGAAAATCTGCTGAACACTTTTTGAGAAGAAGATTATTTAAGTTTTCACTATAGCTATATAAGGCAAAAAAGCCCCGCCCCCTGGCGGCCATGTTTTTCGCCCAATCAAAATTTCTTGAAGGAATCTAATAAAGGGTCACCCAAGGAACATTTCTACAAAATTATTTGAAAATCGGCCTGACACTTTTGGAGAAGAAGATTTTTTAAGTTCTCACTATTTTTTTCTTTCGGTTGCCATGGAAACCAGAATTTTAAATGGATAAAAAAAAATTGAAGGAATTTAGTAGAGGACATTGAGAGGATGCTTCCTATGAAGTTTCAACCAAATTGGCCAAGTGGTTAGGGAGAAGAAGTCGTTTAAAGGAAAAAGTTAACGCACGCACGACGGACAATTCGCCATGACATAAGCTCGACTGGCTTTCAGCCAGTGGAGCTAAAAATCGGCCAAACACTTCTGGAGGAGAAGATTTCTTAAGTTTTCACTTAAGCCATATAAGGCAAAATAGCACCGCCCTGTGGCCGCTGGCAGCCATGATTTTTTTATTTATCAAAATGGCTTGAAGGAATCTGATAGCGAGTCATCCAAGGAACATTACTACAAAATGATTTGAAAATCAAGCAACGAGTTTGGGAGAAGAAGAATTTTAAAGTTCTTTTTGTTTCGTTGCCATGGAAACCAGAATTCTGCATGGATCCAAAAAATTTGAAGGAATTCTGGTGAGGTCATTGAGAGGTTGCTTTCTGTGATTTTTCATCCTAATTGACCCAATGGTTACTGAGGAGAAGAAATTGCCGGACGCCGGACTAAAGAAGATCATAATTGAGCTAAAAACAAGAGGGCCATGATGGCCCTGGAATCGCTCACCTAATATTTTTTTTTCACTTTAGCTATATAAGCCCCGCCCCCTGGCAGCCATAGTTTCCGACCAATCAACTTGGATTGAAGGAATCTGATAGAGGGTCACCCTAGGAACATTTCTACAAAATTATTTGAAAATCGGCCAGACACTTTTGGAGGAGAAGATGTTTTAAGTTTTCACTATAGCCATATAAGGCAAAATAGCCCTGCCCACTGGCGGCCATGTTTTTTTACCAATCAACATGGCTTGAAGGAATCTGAAAGTGGGTCATCCAAGGAACATTTCTACAAAATTATTTGAAAATCGGTCTGACACTTTCGGAGAAGAAGATTTTTTAAGTTTTCACTATAGCCATATAAGGCAAAATAGCCGCGCCCCCCTGGCGGCCATGTTTTTCGACCAATCAACATGGCTTGAAGGAATCTGATAGAGGGTCATCCACGGAACGTTTTTACAAAATTATTTGAAAATCAGCCACACACTTTCGGAGGAGAAGATGTTTTAAGTTTTCACTTTGGCCATATAAGGCAAAATAGCCCCGCCCCCTGGCAGCCAAGTTTTTCGACCAATCAACATGGCTTGCAGGAATCTGATAGAGGGTCACCCAAGGAACATTTCTACAAAATTATTTAAAAATCGGCCCGACACTTATGGAGGAGAAGATTTTTTAAGTGTTCACTATAGCCATAAAAGGCAAAATAGCCCCGCCCCCTGGCGGCCATGTTTTTTGACCAATCAACATGGCTTGAAGGAATCTGATAGAGGGTCACCCAAGGAACATTTCTAAAAAATTATTTGAAAATCGGCCTGACACTTTTGGAGGAGAAGATTTTTTAAGTTTGCACTATAGCCATATAAGGCAAAATAGCCCCGCCCTGGCGGCCATGTTTTTCGACCAATCAACATGGCTTGAAGGAATCTGATAGAGGGTCACCCAATGAACATTTCTACAAAATTATTTAAAAATCGGCCCGACACTTATGGAGGAGAAGATTTTTTAAGTGTTCACTATAGCCATAAAAGGCAAAATAGCCCCGCCCCCTGGCGGCCATGTTTTTTGACCAATCAACATGGCTTGAAGGAATCTGATAGAGGGTCACCCAAGGAACATTTCTAAAAAATTATTTGAAAATCGGCCTGACACTTTTGGAGGAGAAGATTTTTTAAGTTTGCACTATAGCCATATAAGGCAAAATAGCCCCGCCCCCCCTGGCGGCCATGTTTTTAGACCAATCAACATGGCTTGAAGGAATCTGATAGAGGGTCATCTAAGGAACATTTCTACAAAATTATTTGAAAATCTGCCAACCAGTTTAGGAGAAGAAGAATTTTGAAGTTTTTTCAGTTTCGTTGCCATGGAAACCAGAATTTTGCATGGATCCCAAAAAATTTAAGGAATTCTGGTGGTCATTGAGAGGATGCTTTCTGTGAAGTTTCATCCAAATTGACCCACTGGTTACTGAGGAGAAGAAGTTGACGCATGACGCACGCCGGACAAAAGGCGATCACAATAACTCACCTTGAGCAAAGCTCAGGTGAGCTAATAAGAAATTGCTTATGATTCATGAGCAAAAATAATATTTTCATTGATAAAGATTTCTATATTTTGACTAATATGTATTCAGTTGTCTGTTTAAGAATTATTGTATGTTGGAAAGGGTTAAGGGGCATCTCCCATACAGTAGTTAACCCTATCCCACCTACAGTTTGACGCCTGTGCAGCAGTGAACATTTGAAAACATTGTGACAAAAGGAGAATTGGCTTATCATAGGAATTACTCCTTTTTGCAATGATCTTTTTAAGTAGGAGTCCAGCTAAGAATCATGCAAAGGTTGAATTGTTATCTAATGACGTGGCTTAATTGATTCAATAGATGCTTGTTACTATAACAAGAGGGCCATGATGGCCCTTGAATCGCTCTCCTGATTTTTTTTTTTTTTTTCACTTTAGCTATATAAGCCTCGCCCCCTGGCAGCCATAGTTTCCGACCAATCAACTTGGCTTGAAGGAATCTGATAGAGGGTCACCCTAGGAACATTTCTACAAAATTATTTGAAAATCGGCCAGATACTTTTGGAGGAGAAGATTTTTTAAGTTTTCACTATAGCCATATAATGCAAAATAGCCCTGCCTACTGGCGGCCATGTTTTTTGACCAATCAACATGGCTTGAAGGAATCTGAAAGTGGGTCATCCAAGGAACATTTCTACAAAATTATTTGAAAATCGGGCCGACACTTTTGGAGAAGAAGATTTTTTAAGTTTGCACTATAGCCATATAAGGCAAAATAGCCCCGCCCCCCACCCCCCTGGCGGCCATGTTTTTCGACCAATCAACATGACTTGAAGGAATCTGATAGAGGGTCACCCAAGGAACATTTCTACAAAATTATTTGAAAATCGGCCTGACACTTTCGGAGGAGAAGATTTTTTAAGTTTTCACTATAGCCATATAAGGCAAAATAGCCCCGCCCCCCTGACGGCCGTGTTTTATGACCAATCAACATGGCTTGGAGGAATCTGGTAGAGGGTCATCCAAGGAACATTTCTACATAATTATTTGAAAATCTGCCAACCAGTTTGGGAGAAGAAGAATTTTGAAGTTTTTTTCGTTTCGTTGCCATGGAAACCAGAATTCTGCATGGATCCCTAAAATTTGAAGGAATTCTGGTGAGGTCATTAAGAGGATGCTCTCTGTGAAGTTTCATCCCAATTGACCCACTGGTTACTGAGGAGAAGATGTTGAAGATTTTTTAAGTTTTCACTTTGGCCATATAAGGCAAAATAGCCCCCGCCCCCTGGCGGCCATGTTTTTCGACCAATCAACATTGCTTGAAGGAATCTGATAGAGGGTCACCCAAGGAACATTTCTACAAAATTATTTGAAATGCGGCCTGACACTTATGGAGGAGAAGATTTTTTAAGTTTTCACTATAGCCATAAAAGGCAAAATAGCCCGCCCCCCCTGGCGGCCATGTTTTTTGACCAATCAACATGGCTTGAAGGAATCTGATAGAGGATCACCCAAGGAACATTTCTACAAAATTATTTGAAAATCGGCCATACACTTTTGGAGGAGAAGATTTTTTAAGTTTTCACTATAGCCATATAAGGCAAAATAGCCCCGCCCCCCCTGGCGGCCATGTTTTTCGACCAATCAACATGGCTTGAAGGAATCTGGTAGAGGGTCATCCAAGGAACATTTCTACAAAATTATTTGAAAATCTGCCAACCAATTTGGGAGAAGAAGAATTTTGAAGTTTTTTCGGTTTCGTTGCCATGGAAACCAGAATTTTGCATGGATCCCAAAAATTTGAAGGAATTCTGGTGAGGTCATTGAGAGGATGCTTTCTGTGAAGTTTCATCCAAATTGACCCACTGGTTACTGAGGAGAAGAAGTTGACGCACGACGGACGACGGACAAAAGGCGATCACAATAACTCACCTTGAGCAAAGCTCAGGTGAGCTAAAAACAAGCCCTTGTTCAAACATATCAAAAAAATAATTCATGGAATAATTTTGTGAAAAGGAACTTTTATAATCAATGATCTGCATAATATGTTAATCAAATAAAATAGTTACTTTTATTCTGTTTTCAATCACAACCAGAGTTCAACTGCTGCCATAGAAACAAAACTCTTATAAATGAAGTTATATAGATGTTTTTATACATTTTTGTAGAATCTCTTACCACGTACACAGCCTTTATTGGATTGTCTCCTGAAACGTACAATTATTGATTAAATTGTTCAACTAAATCAACAGTCAATTAAAGCTGCGAGATTTAGAACCACATACTTTTCCCGAGTTGTCTTTCATGAATTGTCTTTTCTTATTGCTACCAAGTATGGAAAGTTGTGTCGGGACATATAAAAACATGTCTCTAGTTGTGTAAAGTTTACAGTAAATTTTTGCAATTGTAAAGGAAACTGTACTAGTGTAGATTGCTTCATGATGACTTGAATTCCACAATGATCGAGTGTTCAAATTGTGAAGAATGGTTTCATTTCAGTTGTTTAAATGTAACCTATTGGGGTGGTTACTAAAGTAAAATGGAATTCCTCGGTTGGTTAAAATAGTTTATTCCAGATGTGCATAATTACATCTGTAAAAAGAAATAAATAAACTTACTAATTACATGTAATGAAAATACCTTTTATATAAATAATAATAAGACTGGTTATGTCTAGAACTTATTTATGACAATCAGTTGGTTCGAACTTACGACTAAGACAAACCAACAGATGGTCATAAGAGTATTAAGACAGTATACAAATGAAACAAGTTACTTCTATACAATTACATTAACTATACTGACACAGTAATAAGGTTTTAACATCGATGTAGAGTTGAAAGTGGAAAAACAAAGGCTAACTTACCAATTTATTATTATATTAAACTGAATGTATTCTTTCATACCAATACTCTACTCTTGTCTTCATGCCAAAGTGCTGTGGTGCTGTAAGTAGGACATGCCATAGTTAAGTAATGTGAAATGAACATTTGAACATGCAACATTAAGTATTAAACGAAAATAACCTAGAAATGAAATGCTGCCATTCTGAAGTTTAGTTCACGAAAACCCATTTCCATTTCCAAACAATTCATTTATAAAAGAGTCACAAATACATTCCAGCCAATTACAACTTGTCTAAATGCATATAAAAATCTTACCAGTATTCAAACTACTCAAAGTTCTGAATCAATATTTGTTTTGAAGAACAATTTAAAGATGTCTGACTCTTACAAAGAATGATGACATTTGAAATTTGTTCAAGCCTTCAAGGACAACCAATGACCCCAATGACTAATAATTAACAAAAACGACATGAAATGTCAGACAATGAAAATATGACCTGTTAAATAAACATTTCTGTAGAATTAAAAAATAAATAAACCAGTTCAAATGACAAATTTTTAATCAATTAAAATACCATAACAAAACAACTTAGTATTAATCAATCAAATAAAGAAATAAACATTAATAATAAATTGTTAACAGATCTACTATAGCTTCGTTTGTATACCAAACCAATAAAATACCCTGTTGCTTTAATCAACAAACTGTTTACAATAATCGTCAATATTTGAAGACCTTCTACATTAATTAATCCCTCATTAAAAACATGTGGATCGAGATAATACGTTATATTTTAAATACATGGTATGAGTCATCGCTCTTAGTGACATGTATGTGGCATAAATATTTCAATAATGCCAGAAAACGGAAAGACTAAAACTGTTATATAGAAACAAAAAACTTATCAAAAATTATTTCATTTACAGTTTTACACATTTATATATTATATAAATAAACATAAAACCAATGTGTCTATGCTTTCTATTGAGCTAACGTGTGATATTTGAGTCACAGAGAATCAAGATTTAATAGAAAATAATTTTTGATAAACTTTAAATGTGATGTAAAGTAGACCCCAAGAGTGTTCACAAGGTTTATCTAACATTTGGCATAGTGTCCTAGTGTTTGACCCCCACATTACTCATTTAAACATTTGAGTTAGCCCCTTAGGTTTGATGAAGAGAAATGTTCTTGTGAAAACTGAATAAAAATTGAATGAAAAGTCACTTTTACTTATAGAAACATTGACCTTGACCTGTGGTTACTATCTGCTGGGACTACCAATACTATCTGTGAAATGAGATTAAAATGTGTCAAGCTGAACAGACGTTTAAAGTCAAACAAATTAAACGTATGCTGATTTCATTACGTTTAATTTTAAAACACTTTTGAACTTGTATGCTTCTTTTCTGATTACCCAAAGTCCCAACCACCGAACCATGTCCGAATACGGATACACCGAATACTATACACTATTAATGAAATAAATACAATCGTTTTTCGTAAATTAAACAAATAAATAATGTAACTAGATGTTCTCAATCAATACAAAAATAATCAAGCAAACATCTTACGGTGATCAAAAGCGTTTACAATCCATCAAAATGCTTGGTACACACACATAAGTTGTCTCGGCTCTGCAGTGTTATTAGAAGATGCGAGGGACAACTTCCTCTAATATAATAGACTTGTATGCATGATCCAGTGGTCTAATCTGCAATGTATATATCCGATAAATGAGTACTTAAAGTCTTGTCAAACCAGCATTGTGTATAATCTATATTAGCTCTAATAATTAAACGAATTCATGTGTCATTCACCAAAATTCAGCATATATCAGAACGTTTTACCGTAAGGTAACTTGTTTCCATACGACTAGGGGGAAAAAAATTGCCAATTTACGGCAGGAAGTTGAAACAGGCTTATCAAATTGTTTCTACCCGGCTTATCGAATTGTATCTAGCCTCAACGCTCGGCAGCAGTAGTTTGTTATAAAATAGGAAAAAAAGGTTCAGCTAAACATAAAACCTTAACCAGACGACGCCAGGGTCATGACAATAGCTCACGTTTTTTTCAAAAACCCGAGCTAAAAAAGATCCGATTGGAATGAAAAGTACCTACGGCTTGATGTAAACAAGACAATTATCAATCTGTACACTGTGCATAAAGATTAAAGCAAAACTAATCTTAAAAGGTGTCTGGATGAATGAGGGACCCCCAAACATATAGATTTGCATTTTGGCATAAGAAGCATTAGTTAAAGAACATTCAAATTTTATGAAAAAAGAAGAATTTGCTCATTATGTCTCCCTTTTCCACGATGATTTAAAGTTGTACAAAAATGCAATTTCAAAAAAATGATAGGGTAAAATTGTCGCTGTTACTTAAATTTAAAAAAAAAACAATTGTCGGAAATACAATGGGGTAAATACCCAATTCATTGAAAAAGTAATCTGTAGCCCTGTAATCATCAATAAAATACAAAATATACTTTGGTTTGTTTAAGAAATCCACTTATCACTCTCAAAAATAGTCTTTTCACATCGACCAGAGACCAATTTTATTTCATCAGATATCATGTGATACATAGCTTGAAGTTACTTGATGACTTAGTTATTATTTGATTATTTTTGGAAGATTTTGATTTAATAATATAATCAAAGCGCCAATGGCACTGTAGTGGCGATCGTATGGAAAATCCTGCAAAGTAACAAGCAGTATATCGGTGTAGGGCTTGCGATGACTCTGGTGCGGGTATATTTGAGAATGTATCAACCATGCATCTTTTGACAGTAGAATAATGTTAGTTTGCCAGAATGTTGTCTTGGTGATTATTTAGTTACGTTCTGAAATTGGTCATGATGTGTTCAAAATTAGGCCATTCCAAAGTTATGAAAAATCTAGTTAGTATTCGATGGACTACCGTTTTAGCTCATTAGAATGACTATTTGTAATCTAATTGTTCGGGTAATCACATGTTTATCACCAGGTCGTTAGGCCATATTAAGATAAAATATATTTTACACTTTAGAAATGACTAAAGAAAGGAGAGAAAACAGTATCCATTAGTTTGGTGTTTGTTTCAATAATGTCCGATATTAAACAGGTCTGTTCAATTTAGTCCCTTCACATTGCATGATTGAGGGTTGTCACAGTGTATTTATATGTCTCTGAGGTTGTTAAACTGCTTCGAATAATGTGAGTGCAAAAACAAACACAAAACATGCTCCAAAAGCACAGTTTCACTATTTGCCAAACTGTTCAATTTATAAAAATATAGGCATATATTATAATGCTCGATCTCCAAACTAAATTAGGCTACACTGTCAGCATTGATTGCTAATTGACTCTAGAACGTGCAGACGTGTATACATCACGTGTGTACACACTGACATCGTGTGTCCTTTAAACCTTTGTAAACCAGTCTTATCATCTAGACGCTTTCATATATTTAAACAACTACAAAATAAAGCGTTTATAATATTGAGATTTACAAGCTCTTCTGGTTTTTGGTCTCGCGAGCTATTTATAGAACCTTTTGGAATTTCCAGATTTGAGTATCATCAGAGTTGTCGTTATTTGCAAGGCAGAACGCGCAATGATATTTATTATCTGCCAAATCCTGCCGAATCAGGTTAAAGGTCAAAAGGTTACGGTTGACTACAGTAAAAATAAAACGAGGCACAGGAGTATCATGATACTCTGCATAGCGTACCCAAGACGCCCGATGATATTTATTATCTGCCCAAACATGAAGAAAGATAATATGTAAATAGTTTAACTCTATTTAGATATTTTCTCGATAAATCTCAAATATTAGTACCAATCCGGTATCAAAGTAGCACTAACATTATCATTATTAATCGTGTGCCTGCATCACTGATGGAACTATATATATATATGGCGGTTTAACGGAAGTGAGTAAATTGCCTTTGCAGAAATATCCAACCGATTGTTCAAATACGACTATATAATTTTTTTTTCGTTGTTGTTGTTTTGGTAGCACTGTGGCGATTGTCAACCAATCGCCACAAAAATGCTTAAAACTGTGTATATAAACAAACAGCAAAATGTCAGTTATATCGATAATCTCCTTATCGATTGTTGCTATTGTAACATCATCACAATAGGTGTGAAAGAATGCTACCATTCAGGGTATCCGCCAAACGGTAAAGCAGATTGGATAAGGTGAAGAGGGAACATTAAAAAAAAAAAAACCTTGATTGTAAACAATTTCATTTCTGATATGTTGACAATTTTTAGAAATTTGTTAAGATATGGATGGCTCTTAAAAGTGCCGTTTGTCCTTACAACACCATGTCCGAATACGGATCCATCAGAATTATATACAACTATTAATGTGTTATCAAAAACAACTGTTTTCCGTAAATTATACAAGTAAATAAGCTAACTTGATGTTATCAAATATAACAAAGCAAAACACTCACGTGAACCTACGGAGATCAAAAAGGTTCGGCCATCCTCTGCGACCCAATACATGTGTGAAGGACATGTATTTGAAATCCAGGGTAAGTTCAGGATCCGATCCAATCAGAAAAGTATGTATCTAATACGACGATAAAAATGCACTTCTATTCTTGTTTAACCAGCATTGTCACTAGCTCGAATAATTTACTAAACACGAACGTGTCACCGTTTTTACTTAATACAATCCAGCATCACTGTCGATTTAATTTGAATGCAACAGTTTACAATTCAGCAAAGTATATATCAGATACGACAATACATATACACTTCAAGTATTGACAAACCAGCATTGCCTATATACCCTAATCCATATTTGCTCTAATTAAATACTATAAAAGTCCAGCATTCTCGCATCACTCTCCGGTTTAATTTGAATCTAACGGTTTACGGCAAGAGAACATATATTTTTACTATACAGTTAGGAACTACGAAAATAATATCTGCCGTTTTACGGCAGGAAGTGAAAACAAGCTTATCGAATTGTTTTTAGCCGGCTTAGCGAACTGGATCTAGCTTCAACGGTTTATCGAGGGGTTTGCATGTATAGCAAAACCATTGCATCCTCTGACAGAGAAGGGCGTTGCATATATTTGGAGTGATGACTTTAATGAAGCATTCGAAGGATTGAAACATAGGCTTACAGTTTTATCATTTTACCTCATAGTTTTTCAAAACAGATACAACATTATCATATAAGGTAAGCGGTTTTACTGATAAGACGATTGAATATAACGAAGTCTTGTCCTCACTTGGATTTATCGTTTATCCCTTGCCCACATACAGAAACATTTCGACATATTTCTAATACAAGGCATTTCAAAGCGTCGTTACCGAAATAAAAAAAAAGTAAAATTCGCTGACTTCCCTGACCAAACCATGATTCCCACTGACCATTACACATTTCATAATGAGCAAATGAAAACCATTTTAATTTGATGAGAACATATAAACTATTTCTAACAACGACACGGTTGAGTCCCAACAACTTATCAGTAAATTACCCGAACAAAGTAATCTTTACCTTGACTGCGTCGGTCATGCAAAAGCCGCTAGCTCAGTCGGTAGCGACGATGGCTGTCAACCCTGGGGTTTTGAATTCGAACCCCAGCTCGGCAAACATTCCTTCCGACGTTTGACAAAAGTCATTGGTCTTCCAGCAATGGGCTAACAATCTATGTTCAAAATCAGCCAGTTGTTTGGGAGGAATGCTGTGTGGAGTACTGGTGTGAGAAAGTAAGGAAACACCTGAGTAGGTGAACTGGCCACCGTGATATGACTCCAAATGGCGTAAAACCACAATCAATCAATCAGTCATGCAAACATGCACGTACACTATTCACTAGGTGTACTACTAGCCTTTCGAATAGTCTAGTATTATTGAAAGTGAAGATAAGGCTTGGACATTCTTTGAGAATAGCGAATACAACCTTATTTTATCGGCTTATATGTCTAATTCATAGAAGGTTTTAAGAACCTTCTGTAAGGGAATTATCCATTTAGATCTGAGCATGGACGCCAATGCAGGTATTTAGATCTGAGCATGGACGCCAATGCAGGTATTTAGATCTGAGCATGGACGCCAAGGCAGGTATTTAGATTTGAGCATGGACGCCAAGGCAGGTATTTATATCTGAGCATGGACGCCAAGGCAGGTATTTAGATCTGAGCATGGACGCCAAGGCAGGAATTTATATCTGAGCATGGACGCCAAGGCAGGTATTTAGATCTGAGAATGGACGCCAAGGCATGTATTTAGACCTGAGCACGGACACCAAGGCAGGTATTTAGATCTGAACATGGACGCCAAGGCAGGTATTTAGACCTGAGCATGGACGCCAAAGCAGTTATTTAGACTTGAGCATGGACGCCAAGGCAGGTATTTTGTTATAAATATGTTAAGGTGGGTCTTTTGCTGCACCGCCTTATTAACCCTGTCCCTCATAAAAACATTGTGGCAAAAGGAGAAATTGCTCGTTTTGAGCAATTTCTTAATTTGTCACTATGTTTTCAAAAAGCCGTCTGCTGCAGAGGCGTCAAAATGCGTCTTCATGGGGGGGGGGGGGGGGGAAGAGGGTCAAATAACCTAAATATTCACTAACAAAGCTACTTAGTAAAGATGCATACACAAATTTCCTAAAAAAAAAAAGAAAAACGAAATAAGGCAGATATCAAAACCAAAAAGAACAATTATGCTTTTTATTAAACGTTTAAAAATATATAGGAAACTTATACAGATGCATATCCTGTGATTTATTACAAACTAGACTTCAACTTCTTTTGTAAGATTACCACATCTTTATTCTAATCTTCGGGATTGTTACATTTGATTTAAACACAAAACAATCAATTAGTACGTACTGCTGTTACAAAGATACCTATGGTAAGCACTTATAAACTCTTTGAAGACCGACATACATCTGGAGCGACATATTAAATACAAACATCAGGTACCACTGTTTATCTGAGATCAACAAGCTCACTACTAGACAAGATCCGCAAAATTTAACGTTAAGCATAACCCATTGATAACAGTAGACATATCAGACACAAACAACCTTCTGCAGCTTTCAAATTCATGGCAATAATGAACAGGTTATTTTTTGTCATAAACTCTCTGCATAGACTTCCTGTATGTCTTATTAGATGTTGAACCGGACACGTACAAGATGCTGGCTGATCTAAACCAACAAAATGGCAAAGGTCTGTGTTTCTGTGACTGGCCGCATATTTAACACAATATGATCAATAAATTTAAATTATATTATGTAGAAATATATTTTATATATTAGAATTTAAACATTGATGCAAAAAGTGATCACTACCAGCAATTTCTCTTTTACACAATGTTTTCAAAATTCATCTGCTGCAGATGTGTGAAAATATGTCTGCAAGTTGGCAAGTGTATAATTAAACATGAGACGTGTGTGCTATTGCACCATTGATCAAAATAACTATTATTACTGTACCCTAGAATCACATAATACATGAAACGACGTTGAATAAAACTTCATATCAAATATGAAATGTAATTTCAGGAGAAGAAGGTTATATAAGTGCCCGCTGTGTGACTACCTATGCTCCAGTGAGAACCCTGACCTAAAGATCCATATACGTCGGCGTCATATGCCCCAGGAAGACGGAAGTATGTCAGCTTTCACGTGCAGTGAGTGCGGACTCATGACCGTCAGTAAGAAGGACCTGAAACAACACATGAAGTTTCATAAAAAGGGACCAGAGCTGAAGCTGTTTTGTGAATTTTGTAGTTTTGTGACAGATTGTGAGAGTCGGCTGAGGCGACACATGTTAATCCACACTAAAGAGAAACCATTCCAATGTGGTCTTTGTTCCTACAGGGCTTCTCAAAAAGAACATGTCCTGCGGCACATGAAAACGCAGCATGATGTTGAAGTTGAGAGAAAACCACGCCGGACCTTAATTGGTGAAACAACTACAAAACCTAAACATAGGCGATCGTTACTGGATGACGACTCCACAGACTTTGAGGCTGAAATATATCTGCCAATCGAATAGGTTGCAGATAAACTCTTCCAAAAAATCAGACTATTCAAGCACTGATAAGATATTTGCTTGTAATCATTGCTCCATGAAGTTTTCCAAACTGATTAACTTATACAAACATTTATTTGCCCAGCACAAGTAAGTGATGCCGGAGACGTCCAGTAACTTCCAGTGTGTTGTTTGTAACTTTAGAACGAATAACAAGAAGAATCTACTAGTGCACATGCGTAAACACATCATGCACGGCCACTCACCTCCAACACACGTGTACTCATGCGTCCTCTGTCGATACATCAACCCACGGAGAAGAAACCTCTTTCAACATATGAAGAAGAAGCATGGTTTAGAAATCATCATGAGGGATGATGGGTATAATTGTTATGTGTCTGGTGATATGAGTGCTGGTCATGGTCACAGGGAGCCCAGTGTGATGACATTGTCCGAGATCGTTAAAACATACCCCCTCTTAGATGACTCGCAGTTACAGATAATCGCGGATGATGGAACAACTATTCAAGTTGAGAAAATACTGGACAACATCATGTTAGTGGATGACATTAGTGCGTATGAATCAACTTCCTCTCAGGACCAGAGTATAGCATCACAGATTACAGTCATCCCTTCAACACCACTCTACCAATCTTCCATAGCTGAACACATTGAAGGACTGCAGGCTTTAGCGGAACAGGCAGCAGGCGTTGTTGAAACTCAACCTATGGATTCGGATATAACTACTGAGATTATAACATCTGACATAATGACTGATGGAGAGGTTATGACCACAGAGGAAGAAACTTTGGTAGAACAACATGTTGAAGATGATGGGATTGAATTGTCAACAGAACAACTGAGTCAGCTGTCAGCGGGGGATTATGTGGAGATTAACGGTGAGGTGTATAAAGTGGAAATTGCACCAGAAATGCTTCTAAATTGGAACTGGCCATAGAATCAGCATGAGTGTAGGAATATTGTGACTTGTTTAATCCTTTCTCACATGCAGAAGATGTCTTGCGCTCAAAGGACAATGTTGCCATCTCTTTCAATTATAGAGATTTTATATATTTTCGCCTAGGTGTTTTCAAGTGTCTGCAGTAGATCTGTTGTTTGTGAGATAGGGATATAGCAATTACTCGATTTGATTTTATGGATGCGAGTTGTTTTTGAGAAGTTTTTATATTTACATTAATCCAATAAATTAAGAAACGTTTTCAATGTTATCAATCCGAAAGCCAACAGACTTTGTTCTGAAATAAATAAGATAAAATGTTTGTTTATTTGTCCTCTCCTGAATTCCTTCATTGTTTTGGATCCATGCGAAATTCTGGTTTCCATGGCAACCAAAAGAAAAAAATAGTGTAAACTTAAAAAATCGTAAGTGTCTGGCCGATTTCCAAATAATTTTGTAGAAATGTTCCTTGGGTGACCCTCTATCAGATTCCTTCAAGCCATGTTGATTGGACGAAAAACATGGCCGGCAGCTGGCGGGCTATTTTGCCTTATATGGCTATAGTGAAAACTTAAAAAGAAATGTCCTCTTCAAGTGTCAGGCCGATTTGTAAAAAAAATTGTAGTTCCTTGGGTGACTCTTTATCAGACTCCTTCAAGCCAAGTTGATTGGACGAAAAACATGGCGGCCAGGAGGCGGGGTTATTTTGACTTATATGGCTATAGTGAAAACTTAAAAAATCTTCTCCTCCGAAAGTGTTTGACCAATTTTCAACAAATTTGTAGAAATGTTCCTAGGGTGACTCTTTATCAGATTCCTTCAAGCCAAGTTGATTGGTCGAAAAAACATGGCCGCCAGAGGGTTGGGCTATTTTGCCTTATATGGCTATAGTGAAAACTCAAAAAATCTTCTCCGAAAGTGTAAGATGGATTTTCAAATAATTTTGTAGAAATGTTCCTAGGGCGACCTTCTATCGGATTCCTTTAAGCCATGTTGATTGGTCGAAGACTATGGCCGCCAGGGGGTGGTGCTATTTTGCTTTATATTGCTATAGTGAAAACTTAAAAAATCTTCTTCTCCAAAAGTGTCGGGCTGATTTTCAAATAATTTTGTAGAAATATACCTTGGGTGACCCTCTATCAGATTCCTTCAAGCCATGTTGATTGGTAAAAAAAAACATGGCCATCAGTGGGCAGGGCTGTTTGGAGATTTAATTTTTTCCTTATGGTCCTGGAGCGATACTGGCCCTCTTGGGCCTCTTGTTCCTTTTGCAGTACTGTTTTCAGCTATGTTCAATAACAAAACTTTTATTTACAGAGATTTTCCATATTTCTACAGACATGTTTTCAAATCGTTTTCTTCAGATTTGGTGTATGTGGGAAAGGTTTATAGGAAAAGAGTACTTATAAGCGACCACTATAAAGGAGGAGCACACTGTTTTCGGTGTAATAATGTCTCGTTGATAACATTTTAACAATCCGCTGATGAGAGACACACTACGAAAGGCTTTGAGTTTAAAACCAATTTCATGTATTGATAAAATGTATCGGGGCATAAATCAGTTGTGGGTTATTTATATCCGGGCGTTTATGCAATGCATAATTCATTTGTGGGTTATTTATATCGGGGCGTTTATACAATGCATACTATGGCATTGTATGGCATATCAATTTCTGGTGATCAACATCTATGGATTTGAAAATATTTCGAGATGCAGAGAGCGTTGTAGAACTTTATTTCATAAACAATTTTAGCACGCTATTGTTAATGTTTACATGCATATTGAGATTGAGATCGACCAATATTGTGTGTTAGGATTATAGTAGTAATGGCTTGCTCATTATTAAACGGCCCTGACATTGATATCCATTCAATGTACGGCCCTGACATTGATATCCATTCAATGTACGGCCCTTACATTGATATCCATTCAATGTACATCCCTGACATTCATATCCATTCAAGGTACGGCCCTGACATTCATATCCATTCAATGTGTCAACAATAACTACTAAACGATGTTTAATTCCATTTATTTGATTTTGAAACTTTAAAATCTCTCGATAGACTGAAGATTCAACAGAGTTTGCGTGTCATCATTTATAAATTGCAAGCAATCTAGATCAACATACGTTGCCTGTTTAGAATCGGCACTATTTCAATTTCATGGACGTCTACACAATTCGAAATCTGGCAGGATACAAGTAAGGAAGAATTGTGATAATCATAATAATGAAGAAGGCCCGTCCATTCCAACATGAGAGTTTCAAACTTGTCAAGCTCTAGGGTATAAAAGGTATGTGTACACTAAGAACGTTATCTGCTTAACCATATCATTAAGACAAGGTCTGAAAGCGATTCTGGAAGGTTCCACAACACTCGGTAGAAATACTTGACATCCGATCCCACAAGGTATCTGAAAAAAATAAGTTATTAGTGTTTGTAATGTAATTTTTTTAATCCTGCACGTCTGTTGATCAAAGAAAAAATAATCTGGGTATTGTGATATCCTTGGCGTCGTCACAAAACTTTAACCTTTTAACATTTTCAAATGAAACTTGGTACACATGTTCCTAGGAACAATATGCGTGTCTATCCCAAGTCACATCACTCTGGTTTTAATGATTATTCAGTTATGCCCCTTTTTCGACTTGGGGGGAAAAAAGCAGACGAGCGTTCGCTTGTGGCGCGCTTGTTTTTATTCAAGCATGTCTGCAGAACATTACAGTTGGTCTCTTAAATACCATACACTCATCCCAAAATATGGCAAATAATAATGAATATACACACACACACACAATGCCACATCATATGCTTGTTCATTAAACGGCATTTGAATGTTTAAAAGATGGCATAACTGAAAGTACAAATGTTTCCTTAAACTTTATAACATACGAAGAACTATCTATTCAAGGACCAGGGCATGTTCCGTGGTGCACGAATACGAACCAACATACACATTAACACGAAGCAATACGCCCAATCACCTTCTTCCAAAATGGGGCATAAAAATAGAGCTTGATTATTTATTAGTCCACCTGTAAATCAATCTGGACGTCGATCCTCGGTAATTTTGAAACCCGATGAAAGGAATATTCGTGTTTTTGTCCATCCGTCTGATGAGATTTAACGTACATGTAATACTAACGATTAAAATAGACGAACCTTGGTTTGGGATATCTAGCAGTAACGGCATCGACGTACGCGTCCACGACTTTATAAGTATCGTCCGAGGCGAGTTTATTCTTTGCGAACGTCATACCATTCTTAACTAAAATAAATACGACAGATTTAAGGGAAAGTGTGGGATTTCCCACTGACTTGCATCAGAATGAGCATTTATTTGCTCGCAATTGCGGCATTGGTTTGGAATTTTTTTCCAAGCCTTATCAATTTACATCTAACACTAATAAAAAGAATCTTGATTCTTGGTTTTCATATGGTCACTGGTATGGCATTAACATAACAGTTTATGGTTGATTTAAAATATTCGTCAGTTTCATTGTAGACCGATTAATCTTAAAATATGAAGACCCATATTTTGAAAATAATCCTTCGTCAAATAAAATGATATGTAATTTAGTGGTGCAATGCTACTTTCTTTGTCCATCCGACACACAAACACGTTATCAGTGATGTGCTCAGGAAAAACAACAGTCAGTATATATGATCATGGCTAATTTTGTAAACGAATCATGGGCGGATACGTAGCTTCACACGATACTTGACACTGCACTTGTCTCCTATGTTTTTACTGATAGCATTACAACTTACGGTTCCTCTATTCACGACAGAGAAAGAAAGTGGTCATCCTCTGTTCTCCCTCTGATGTACATAACGGAACCTTAACACTTTCACGCATACATCAAATATACAGAAGACGACGCTGAAAACATGAACGATCTCTGTATTTGTAAGTATATAATAATCATTTTGAGCTATTTTCTCCTTTTTACATTATGTTTTCAAAAGCTGAATGCAGCAGACGCATCAAAATACGTCTGCATTGTAGAAAGGCTTGATAAGAATTCTACAGAAACGATCGGGAATGTAAAATCATTTGTTCGTATATCGTAACTGGATATTCTTTTAAAATTCAGTATTGAAATTCAATAAAGCTTACTTCTTTCTACAACAAAGTCAGGTGTAGCCTGTTTGACTTCCGCAGGAAGGCTGTCGAGCTTTGCCTGTACTGCTTTCCTGTATTTGGCATCATTCATCAGAGGGGTATTGAAGAAGCCGGGTTCAATTATTGAAACCTTTACACCCAACATTTTCATCTCCAACCTTAAGTAATCGTAGAAAAAATGAAACTGATGAGATAAACGTGCTTACAAACATACACAGATCTCTCGAAAGGTATTAATTGACAACATTGACCTGGTCCAGATATTTGCCTTAACTATTTTTATTACGGTGTGCAGGTATTTTAATTTAAATTGTTTGTCGTTTAACCCACCATACATATTTTCATGAAACAAATCATTAACATTATGTGAACAAATGGAGGTCAATAAAACTTGTTTACATTTTTGCTAAAAATGCCATTTTCGATTCATACGATTAATAAAGAACAATGGAACCATCTGCCAAATATGCTTACCTTAAGATGTCTGAAAATGCCTCTACGCCATATTTAGAAATAGTGTAGGCAGCAGAAAGAAAAGATATACGGCCTAACGTGCTGGACATGTTGACCACTCGCCCCTTGGTTGGTACAATAAGTGGTACAAACGCTTTGGTCAGAAAGATGACACCATAGAGGTTGACCGCCATAACCTGATCGTACTCCTGCCTGGTATACCAGCTCGTGGGTCCAATCCCGCCCACAACACCAGCATTATTAACTAAAGCCCATAGCCCTATGAAAGAGAGAAAAAATAAATTTGATCCGCGGCTCACGATTTCGGGTCTTGTTGCATCTAGATGGACTCGGGGGCAAGAATGTGCGTACCGTACCCACCATATCACCAGGGCCTTTAGTGACCGTATACATGTTACACAACTTTAGATGAATCGTATGACAAAAGACTAAAGGTATAGCCCTGCAAGTATTACGTCAATACATATTTAAGTGATGCCGTAACGAAGACGCCAAAACAACAAAAACATTTCGATTGAGCAATTCATCCTTTCATCTCACTGTTTTCAACACTGTTCAATGACTAAACTTTCATCTATAGAGATTTTTCACAGTTTTTCCTACACGATTTCAAAGTCGTCTGCTGCAATATTGTTGTAAGTGGGACATTCGGAAAAGGTTAAGTTACTCACCCTCATCTTTTGGAATACTCCGTCGAACTAACTCAAATGCCTTTTCGATACTAGCATCCGAGGTAACATCCAGTGGAACTGTGATTGCCCTAGTAGAGCATTGTTCCCTTACAGACTGTTGTCCGTCTTCGGTCATACAACCCGCGTATACGGTAAACCCGAGTCCGTCAAGTCTCTTGGCGAGCATGTTACCGAATCCAGAATCACACCCCGATATGAATACACGTTTGTTTTCATAATTAGCAATCCTTAGCTTTCGCAGAAACAAGTTTACAACAAAAAGAAGTACCACGCCGATTAATATCCACATATACCACGTCATTGTTATTACAAGTGTAAGGACATCTCCTTATCAACATTAGAATCCCCGATTTTAACACAGACCGCAGACTGTTATCTTTATATCTATACTCAACCTAAATAAATAGTATCCACTTTCCTTTTCAAATAAATTCGCATCGTTCAGTATGGACATTATATCTGAATCGTCGAATAATTTCTTTCAAGTATGTCCTGACATAAAGCTAACAATTTGTGCCTGCAAACACCCGAAGTGGGAAGAAACTAGACGGTAGCCATTTTGGACGTTTAATGCTACGTGCATGAATTTTGGCAAATGCTTTACAATTATTATAGGCATTGTCATCTAACACACACGTACGTGCACGAAAAGATTGTTCTCGTAGAATAATCTCAATCCATGATAAAAGAGCTAGTATGAAAACTGTCGTTCAACCGTTAAGGGGACATACTTGACCTCGTGTAACAACTTGAATTAAAGTCCACAAGTGACGTAAATGAACCTGCGTAAACGGTATTGACCATTCACAGTTTTGAACCGACGCAGCACAATTGCAATACAAGCAGTTGTACAACATGAATGCTCAAAGTAAAAGTTATTACATTAGAACTGAAATGAATTGGAACAATTTCTATTCAGGCTCATAACCATAACGGCGTCATGTTTCAGCAATATTTACGTTTCGTGCTGCTTACTCTATTGCCATCACAAACTAGATTTGTATAATTCTTGCAGGACAACGACTTAGGTTGTAAATAAAGGACAAATGTGACAAAGATGAAAGGAGTAACTTGTACAATTTCAGAATCATAAGACACGTTTCGAAATGAACGGAACAACTGGTCACTGGCGTCGAATACGTCTTGGTAATAATAAACAGCAAAGATTCTGTGTTTGTCTTGCTAAGAAAATAGTCTCTTTTGTCATAGATAGGAGATCATTCATAAAAGGTTAGCAGTTAAAAGATAGTGTGACAGTTTTGTAAATCGAACACTACGATATAACTAAAACCATATTAGTGTAGCATCTTGAATAAATGAAATGCATGTTCACATGACAACTTAAAGAACGACAAGACTTTATGTTATCAGAGGGCCTCGGCAAACAGTGATATAGTATGGATCCTTTGTTTGTTTGTTCAGTATACTTAAGTGACTGTATATTAGCTCGACCCGTTTTATATCTATTTATAGATAGGTAAGATAACTCATTTTGTTAAAGTTAGAACTACTGGAAATATCTATCAAACAGCAGTCTCGTGTGCCATATGTTGGTTAAAACTATTACTAAATTCTTAATGTCTTAAATATATTTAAATAACTTCTACCAACAAATTTGATTTTAGTCATGAAAAAATGCCAAATTGAAGAAGGAAAAGAAAGGTGGCCAATGAGCAAGGTCATTTAATCAGACTACATACACCTCTACCCTTAACCCTTTCCCTCATACGACAATTATATTTTGTCAAAACATAAAAAATCTCCATAATTGAATGGATAACCTATGATGAAAAGTGGAAAACATTGTGGCAAAAGGAGAAATTGAACGTTTTGTGCAATTTCTTCTTTTGTCATTATGTTCTGCAGAGGCGTCAGAAAGCGTCTATATGAGGGAAAGGGTTAAACTCTTTGCCAAATTCAGACAACTTTTCCCCTTCTACAGCATACGGTTTAAAAAAAAAGATCTGGAAAAGAGAAATATTACTCAGAACGATCAGTTTTATTCTCTCAATAATCCTTTAAATTATATGTATGTACAAGCACAGGTATTTGGCGCGCTGGCCAGGTCGGACTAGATTATAAAAAACAAATAAACCAATGATAACGAACTCATTTCCGCAACGAGATCATTTTCTGTCAATTTTTTTTTTTTGTATCACTATTTTTTTTTTTTTGACAGAAAATGATCTCGTTGCGGAAATGAGTTCGTTATCATTGGTTTATTTTTTTATAATTTTTCTAGTCCGACCTGGCCAGCGCGCCAAATACCTGTGTGTACAAGTACGTAAACCATAGTTTTATAATTTTACCTTATAGTTTTTCAAAACAGATACAACATTATCATATGTGGTAACCGGTTTTTACTGATAAGTCGATTTAATCTAACGAAATATTGTCCTCACTTAGATTTATCGTTTATCCCTTGCCCACATACAGAAACATTTCGACATATTTCCAATACAAGACATTTCAAAGCGTTTTCACCGAAATGAAAAAGAGTAAATGACTTCCCTGACCAAACCATGATTTCCACTGACCATTATACGTTTCATAATGATCAAATGAAAATCATTTAAATTGGATGAGAACATATAAACTATTCTAACAAAGACACCGTGGAGTCCCAACAACTTATCAGTAAATTACCAGAACCAAATAACCGTTATTTTGACTGCGTCGGTCAAGCAAAAGCCGGTAGCTCAGTCGGTAGCGACGCGGGCTGTCAACCTAGGGGTTTTGAATTCGAACCCCAGCTCGGCAAACATTCTTTCCGACGCTTGACAAAAGTCACTGTGACAAGCGCCATTCGTCTTCCACCAATGGGCTAACAGTCTATGTTGAAAAGCAGCCAGTTGTTTGGAAATAATGTTGTGCGGAGTACTGGTGTGAGAAAGCAAGGAAACACACGAGTAGGTGAATTGGCAACCGTGATACGACTCCAAAATCTGAAAATGGCGTTAAACCCCGATCAATCAATCGGTCATGCAAAAATGCACGTACACTATTCACTAGGATTAATACTAGCCCTTCGAATAGTCTAGTATTATTAAAAGTGAGAATAAGGCTTGGACATTCTTTGAGAATAGAGAATACAACCTTATTTGATCGGCTTATATGTCTAATTCATAGAAGGTTTTAAGAACCTTCTGTAAAGGAGGTATCCATTTAGATCTGAGCATGGACGCCAAGACAGGTATTTAGATCTGCGCATGGACGCCAAGGCATGTATTTAGATCTGAGCATGGACGCCAAGGCAGGTATTTAGATATGCGCATGGACGCCAAGGCAGGTATCTAGATCTGAGCATGAACGCCAAGGCAGGTATTTAGATCTGAGCATGAACGCCAAGGCAGGTATCTAGGTCTGAGCATGGACGCCAAGGCAGGTATTTAGATCTGCGCATGGACGCCAAGGCAGGTATCTAGATATGAGCATGAACGCCAAGGCAGGTATTTAGATCTGAGCATGGACGCCAAGGCAGGTATCTAGATCTGAGCATGAACTCCAAGGCAGGTATTTAGATCTGAGCATAGACGCCAAGGCAGGTATCTAGATCTGAGCATGAACGCCAAGGCAGGTATTTAGATCTGAGCATGGACGCCAAGGCATGTATTTAGATCTGAGCATGGACGCCAAGGCAGGTATTTAGATCTGAGCATGAACGCCAAGGCAGGTATCTAGATCTGAACATGAACACCAAGGCAGGTATCTAGATCTGAGCATGAACGCCAAGGCAGGTTTTTAGATCTGAGCATGAACGCCAAGGCAGGTATTTAGATCTGAGCATGAACGCCAAGGCAGGTATTTAGATCTGAGCATGGACGTCAATGCAGGTATTTAGATCTGAGCATGGACGCCAAGGCAGGTATTTAGATCTGAGCATGGACGCCAAGGCAGGTATTTTGTTATAATTATGTTAACCATTTACCTCATATAGACGCTTTCTGACGCCTCTGCAGCAGATAGCTTTTTGAAAACATAGTAACAAAAGAAGGAATTGCTCAAAACGAGCAATTTCTCCTTTTGACTTAAGTCATAGGTTATCCATTGAATTAAAAAGATTTTCCATTCTTTGACAAAAAATGTTCAAAGTCGTCTGCTGCAAAATGGTTGTATGAGGGACAGGGTTAAGGTGGGTCTCTTGTAGCACCGCCTTATTAACCTAACCTTAATTTACTAAAAATTTACCCGAGATATCTTTTTAAGAAGTACATATCATAACGATCACTCTTTCTACTACAAGGTACAAGAATTTCAAGAAAATATGTCGAGCCGATTTTTAGTAAATCAGAATGCCGTTTTACCGATGTCGCGCGTCGGAACGCCCATTGCGATTTGTTAGCTGCAACGCAGTTAGCGGAATTAAAATTGACAACTTTTTTTCCCACAATAATCATCAACCTTATAGTATCATGAATCTACTCCCTACTAAAAATGGATATTTTATTTTATTTCTTCCCGAATAGTTATTTTATTGCAAATTATACAGTATATAAATAGACTTAAATCAGGATACGGGGTAATCATACTTGGAAATCTGTTTTTATATATAATATATAAGAGGGGTAATCCAAAAGTAATAGTGATTCTTATATTAGTTAATACATATTTCGGAAATTCATACCATATGTATATTTGTTTTTGATCTACCTTTTGGCGAATTAATAGTTCTAATATTGTCATTATTTTAGTTATATAAATCGATGTCATATAAACGAGTTGAGGCATAGGCGGGCCACAGCGTAAATTTACAAGAAAGAACCAGTTTAAGCTGCGTATATTTCAAATATACACAAACAGAAGACACCGAAAATGCGCATGACATTAATTTGTTTTTATGTTGTTCTAATTACAAAAGTTAAATGTTGTTGTTTCATAATAACCATCAAAATAGTAAAGTTGTTTAGCGATGTGCAAGAACGTCACGTAAAAAAGATGTCAAATGAACAATTAGTAAAATTATATCACAACGTAGACAAAAATCAAAATAGTCATTTGAAATGTTTATTCAGTGGAGTTCACCAGGAGTTAAGCAGTCACTAGCGATGTATACATATAGGATTTGACATAAGTTGTCATTTCATATAAAGTTTTATTAAACGAGTTCAAGACATTTGTTATTAAGCGAGCCTTTGGAGAGTTTAATAAAACTTTATGAAATGACATCGAATGTCAGATTCCTTTTATCACAAGACGAAACACATTCGCGGTCAGAAAATAGTCACAACATGTAATACTTAATAACCTTAATAGTTCTATGACCAATAATGGTCCCTTTACCTCGTCCATCTATCGTGACATTTGTGTTCATAGGATACACGATCTCAGCCATTGTGTAAACATTCGCGGATGAATACAAAAATAGTGATTCGGTCATGTTATATTACACTTGGGTATATAAAATCGGATACAAGCATTATCATGTGATACATACACTTTTGTGAAATCAGAGGGAAACGAATGTCACTTGCAAAAGAGCCAGTTCTGACGTTGAAAGGAACAATTTGAGTGTCGTTTTTTCCCCATAATAATTTTCATTTGTAATGTCTTCAAGCAATGGCTTCTGTAGAAGTTGATACAACAATTGAGTTGATATGACTGTTGTTAAAATATTTATTTACGTTTTCAAACCTACTTGTTTCCCTCCATGTCCAGAAATGAAGCCGCTTATACAATAGTAGTGTCCCCTGTTTTTTAAGCCTGAAGACCAAAATTGAATGTTTCCCTTTGCTGTAATCCAAATCGCTGTGTTATTTCTGCGTTAATCCAAGCGCATCGTATTTAAATATCGATTTATCGATTTATCGATTTTTATTATACGCTGCTTGCTTGCGATAAGGATTGTTATGACCTTTATAGCTTGACCCATTATCGATCGATAGCTTGGTTTATGGCTGTCGTAACATAACATAACACATTTTCTTACACCCAGTAAATGTTACATTTAACATGGGGAATTGATTTCATGGTTTATGACTGTGGTAGAACAATTGTGCAAAAGAGACATATTGCTCATGATGAACAAGTTCTCCTATACCCACAATGTGTTTATCCTACAAATATCTTAATATTTAGGTGTATACATTTTCAAACGTTGTTGTGTGGTTAAACATTATAAAAAATGCATTGAAGGATAAATGGAAAAATAAAAATAAAGAGAAATATTAAATAGACCGTATTTTATTTTCTTATAGGGTTTTTAATACAAATATACAGTACATACATAAACATAAAATAAGAGTTTAAACATAAAATAGACATGACTGTGTTAGAATACCTTTGAAAACATTGTGGTAAAAGCAGAAATCGCTCATAACGAGCAATTTCTGTTTTTGTCACGATGTTTTTTCCCATATAGGAAGATTTAAGTTCAGTTGTATCAATTGTGCCGTTCATTGATGGGAAAAAGTGCCTAAGCATTGTGCATATGCAAAAGTTCCAACAATTTCTCCCGTTTTCGAACACGGGTTACTATGCCAAGTGTTTTTAGTTTTGATTTTATTTCCTCACAAGTTAGCTCGGGACTAAGTCGTTCATTTTTCTCATTTCTGTCAAGATATTCTGTATGAGCGAAATCCATTTCTCTTCTAATCTTTCTCTTTTTTGCAGATCGTGTATCAAAAATTGCACCCTCCCAGAAATCTGAGTTTTTTTTAAAATAGGGACGCTTTGCTCTCTGATACGGAGAAAACTGCTCTATTCGTTTTCTAACAACAAGCTCATCGTGTGTCTGGTCTATTTTACGAACAGAGTTATAACCAGATCAGACAGTAAAGATTCGTAAGCTAGTCTGGATCTACACTTGTCGCAAATGCCTTAGGGTCGGTTTTCGCAAAGCAAATCTCATACTTCATATTTAGATGGAATCACTAAGCACTCTTAAATGGGGGAAACGACTTGGAACGTAATTTCTTTAATCATTCAGACCAGTTTACTCGAAAATAGGCTAATACGGTATTTTTATGAAGATGTGAAGTGTATAAAGCGAGACTTGATCAAACATACGTAAACGAATGAACTTTCTGTACTTATTTTCAACTTCTCAGGTCCGAATGGTGTATTCAATATCCGCGGTAAGCTAATATTCACAACAGATAATGTATAATTCAAGTATTTAATGACTTATAATACAAAAAATATTACAGGAATCAACGTTTACACATACTATGTGTTTGCGAGCAGATCGCTATTTGAAGATCTATATACATATACATGTATGAACGTCGAACCAATACGATGACATCTTTGACGATATCAATCCACGCAGTCTTATCTGGATCTTCACTTTTCGTCATTTAGTGACAGAGGATTTTAGTAGTCAACAATCTTGTTTCCCAAACAAAATATGTTACTGAAGGGCAGACAGTTTTGTTCAACACTTGTCCTTAGTACCCCAGTATTTGCTTTATTGGATCAGACTTAAATGATCCTAGTTGTTGGTCGCGATAGCTCAGTCAATAACGACGAGAGCTATCAATTCAAAGGGTTGTGAGTTCAAATACCTGCTCGGCCATTCTTTCTCACCGATGATTTGACAAAAGTAATTTTTCTTCCTAAACTTTGTCCTGCAAAGGTCTCATTTCAACGATATGTAAAGTAGACCCTTGGGCAAAGTTCAGATTAAAGAATTAAGTCGCAAAATAACAATGACATGTGATGATTCAGACCACTTAAAGCGCTTATACTAGTTACAAAAATATCATTTTATATTCGCAATCTCACTGGTTTCAATCTACAACGGAAGACGGAGGCTTTGAAATATGATTTGATTTTGGCAATCATACTGTTTTAAATCTACAACGGAAGACGGGTGCTTTGAAATATTAAAATGTTTGGTACAGGTTGGTAACGGTTTGGAATATTACTTCTTATCGCTACACAAAACTATTCAACACTTGTCGCCCACTTAAACAAAGCACGAGCATGTGAATTTGTCAAACTGTACATCTCCGTCTACCGTTGTAGATCGAGAACAGTGAATCTGACATCAGATGATCCTAAGTGTTTACACATGCCATCATATGAATCGGGGACTTTGTCCATTTCACTTCATAAACACGCGGAAAATAATAACAAACACTGAAGTATGAGGTTTACAAAAACAATGGAAAAGATAATTACAACACTTATCCACATATCAACGTTCAATGAGACGACCCTTCAAGTATAATGTTAGGCAACCATTTCCCACATACGACAAGTCATCATCAGACGACACATCGAGACAAACATATGGACCATCTTTATAAATGAAACTATACGTATTGAACATTCATTTGCAAAATGAGAAATTGCTCATTGTAAACAAAATCTCTTTTCCCACTTTTTATACCACATAAGTAAGTTTTTGGTGCGTCAACATTGTTGAAAGGCTTAAACAAAGAAACATCGAATGTATTACTGGGTAATATCGATACCGTATCGACCTATTTGCGAGTAAAGTGGTCAGCATGATCCTAGAAATCAGACCCTGTCGCTCCACCATTAAACAGTACTTAGTGATTCCATCTTAATAGGACCGGGGCTCTAGGAAAACCAACATTAAGGCAATGGCTATGAGGGTATATCAAAATAATATTTGTGGTAGTTCATTTCGGGTTATTTTCAGTATTAAGAAGGAATATCGTTATATATGTGAGTAATAACGTTAGCATTCAGATTTGAAATGAAATTGTAACAAATGTATACAGGCTTATCTTGTAAGCATTACTCTGGCATAAGTTTGATTTGGAGATTTAGAAATCAAAGTCCAGTGTTGCTCTTTAAGGTAGCAAACAAGAAAACATTTGTGATTTTAATTACTATAATTGCTGTTAAGATGACCCAATCAAGATCAATTCATATCAAAGTTTTTAAATCAAAAACATACTTGTAATATGTTAATTGTTGTTCTTCACACTAAAAAAATACATAAGTATTTCAATCAATGGATATGAATTTTAAATGTAATTTAGAAATTATAATAATAATAATATTATCATCATTAAAAAAAATAACAAAAACTTAACGAATAATAAATGGAAAAACTTGTGGTGTACATTATAACTTGACCTTTACCATTACTGGCATTGTGAGTGCGCTTATCATTATATTTCAAAACGGACAAAAATGCCGAACTAAGTGAATTTGTTGATCTTTAAACGCAAATGGAAGCAAGAAGACATACAAATAATTTAAAAACAAAAACATTGAAGTAAAGATCATTCTTTCTAGTTTACTTCAATAAGTTAATAAATATTGTGAGACGAACGTATGTATTAGAATTTTGGATTTAAAAAAGACCTGCTTATTCAAAAATAGAGTTATTTCTATTAAATTCTATGTAATTTGCGTAAGCTTCTAGTGACATTTTTCAAACGTAAATGGAAGCAAGAAGATGACCTTCAATTTCTAAAAAAAATATATTGAAGTAATCTGCAATAATTGAAGATTACTTCAATAAGTTAATAAATATCACCAGAGGATGATTTTGATAAGATTTAATGAGTTAAAGTTTTTGTCCCTCTATATTTCAATAGACATAAATTGACCAGTATCGTAAATCGAGGCCCCGATAACCTGTTTATCAAGGGAGACAATTTCACCAATAAACCAGCAAATTGACTTACATTTCTGGGTATGGCGACGTCAGAGTGACGTTACTACCGTGGCCTGCCCCCATTGTACTCACAATTTTCACAATATCCCAGAAATGTTATTTGTCAACCGATTATTCAAATAGTTGTCATGTATGTAAGAGAAATATGGACTTTTGAAAAATTAAGGATTATTTTCTACATGTTTGATTTGTGTCGAAGTTATAACTAAATTCCTATTTACTTCTGGATCCCCCCTCGTACATGCATATACTGACTCATCTATTTTGCTGTGTAACTGTTGTATACCTGAAATGCAATTTTCTTCGCATGAATAAGTATCAACCCGTCAACTACTCAATAATTCACGAAAGTTGTATATGTTGCTATACTGATGCACGATAGGACATATCGATATTGTTGAAAATAATATCATAAATTGCAATATCGTAGCTACTTTGAATCTTTAAAGAGAAGCAAATTAATACAACCTGTCATTATTTATAAGGGGGTAGCTTACTTAAAAGATTGAAATTAATGACTATAATGAAAACATGTATCTATACGTCTGCAGTGTACGTTCCGAAGCGCGACAGACGTTTAATAGCATTGTGATTTATTAAAAATCGGCTCGATATATGTTCTTGAAATTTCGGCAAATAGTAGACGAACATGTGTCCTAAATTATTTATCTTTTAAATAAAAATCTCTCTGGCTAACTTTTAATAAATCAGAAATAATCTTATAACTGATAAAATGTTTTGGCGAAACTTTCCGTTTAATTCTTAGTTGTCATGGCAGATGTAAGGAATTGATATCAGCACGCAGAAAATTCTATTCCCTACTGTCTGCCGTCTATTTTAACCGAATACCACTTCCAACGAGAAAATGATGGCGGTTTCAATAACCACACTATCATTGTCGCAACAACATACGTTCTGACGTCAAAAACGACGTTATTTCAAAGGTATGATTCCACATTAAGGTCCCGGTTTGAATCCCGTGATGCGCGGGTTCAATCTCCTACGCAGAGTTGTCGTAAGGAACGACAACTCTGCGTAGGAGATTGGCGCGGGTTGTCTTGGAAATTTCCCACACAAACGACGCCGCGAGAGCTTTCAAATCTCTATAAATCTAACATCGAGCGTGACTTAAATAAGCTTCAATCATGTTTCGCAAGTAAGTTGAAACTAAGAAATAACCAACACGGTCTACATCTAACTCCCTGCTTCCGTACGAAGGTCGAACATAATCTCAAATTTGATGGGCGACCGATTACAATAGCCGATCATATTAAGATGCCCAAAGTTGTAGTTAAAAGTGATGGTCGCATGGCGATCGTTTACGAATAGTCTAACAACGTAACCTTCACCACCAACTATGGGAAACAACAAGTCTTTACGACAATCGAATTCCTGTGATTTATTGCGATCGCAGAAGATTGTAGCTATGCTTAGGTCTGACATTGTATTTGTCCAGGTGTTGGCGTCAAAATGTACATACAATATAAACGGCTAAAGCATCTGGTTCCTTGTGGAAACTGTTTATCAAACAGGATAGTGCACGTGGTATTTGTTTGTGGCAGAGACGGTTGATTGATTGATTGGGGTTTAACGCCGTTTTAACAATTTCTCAGTTATATCACGGCGGCCAGTTCACATACCCATGCATTTCCTGGTTTTCTCACACCAGAACTCCACACAACAATCTTCCCAAGCAAGGCAGAGACGGTCTCTGTTTGTGGGTATATCTAATTTGCATCAATGCTTTATTTACAACATTTTCAAATCGACTGCAAATATCTATTCGTTTACAAAAAGCTGGACTTATAATATATTATCTCCATTATACGTCTTCAATAAAAACAAGAGCGCCAAATGTCACAAAATACGCCCGTCCTGATTTTTTTTTAGACCAAGTATAGTGATAATTGGTTGTTTCATCAGGCAAATTTAGAGAGCGGACACTGTTAATACAGTTTTGGCCATTTCGAGGGACATAAGTGTGGAGTGACTAAGATAGCGTGGTTAGTTGTGGAACCTGACCAAGATACTCTGCCCATCAACATATTGTCTAAATTGAGGTAATTTCTATAATTAAAGGGCAATAACAACTCTTTAGTGAATGAAGCGATATAGCTGGTAATCGAACTTGTTTGAGATATTCTGATCAAATTTGGTGGCTTCTAAAGTTATTGAGCGAACAATATCAATTTTAGGTAATTTCTATAATTAAAGGGCAATAACTCTCGCTTGACTAGAGCGATATGGCTAGTTATCGAACTTGTCCAAGATGTTATGCCAATACAAATTCTGACCAAATTTGGTGATGATATTGGACAAAGGCTTCAAAGGCTTCTGAAGTTATTGAGCTGACAACATACTGGACGCCGCCCGCCCGCCGCAGGTAAAACTATAATACGTTCCGTTTAAAAAAAAGTATATGTTGATATGTCACAGGGTATGAGAGTCTATCAACATATTGCTGGTTTTACCACGTAGTTTTAATTCTCAACAAGTCATGATTGTAGCCAACAATAAAACCTAAAACAAATAACAATGTCCAACAAGGTGACTATTTTACACGTACCAGGTTCATCCAATAATATAATGCAACATGGTGAGTCGTCTCTTAACCCTTTCCCACACACAGAAACATTTTGATGTGTCTGCGTTAAAACATTGCTGCAAAAGCGGAAATTGCTCACCATGAGCAATTTCTAATTTTGCAACAATGTTTTCAAAACCAATTCAATAATTCAACTTTTATTTATAGATATATCAGGTATTTTTAAAGTCGTCTGCTACATATCTGTTGTATGTCTGAAAGGTTTAATTCCTCTAAAACTTGGCATTTATAAACATCGCTGAGTAAATGTTAAACAGATAGGTCTATACAAGGTTTCAAGAATCCAGTTGCATATCTTAAATCTCATTTTAACCATGATCATTAGGAAATATCATAACATACTGGATGAGCCTGATTTCTATTTTATAGATTTGATCACTAACTTCAAAGCAATATTATCCAATTTACATATACATGTAGTTAAACCAAATGAATGTGCATACAAATTAATTCAAATGCTGTATTTATTTATTTATTTATTTATTGGGGTTTTACGCCGCTTTCAACATTATTTCAGTTATATCACGGCGACAGTTCACTTATTCATGATCCCTGGGTAAACAAACCAGTACTATGCTAGAAAATGTGCCTTGCCCAAGGGATCAAATGCTGTAACAATGACAATGCGATCTGCCTGGTCTATGGGGTTTGTCCACCATTCACAAAAGCATACTAAACCCTGCCCCACCTGTAGACGCAATAGTAGCAGACGACTTTTGAAAACATTGTGGCCAAAGGTGAAATTGCTCATAGTGAGCAATTTCTCCTTTGGCCACAATGTTTTCAACTTTATTTAACAATATAGCTATCTTTTATGAAGATTTTTCAGGTTTGTGTCATTATGTTTTTAAAGTTGATTTGTTGTATGTGGGAAGGGGTTAAGCAATTTCTGGAAACTGATCATTTTACATGCCTTTATAGGCGACAATCTTTGATAACACTGTTGGAAGAGGACAAACTGCTCTTAAGCTTTTAACACATATTTTATTCTTTATATTCTTTCTATTTCCCCCTTCATATGTACATGTGATAAACATTCTCTTAACCCTTTCCCATATACAACAAAATGTAATCTGCAGCAGATAGCATTGAAAACATCCAGGAAAAAAACATGGAACACCTAAATAAATGCAAGTGTATGTTTTGATGAGATGTTTTAATTGAATTTAAAATGCGTTTATTAAACAGAAACGGTTAAAATTTCATACAAGTACTTACTTCTTAATGAGATATAAATGAAAAATAAATATTACAATTTTCGTATCAAGGCATCAACTGTGGTATTTCACTAAGTGGGTGAAATGATGCCCAGAATGCATCACTTCACACTGTCATTAACAGTCCCAGAAAATGGATCCAATCGTTTTGGAGTTATGCATGACAAAAAACTTTCACATCAAGTTCTATAATTCTGGAATAACTGTGTAGTCGCCAAACCCCAGGTGCACAAGTAAGACAGTGATAAACGTTCCCATACAGTTTCGAGACTAGATGAAATACTTTTTAATCCAAGTAGGCAACAAGCAAACTTTTGAGACAAACAAACAGAACAGACAAAAGTTAACCTTATTGCTCCCCCTCCCCCTTCACAAAGTTGGGATATAACATTTGGATGTATATCTTTGATACATAATTAAAAACATGATAAGAAAAGGAAAACTTGCTTATTTTGATCAAATCTCTCTTTTCCACAATATTTTCAGGTTCATGTGCTACAGATGACTTAAAAGATGTCTGTGTTACGTAAAAGACAAGGATGTACATTTTGTAAATACTGTTATGTTGCATGAAGCCATTTATTTTTGTGTTGCCTTTAAAACCTTATTGGAAGATAACATTGTAAAATAAAGATGCACAAATAATGTACATATATTTCACAAAATACATATCCTTCATGCATATATATGCATACACATAAACATAGAATATACATTAAAATAAGCCATTTAAATATACACCAATTTACACATAAAATATCTATATATACATTTTTGTTTTTATAATTCCTGCATTTTAAATTTGAGTATGTAACAATTAGCATTAACCTGTACACATTACATGTATATATATACACATTTTAATGTATCTGCAACAGAGGATTTTTAAAAACATGGCATAATTAGAAAGTTCTCCTTTAACCCTTTCCCTCATATAGACGCTTTCTGATGCCTCTGCAGCAGACAGCTTTTTGAAAACATAGTGACAAAAGAAGAAATTGCACAAAACGTGCAATTTCTCCTTTTGCCACAATGTTTTCCACTTTTTGTCATAGGTTATCCATTCAATTATGGAGATTTTCTATGTTTTGACAAAATACGTTCAAAGTCGTCTGCTGCAGAATTGTTGTATGAGGGAAAGGGTTAATCACAATGTTTATAAATCTATTTTATGATTTTACTCTCATATTTTTCCCTCAATGTTTTCTGTTATCTGCTGCAAGTGTGTTGTAGGTCTTAATTGGTCTTAAAAAAGGCTATATCTTTCTTTTTAAAAAATATCCATACATATATAAATCTAGACATTTCTGACACTTAAAATTCACAACACGTACAAATACTTTCAATTAATGTGACAACGTGATTAATTTCTGACCGATATTTACAAATTAATACATGCTTACAACTTTGAGCTAAAACAGTGTATTTGTGTATACAGAAAACAGGTAATAGATCACAGGCAATACTTATAAACACACACTACCTACACAACAATATACACTGTACAGAACAATAACAAAATCACCATGTTAGACATGGCTACAACCCCCCATGAATAGTCTAAAGACAGTAACTCGACAACTTAATTGGTAGACATACACAAATTTCATGCATATCTCCCGGTATATTACATAGTGATTGTTTGCTGAAAGATTCATCATGTTTGCTTAGAAACTACACGTTTTGTTACAGCCTCCCAGAATGCAATACTCTATATTCATACTGCCTCTGCCTTTAGCTAGGGATAACCTTTTCCCACATACAACAAATCTGCAGCAGACGACAAGGTGACAAAAACCTGAAAAATCTCCATAAAAAGATAGCTTAAATGTTAAATAAAGTGGAAAACATTATGGCCAAAGGACAAATTGCTCATCATGTGCAATTTCACTTTTAGCCACTATGTTTTCAAGTCGTCTGTTGCTATTGCTTCAAAATGCGTCGGAGTATCCAGGATAAGACAAACACATTTGAACATCACACATAGACCATTTCTGACACCTCTGCAGCAGATGACTTTTGAAAGTATTGTGACAAAAGGAGAAATTGATAACAATGGGCAATTTCTTCTTTGCCACAATGTTTTCAACTTTTTTTTTACTTGTAATACCTTTTTTTTTTTTAGAAATGTTTATTATTTATGGCTAGATGTCTTGTTCAATTATGCAGCAGACGCCTTTTTGAAAACATAGTGAGAAAAGAAGAAATTGCTCAAAATGAGCAATTTCTCCTTTTGCCACAATGTTTTCCACTTTTAGTCATAGGTTATCCATTCAATTATAGGGATTTTCTATTTTTTGACAAAACATGTTCAAAGTTGTCTGCTGCATAATTGTCGTATGAGAGAAAGGGTTAAAGAAAGCAGTAAAAGAATATTTATTATATACTTATTTCCTTAACCCTTTCCATGATGTGGCAAAGATCTTCACAAATGACACGAGTACAACAAATTGTTGGATAACGAAAAATTCCTTGATTTAAAACATCATAATAGGATAAGATAATTGCTTTGAAATTCTGACTGGAATTAATCACAAAACTTCATTGCTCAACTGAGCTGACAATGACATGGGAATATTACATATGGGAAACAAACACTAATATCCACACACTAACCCACTTGTGTGGTGATAATAAAGTAATACATTTGTTTAATATCCACATGAATTTGTGTTTTTGATCAAAAGGTTAACAGTAACTAAACATCTCGAGTTCTGTCCATTTCCTAATCTCAGTGTTATATTACAATGATCACATGTTTTGCACCAGGTGTAATCAACAAGTTTCTTTTTTCCATAAACGGTTCTATTCTTCATCCTCATCCTCTGGTATCAGAGCCAGCGTCCACATTTGTTCATCAAACACATTTTTTGCATAGTTCAGTTGCTGAGAAACCTGTGGAAAATAGAAATAGAAGACTAAATTGTGATTTAATTATTATTTTTCAGCATTATTGTCTGGCATATTTGTAAATCTGCTTTCAAGTTGGATGTTTGCTATGTTCAATGGACATTTGAACCTTTACCCCGATACAGCTGCATCTGCAGCAGACTTCTAATGAAAACATTGTAGCAAAAGCGGGAATTGCACTCAATAAGCAATAATTATTACTCCCGAGTCCTCTAGTCACTATTTTTTCAAATCTATTCAATAATCATATCAATATTTGTAGAAATTTTCCATACTTTTGCCAGTCTGACTTTTCCCTAGATATTTTCAGTTATTTGCTGCAGATCCAGTTATATCGTTTACGGTAATAATATCCAAGTTCTAGTTTATGCTATCTTAATTGAGGCCTACTATACCTTTCATAGTTTCAGTTTGTGCTTTTATGCTTATAAAATCTAAATATTAGCAAATATTCTACCGTCTGTATTGTACCTGCTTTATTACTAGCTTATTAATGCTAATGATATTTATTTAACCATTTCCCTCATATAGACGCTTTCTGACGCCTCTGCAGCAGACGGCTTTTTGAAAACTTAGTGACAAAAGAAGAAATTGCTCAAAACAAGCAATTTCTCCTTTTGCCACAATGTTTTCCACTTTTAGTCATAGCCTCATGATAGGCTATCCATTTAATTATAGAGATTTTCTATTTTTTGACAAAAATATGTTCAAAGTCGTCTGCTGCAGAATTGTCGTATGAGGGAAAGGGTTAAAGCTTACATTTTGTGCTATGTTTGTTGCGACCTACCTTTTGTGCTATAACCTTTTTATCACATCTTATTTGTGGTTTCCGAATGCTACCTTGGGGTACACTACTCTGTTTTTCTTTCCGCAGTATTTCTATGTAAAATCTGTCACCTGAAGGAGGAAACAAAATAACAGGGGTAAAACATTAGATAACTCTTTATACCAGGTTTAGTTTAACCCTTTCCCTCATACAACAATTCTGCAGCAGACGACTTTGAACATGTTTTGTCAAATACTGGAAAATCTTTATAATTGAATGGATAACCTATGAGTAAAAGTGGTAAACATTGTGACAAAAGGAGAAATTGTACGTTTTGTGCAATTTCTTCTTTTGTTACAATGTTTTCAAAAAGCTGTCTGCTGCAGAGGCGTCAGAAAGCGTCTATATGAGGGAAAGGGTTAAACTGTCATCTGAGTAAAATAAATATAAAATCTAGTTCAAATTTTACTGTATGATTGAATTATTTGAATGCATTGAAAGTTATAGAAAAAGTACTAAGTATTTTAAAAAGAAGAAAACTTTTGTTATGTTTTGGCTTTGATGTATTGGATAACATGGCTGCCTGCCCACATCAAAAATTAAACCCCTTGTTGGAAGAAGAATTATTTTGGTTACCATGACTTTATACCAATTATTGGAAAGAAAAAACTGAAACGCCTGGATTTAGGACCCAAATTTTAAATGATGATATACTGAGTTAACAGGTCTTGGCTACAAGCAGTGTTATAAACACAGGAGCTGGTCTTCTTTTTACATGAAATGAATATAATTAGGAAATTTGGCCCCCCCCCCAATCTCTTAGAACAAGAGGACCATGATGGTCCTATATATCGCTCACCTGATTTAATCAAACTTTAATCAGTTTTCATTGTTCTTTGTCTATACATATATACGGAAAACAAGCAACATCCCCTGGTGGCCATATTTATCATCCTATCAAAATAATTTGAAGTCTTAGTAGAGGGGCACCCAAAGAACATTCATGGCAAATGGACAAGAATATTTTTAAAGTGTTTACCTTAACAAGTCTATGTAAAACAAGTGATCCCCAGGGTGGAGCCATGTTTGACACCAGGGCTATAATTATTTGACCAATCTTGGTAGAAGTCCACCAGATGAAGTTAGATTTCAAATATTAAACTTTTAGACAAGACTTTTAAAAATTTTCCTTATACCAGTATATGTAAAACAAGTGACCCAGGTGGGGCCATTTTTGACCCCAGGGCTATAATTTGAACAATCTTGGTAGGGGTCCACTAGATGATGCTACATACCAAGTATCAAAGGCCTGGGCCTTCTACTTTTAGACAAGATGATTTTTTATTTTTTTTCCCTTTATGAGTCTATGTAAAACAAGTGACCCCCAGGGACGGGTAATTTTGACCCAAGGGCTATAATTTGAACAATCCCTTTATGAGTCTATGTAAAACAAGTGACCCCCAGGGACGGGTAATTTTGACCCAAGGGCTATAGTTTGAACAATCTTGGTAGAGGTCCACTAGATGATGCTACATACCCAATATCAAAGGCCTGGGCCCTCTACTTTTAGACAAGAAGATTTTTTAAGTTTTTCCCCTATACAAGTCTATGTGAAACAAGTGACCCCCAGGGGAGGGGTCATTTTTGACCCCATGGCTATAATTTGAACATTCTTGGTAGAGGTCCACTAGATGATGCTACATACCAAATATCAAAGGCCTGGGCCCTCTACTTTTAGACAAGAAGATTTTTTAAGTTTTTCCCCTATATGAGTATATGTAAAACAAGTGACCCCCGGGATGGGGTAATTTTTTACCCAAGGGCTATAATTTTAACAATCTTGGTAGAGGTCCACTAGATGATGCTACATACCAAATATCAAAGGCCGGGGCCCTCTACTTTCAGAAAATATATTTTTTAAATTGTTCTCTATACGAGTCTATGTAAAACAATAGACCTCAGGGGAGGGGTAACTTTTTTACCACAGGGCTATAATTTGGACAATCTTGGTAGAGGTCCACTAGATGATGCTACATACCAAATATTAAAGGCCTGGGCCTTCTACTCTTAGACAAGAAGATTTTTAAAGGTTTTTCCCTACATGAGTCTATGAACAAGCTCCGCCCTCTGGCAGCCATGTTTTTCAACGGATCGGAAATATTTAAACAATCTTGTCAAAGGGTGCCCCAAGGAACATTTGTGCAAAATAATTTTCAAATCGGGCCAGTACTTTTGGACAAGAAGATTTTTAAAGTTTTAACAATACACATATAAGGAAAACAAGCTCCGCCCTCTGGTGGACATGTTTTTCAACGGATCGGAAATATTTTAACAATCTTGGTAAAGAGTGCCCCAAGGAACATTTGTGCAAAATAATTTTCAAATTAGGCCAGTACTTTTGGACAAAAAGATTTTTAAAGTTTTAACAATGCACATATAAAGAAAACAAGCTCCGCCTCCTGGCGGCATATGTTTTTCAACAGATTGGAAATATTTGAACAATCTTGGTAAACTGTGCCCCAAGGAACATGTTTTTCAACGGATTGGAAATATTTGAACAATCTTGGTAAACTGTGCCCCAAGGAACATTTGTGCAAAATAATTTTCAAATCGGGCCAGTACTTTTGGACAAGAAGATTTTTAAAGTTTTAACAATGCACATATAAGGAAAATAAGCTCCGCCCCCTGGCGGCCATGTTTTTCAACGGATCGGAAATATTTGAACAATCTTGGTAGAAGGTACCCCAAGGAACATTTGTGCAAAATAATTTTCAAATCGGGCCAGTACTTTTGGACAAGAAGATTTTTCCCCTTTTTTGTTGCCGTGGCAGCAAAAGTTCTGCATGGAATAGAATTCTTTGAACAAGTTTGAAAGAGATCCACCCAAGGAACATTCCTGTAAAATTATTTTGAATTTGGTTAATTGGTTTAGGAGGAGAAGTCGTTTGTAGGAAAATGTGAACGGACGGACGATGACGGACGACGGACGGTGAGCGATCACAAAAGCTCACCTTGCACTTTGTGCATAGGTGAGCTAAAAACAGCATAATTGAGTTAGATTGGTTGAAAACTCTCCATTAGTTTTTGTTTATTGATTTGAGATTAAAGCCATTTCCAATGGTATTTCAGTTACATCAAGCTGGCCAGTTATTTAACCCTTTCCCTCATTCAACAATTCTGCAGCAGACGACTTTGAATATTTTTTGTCAAAACATGGAAAATCTCTATAATTGAATGGATAACCTATGACTAAAAGTGGCAAACATTGTGGCAAAAGGAGAAATTGCTTGTTTTGAGCAATTTCTTCTTTTGTCACTATGTTTTCAAAAAGCCGTCTGCTGCAGAGGCGTCAGAAAGCGTCTACATGGCTACTTTCCCACATAGACTGTTTAGCTCATTGTTGGTAGACAAATGACGAATCTTTGCTCGTCTAAAAGTTGTGATGATTGCTTTTCATATGACGCGTCTAAAATGATGACGTACCTAATTCAAGGAATTTACAACCATGAAGGTTGTAGTGTTTGATATTCATAATGATGTTTTCCTTATGTCGGTCCAGGGCCTTCAAGAAGAACACCTGATGGTCAGTGATCAGTGCATGCAATGTGTCGCCTGAACTACTCCTCAATTGCTCAGCTGTTATAAACCTGCAAATAAACAAGTAAAGTGTGACTTTCATAACTATAGCTTACAGACAATTTGGCAGTGTGACTTTCATAACTATAGGTTACAGACAATTTGGCAGTGAGACTTTCATAACTATAGCTTACAGCTTACATACAATTTGGCAGTGTGAATTCCATAGATATTGCTTACAGACAATTTGGCAGTTTGAATTCCATAGATATTGCTTACAGACAATTTGGCAGTGTGAATTCCATAGATATTGCTTACAGACAATTTGGCAGTGTGAATTTCAAAACTATAGCTAACAGAAATTTTAGCAGCAGACAGCCTTCGCCAATTTTATTGAATCAATTTCTCCATTTATCTCCGACAGAGGGTCCTTTAAAAGTATTTAAAATTATGAATAACCAGCTATTATTTATTTATTGTGATGATTTTAAAACAGGTGACTGTTAACATATTTAAGGTATTAAGATTATTTGCCAAATTATCTGGATGCAAATTCAGATAAGAAGATTTTTAAAGTTTTGGCATTCTACTCCTTTTCTGATGACTAACTGTTTTTCAACCAATCAATATGGCTTGAACAATTTTTGTAGAGGTTTACCTCTGGAACAATTCGGTGAAATTATCATGTTTTCAGATAAGCAGATGTATAGGGGAAGAATGTTTAAGTTTTGGCATTTTCCCCCTATCTGATGCCGCAGCACAGTAACTTCATAGCTTTGGACAGTTTGAAAGAGGATTACCAAAGGTACATTCCTATGAAGTTTGGTTGAAATTGGCAAAATGTTTTAGTAGATGTTGTTTGAAGCTCAAAACTGATGACAGTCAGAGAAAGATTTGAATACATCACATAAAGCCTTTGGCTCAGGCGATTTAAAAATATATATTCAAGTCTATTGAATAACAATACTTCCATTCACAGATATTTTACAAATGCGTCTGTTACAGATATTTTTGTATGTGGGAACAGCTCAAAATATCAAGTACATACATTTCAGAGTAACAATGATCATTCAGTGTATATAGGAGAGCCTGTGTTTTCGCCTGTTCTTTTGAATAACCAGGCAGCAGTCCTCCAGGGCCATGGCAACACCTCGTTTCCCTCAGTCTGGTCGGCTGCATGTGTGATGTCCGTCTGCTGGCATCTCTGACGGCTCCAGACATCCCGCTGGCCAGGTCTAAAACCCCAGCAACAGGTTTGGTAACCACACCTACCAGTCCTTCATATAAACCGACGGCAAAACCCTGAAGTATATATGTGCCTGGTCTGGATATTGTAATCATGCTTTAACCCTTTCCCACCTATAAACACATTATGATGCCTCTGTAGTAGACATCTTTTGAAAACATTGTGACAAAAGGAGAAATTGCTCAAAACAAGCAATTTCTCCTTTAGCCATAATGTTTTTCAACTTAATTCAAGAATCGTTCTTTTATTTATAGAGTTTCCATATCTGTAACTAAATATTTTAAAGTTGTGGGCTGCTATTTGTTGAATGTTGGAAAGGGTTGAGCCACCTTCAACAGTATTTCAGTTAAAATGTTTGTCACAGCATTTCCTGGGTAAATAACCAGTACTGCTGGTAAGTTAATCTTAACCATTTCCCTCATATAGACACTTTCTGACGCCTCTGCAGCAGACGGCTTTTTGAAAACATAGTGACAAAAGAAGAAATTGCTCAAAACGAGCAATTTCTCTTTTTGCCACAAGGTTTTCCACTTTTAGTCATAGGTTATCCATTCAATTATAGAGATTTTCCATTTTTTGACAAAATATGTTCAAAGTCGTCTGCTGCATAATTGTCGTATGAGGGAAAGGGTTAACACAAGGAGGGAAGCCTCTACAACCATCTTTATATCAGGATGATCTGACTGAGGATCTAACCCTGGTCTCATGCTCTCCAGTATGACACTGTTACCACTACATCACTGAGTCTTTCAATAGAATTAGCAGGTTCAACAACTGAACCCCACTACACAATTATAGGGCATATTCCATTTGGGTCAGCAGGCATTGCATAAGAAGGAGATTATTACATAATAATCACCTTCCAAAAAACATACAGAAGTTTAAAATTAGCTCTTTCCCCACTTACACACCTTTTTTGGGACATCTGCAGCAGGCAACATTTTGAAAACATAGTTACAAGAGGTGAAATTACTCATAAAAAAGGTCAGTATTAGTTTTTTGGAACGGACAAGTTTAGTCAATGTCAGACATAAGATGGAGATGTGATCACTTTGAAAAGGTATACTACTGATTAGACATGTGTTTTGTTGGGGTTTTACGCCGTTTTCAACATTATTTCAGTTATATCAAGGAACCAGCTCACTTATTTATGATCCAAGGGTAAACAACCAGTACTAGGCTAGGAAAAGTGCCTTGCCCAAGGGCACTCCATAATGACCATAGTGCCGCGACTTGGGATCGAACATGGGACACCCGGTAATAAATACCCGACGCTAAATACTAGGCCATTTGACTTGAGCCCTTTATAATACTCACCTCAACCCCTCCTTCTCTTGCCCCCTCTATGGGTTTGAAGACACTTTTGAAGCCTCCATACACACCATGACCCAGTCCTTTGAACCCTGACATAATGTAACCCCCGCTACTTTGTGCCTTGTTTCGAATCTGCTGTCTCTTCGTGTTGTGCTTGGCATCAAAATGTACGTTACTGACAACATCAGACACGGAACCAGCTACCTGTGGGATATATATATGTATGCAAAATGAGCTATCTACATTCAAAGGTGATGTTAGGCAGCTAGACGTTGGTCTTAACCCTTTCCCTCATACGACAATTCCGCAGCAGACGACTTTGAATATATTTTGTCAAAAAATGGAAAATCTCTATAATTGAATGGATAACCTATGACTATACGTGGAAAACATTGTGGCAAAAGGAGAAATTGCTCGTTTTGAGCAATTTCTTCTTTTGTCACTATGTTTTCAACGTCAGAACGCGTCTATATGAGAGAAAGGGTTAAGGGACTCATTACCACATATGAGCCATTCCACGAGAAAACCAGCAGCTCATATAGTGAAAAAGAAATTTTTGAGGTATTGCACAATGTTTGTCTACTTGTATGGGACTTGTATCTTTATCTTTCCCTCATATGACAAATCTGCTGCAGACGACATTGAAAACATCTACGTACATATTTGGACAATTTCGGAGTATAATTGAATAAAGTTGATAACATTGTTGCAAAAGGAAAAATTGCCCATTATGAGCAATTACTCGTATTGTCACAATGTTTTCAAAAGTCATCTGCTGCAGATGTGTCTGAAGGTGGGAATGGGATGAAGCTGTAAATTTTGAACACTGGTAATTAGACATTGGTTAATGTTTTAGTATTCTAGAAACTAAATCATACAACAAGTGTTTGGATGAAAATAAATGTTATTTTATGTAAAAAAGCCCCCAAATCAAAGTCGCATCTAATATGTGGGTAAACGTCGCAAAAGGACTTGGTTGTAAAAGAGAATCGAAGTTCTTCATTATGCAATAATCACTCTTCTGCCTTAGATCATTTGATGTCCGTTCAGAAAAAATTAATTCTTCCAACAAAACCAACTGCCATTTTTATTTGGCCAATACTGGGAAGCTGACGGGACCTCAAAGGGTTTATAGTGACTAGATTTGTGTATGGAGTTGAAATATGGTTGGTCGGCCGACTGTATGGATTCGTCATATATTTATTAGCTGTAATAGTCTTAAGACTACAATGGCTTTGTGATCACTTTCAGTCTGTAATTAACATTCATTAAGTTATTTCTCCCTTTTTGTAATATCATTGTGTTCAAAGATGTAATATAGTTATATATTGGAAATCAAGTCCAAATAAGGTGTTGCATTCTTCATGTACAAAATGACATTATGTACAAATTGTATATACCTACAGTCAAAATAGATTATCAGTGGTCTAGTGGTAGTCTACGCATCCAAACTCGAATACGTTGGCAAGAAGCTTAAGTAAGCTACAATGATAGATTTGTTGCATATATTTGTAAATGATGCTATAACAGACTTAAGTGTGAAAACTATAGATGGCATTTAGCATTTTAATAGGAGAAAATTAAAAAAAAAAGATTCCGTATGGTTGAAAAATATGGCCCGTACGTAAAAATCTGAAAGTGAGAAAAAAAAGAAAAAAAAAAGTTTCGTACTGTCGTATGCATTTTTGAAGTCTAAAATCCGAGGACCTATTTTTTAATTTGGTGTGGCCTCAGTGAGGAATTTCTCCTTCTGCAACAGTGTTTTCAACTCTGTATAATAATTACACTTTCATTTATAGAGATGTTCCATACTTTTGCACAGATGGTTCTATTATATATAATTAAGCCATCTGCTACAATTTTGTTGCATTTTGGAAAGAATATTTCTAGCGTCTTCTGCTTGGAAAAAAGGCATTACATTTTGTTTTATTTTAATTATAGTTTAAAACATTGTGTGAAAAGGAGAAATTGCTCATGCTGCTAAAGTCATCATAGGTAGTTTGTGTATCAGGTAAAAGGTTCAAAGAGATTTCTGGAGAAAGTAACTGTTGCATTGGGTGTGATAAAGGTACAGAAATATTTCCACAATCTAAATAAAATTGGCTTATTGTAACCCGATTTTACCCGAACAAATTCTACCCAAACACGAACAAATTTTATCGGAATAAATTCTACCCAAACAAATTCTACTCGCACACAAACATATTCTACCCGAACAAATTCTACCCTAACAAATTCAACCCGAAAATAATCTACCCGAACACGAACAAATTTTACCCTAACAAATTTTATCCGAACACGAACATATTATACCCGAACAAATTCTACCCTAAAATAATATACCCGAACAAATTCTACCCCAAAATAATATACCCAAACAAATTCTACCCGAAAAAAATTCTACCCGAACACGAACAAAATTTGTCGGAATAAATTCTACCCGAACACGAACATATTTTACCCGAACAAATTCTACCCCAAAATAATATACCCGAACAAATTCTACCCGAAAAAAGATATACCCGAACACAAACAAATTTTATCGGAACAAATTTTAGCCGAACAAATTTTAGCCGAACAATTTTTACCCGAACACGAACATATTTTACCCGAACAAATTCTACCCGAACACGAACAAATTTGACCTGAACAAATGTTATTCGAACAAATTCTACCCGAACACGAACATTTATTGAACAAATATTATCGGAAAAAATTCTACCCGAAAAAAATATACCCCGAACACGAACATATTTTATCGGAACAATTTATACCCGAACATATTTTACCCGAACAAATTCTACCCGAAAAATAAATTCGACCCGGAACACGAACATATTTTATCGGAACAATTTCTACCCGAACACGAACAAATTTGACCTGAACAATTTCTACCCGAACATAATTTACCCGAACATATTTTACCCGAACAAATTCTACCCAAACACATTTTATCCGAACAAATTCTACCCCAAAATAATATACCAGAACAAATTCTACCCGAAAAAAATATCCGAACAAATATTATCGGAACAAATTCTACCCGAAACAAATATACTGGAACACAAACGAATTTTACCGGATTATTCTACACGCACACGAACATATTCTACCCGGACATATTTTACCCGAACATATTCTACACCTAAAAATTCTACTCGAACACAAAGAAATTTTATCGGATTTTTTTTTTATCCGAACAATTTCTACCCGAACATATTTTACCCGAACAAAATTTAGCCGAACACAAACAAATTTGACCTGAACAAATTTTATCTGAACAATTTCTACCCGAACACGAACATTTATTCGAACAAATATTATCGGAAAAAAAATCTACCCGAAACAAATCTACCCCAAACACGAACATATTTTATCGGAACAATTTCTACCCGAACATATTTTACCCGAACAAATTCTACCCGAAAAAAATATACTCGAACACAAACGAATTTTATCGGAATTTGTTTTATCTGAACAATTTCTACCCGAACATATTTTATCCGAATCAATTCTACTCGAAAAAATTATTCTACTCGCACACGAACATATTATACCCGAACATATTTTACCTGAACATATTCTACGCGTAAAATTTCTACCCGAACACGAACAAATTTGACCTGAACAAATTTTATCCGAACAATTTCTACCCGAACACGAACATTTATTCGAACAAATATTATCGCGAAAAATTCTACCCGAAATAAATATACCTCGAACACGAACATATTTTATCGGAACAATTTCTACAAGAACATATTTTACCCGAACAAATTCTACCCGAAAAAAAAAAACGACCCCGAACACGAACATATTTTATCCGAACAATTTCTACCCGAACACGAACATTTATTCGAACAAATATTATCGCAAAAAATTCTACCCGAAATAAATATACCTCGAACACGAACATATTTTATCGGAACGATTTCTACCCGAACATATTTTAATCGAACAAATATTATCGCAAAAAAATTCTACCCGAAATAAATATACCTCGAACACGAACATATTTTATCGGAACGATTTCTACCCGAACATATTTTAATCGAACAAATTCTACCCAAAAAAAAAAAACGAACATATTTTATCGGAACAATTTCTACCCGAACACGAACAAATTTGACCTGAACAATTTCTACCCGAACATATTTTACCCGAACACGAACATATTTTACCCGAACAAATTCTACCCAAACACATTTTATCGGAATAAATTCTACCCCAACATAATAATATACGAGAACAAATTCTACCCGAAAAAAATATCCGAACAAATATTATCGGAAAAAAAACTACCCGAAAAAAATATACCCCGAACACGAACATATTTTATCGGAATTTTGTTTTATCCGAACAATTTCTACCCGAACATATTTTATCCGAATCAATTCTACCCGAACAAATTATTCTACTCGCACCGAACATATTCTACCCGAACAAATTCTACCCTTTTTTATCGGAACTCTTCTTATATCTACCCGAACATATTTTACCCGAAAAAAAATTACTCAAACACGAACAAATTTTACCCGAAAAAAATATACCCGAACACAAACAAATTTTATCGGAATAAATTCTACCCGAACACGAACATATTTTACCCGAACAAATTCTACCCAAACACATTTTATCGGAATAAATTCTACCCGAACAAATTGTACCCCAAAATAATATACCAGAACAAATTCTACCCGAAAAAAATATACCCGAACACAAACAAATTTTATCGGAACACATTTTAGCCGAACAATTTCTACCCGAACACGAACATATTTTACCCGAACAGATTCTACCCAAACACGAACTAATTTTAGGGAATAAATTCTACCCGAACAAATTCTACCCTAACAATATCTACCCGAAAAAAATCTACCCGAACACAAACAAATTTTACCCGAACAAATTTTATCCGAACAAAACAAATTATAATCGAACACAAACATATTCTACCCGAACAAATTTTACCCGAACAAATTTTACCCGCACACGAACATATTCTACCCAAAGAAACTCTACCCGAAAAAAAATATACCCGAATACGAACACATTTTACCCGAACAAATTCTACCCGGTATACATAGTAAATGACAACAAAGCTTCATTGACGATTATAGTAAATGACAACAGAGCTTCATTGACGAGTATAGACAATGACAACAGAGCTTCATTGACAGATAAGGAGAAGTGAACTGTTCTTATTCCCAAAATATCTCTATTATTACTGAACCAAACCCTAAGTTGCGGGTTCTCAAAATAATTGTCTCACTGAGACGATTCTTTTGAGTACCCACAGCATAGGGTTTGAGTGAGAAATATGGTTTCATAACATGAAAAATATTCCTAATCTGGAGCTCTGATGGCACTCAATGGTAGGCAAAATAAAAACAAACAATCTAACGTATCCTAAATTTTTTTGTTAACGTAATACCTTTGAAATTTTCAATTATTCCTATCAAAACATACTCAGAAATACAGCCAGAGCATATTAACCCTTTCCCTCATACGACAATTCTGCAGCAGACGATGCAAACATATTTTGTCAAAAAATAGAAAATCTCTATAATTTAATGGATTATAGTGGAAAACATTGTGGCAAAAGGAGAAATTGCTCGTTTTGAGAAATTTCTTCTTTTGTCACTTTGTTTTCAAAAGGCTGCAAAGGCATCAAAAAGCATCTATATGAGGGAAAGGGTTAATATAACTAGAAAATTAATTCTGATATTTCGATACAACATTTGATGCGTCATGTAACACAGATTGACTTCTTTTCTAGCTGCTTTTAAATCTGATTGAACCTAAAGTATCTTGTCAGGTCAAAGGTTGCAAGAGTCAAAATTGAGGCATCTGTATGTCAGAGGAAAAGGGTTGAGTTCACTATGACAGGCATTGGCAGCTATGGAATTAACCTTTACTGACATTCAACAAATCTGCAGTTAGCCTTCTTTGAAAACATATAGGCAATTACACGTATAATTACATGGAAAATCTCTGAAAATGAAAGTTATTATTGAATAGAGTTTAAAACATTGTGGCCAATGGCAAAACATTGTTTATCATGACTTTTTGCCGCAATGTTTTCATAAGTCATCCACTGAAAATGTGTTAAATGTGTCTGCACGATTGTGAAGAAAGGGTTAGACATAAGTAACAGGTATTAGTATTATTAAGTAACATAAATCGAGATGGTTAAGATTTTGGTTAATTTAATGGTAAATATGATTGTTTTGTTTGAACAGCGAAACGTGCATGTAATTAGTCATCAAGCCACGAAAAGGGGCATAATTCAGCCAAAATCGTATGTAGAGTTATGGGACTTGTCCTGCAAGGTCATTTGATGACATCCAATAAGAGTGTCCAGTTTAAAAGCAATAGCATTCGTGGTTTGTGAGATAAGGCGTTAAACAAGAGGGCCAAAATGGCCCTAAATCGATCACCTAATTGAAAGTAAATTAGTAGCAAATATTTAACTGCAAATATCTGGGAAAATTTTATCAGGGAGTGCAAATGAAACTGCAAAGGAGTGGACACTTCTCAAGAAACAGCTTATCAGTAAAGGCCATTTATATCTTGAAATCTAACAAGAACTTTAATAAGAATGGAATTATAAAGTTTTTGTCATTTTGCACCTTTCCTGATGCCGCCTTGCTGCCCTATTTTTCAACGAAATCAATATGGCTTCAACAGTTTATTTAGAGGGTCACTTAAGGAACATTTCTACCAAATTATCTTGCAATCGCACAAGTAGATTATGGAGGAAAAGGATTTTAAAATTTGGGTATTTTTCTCACTTTCTGATGCCGCAGCAACCAAAGTTATCAATGGAATTTAAATCTTTGAACAATTTGGAAAGAGGACCACCAAAGGAACATTCATGTGATGTTTTGTGGAAATTGGTCTATTGGAATGGTAGGAGTTGGTTGTCATTTGTAGCTAAAAGTTCAATTTACCCTTTTTGTGATGACGCCTGGTTGATATGATTGTGTAACCAATCAAAATGGCTTAATCAAATTAAATAGAGCATCATTACAGTAAGATTCGTATTATATTTTCTTAAAATCAGACAGACACTTTCATAAAAATGGAATTTTCAAATTTTGTCATTTTGCCCCTTTTCTGATGCCGCCTGACTGCCATGTTTTTCGACCAATCAGTATGGCTTGAACAATTTTTATAGAGGGTCACCCAATGAACATTTCTACCAAATTATATTTGAATCTGACAGGCAGATTCGGAGGAAAAGATTTTTAAAGTTTGGACATTATGTCTCCTTTCTGATGCCGCAGCAACCAAAGTTCTCATTGGAATTTTAATCTTTGAACAATTTTGAAAGAGGACCACCAAAGGAACATTCCTGTGATGTTTTGTGGAAATTGGTCTATTGGAATGGTAGGAGTTTGGATCTCATTTGTAGCTAAAAGTTCAATTTACCCCTTTTGTGATGACGCCTGGTTGCTATGATTGTGTAACCAATCAAAACGGCTTAATCAAATTAAATAGAGGATCATTACAGTAAGATTCATATTATATTTTCTTAAAATCAGACAAGCACTTTCATAAAAATGGAATTTTCAAATTTTGTAATTTTGCCCCTTTTTTGATGCCGCCTGACTGCCATGTTTTTCGACCAATCAGTATGGCTTGAACAGTTTATTTATAGAGGGTCACCCAAGGAACATTTCTACCAAATTATATTTGAATCTGACTGGCAGATTCGGAGGAGAAGATTTTTAAAGTTTGGACATTTTGTCCCCTTTCTGATGCCGCAGCAACCAAAGTTCTCATTGGAATTTTAATCTTTGAACAATTTTGAAAGAGGACCACCAAAGGAACATTCCTGTGATGTTTTGTGGAAATTGGTCTATTGGAATGGTAGGAGTTGGTTGTCATTTGTAGCTAAAAGTTCAATTTACCCCTATTGTGATGACGCCTGGTTGCTATGATTGTGTAACCAATCAAAATGGCTTAAACAAATTAAATAGAGGATCATTACAGTAAGATTCGTATTATATTTTCTTAAAATCAGACAAGCACTTTCATAACAAGAGGCCCATGAGGGCCTATGCTCTACTAGTATGGTTCTTTGGTCATTTTCAATCCAGAGCATGTATGTATGGTGAAGATCGGATAGTAAATGGAGGCTCTTTTGTGTTCACAAGCTGTATTATAGTAATTTTTACAATTTCATGGGCCATAATCCAGTCTTGCATGGGCGGATCTAGCTGGTTTTCAAAAGGAACCAAGCTCTCATCAATATTTAACTACTATCTAAGTTTGGTGAAGATCAGATAGTAAATGGAGCCTCTATTGTGTTCACATGCTCAATTATAGCAATTTGGACAATTTCAAGGGCCATAATCCAGTCTTGCATGGGCGGATCTGGCTGGTTTAGGAAAGGAACCGAGCTCTCATGGATATCTTACTACTGTATAAGTTTGGTTGAGATACAATCAAAAGTGAAGACTATCGTGTTAAAAAGTTCTTTTATAGCAATTTTGACCATTTCAAAGGCCATAATCCAGTCATGCATGGGCGGATCTGGCTGGTTTTCGAAAGGAACCGAGCTCTCATGGATATCTACTGTATAAGTTTGGTTGAGATACAATCAAACGTGAAGACTGTATCGTGTTAACAAGCTCTTTTATAGCAATTTTGACCATTTCAAGGGCCATAATCCAGTCTTGCATGGGCGGATCTGGCTGGTTTTCGAAAGGAACCGAGCTCTCATGAATATCTAACTACTGTATAAGTTTGGTTGAGATACAATTAAAAGTGAAGACTGTATCGTGTTAACAAGCTCTTTTATAGCAATTTTGACCATTTCAAGGGCCATAATCCAGTCATGCATGGGCGGATCTGGCTGGTTTTCGAAAGGAACCGAGCTCTCATGGATATCTAACTACTGTATAAGTTTGGTTGAGATACAATCAAACGTGAAGACTGTATCGTGTTAACAAGCTCTTTTATAGCAATTTTGACCATTTCAAGGGCCATAATCCAGTCATGCATGGGCGGATCTGGCTGGTTTTCGAAAGGAACGGAGCTCTCATGAATATCTAACTACTGTATAAGTTTGGTTGAGATTCAATTAAAAGTGAAGACTGTATCGTGTTAACAAGCTCTTTTATAGCAATTTTGACCATTTCAAGGGCCATAATCCAGTCATGCATGGGCGGATCTGGCTGGTTTTCGAAAGGAACCGAGCTCTCATGGATATCTAACTACTGTATAAGTTTGGTTGAGATACAATCAAAAGTGAAGACTGTATCGTGTTAACAAGAAATTGTTTACGGACGGACGGACGGACGCACGCACGCACGACGGACACATCGCCACGACATAAGCCCTTCTGGCCTTTGGCCAGTAGAGCTAAAAATGGAATTTTCAAATTTTGTCATTTTGCCCCTTTTTTGATGCCGCCTGACTGCCATGTTTTTCGCCCAATCAGTATGGCTTGAACAATTTTTATAGAGGGTCACCCAAGGAACATTTCTACCAAATTATTTTTGAATCTGACAGGCAGATTCGGAGGAGAAGATTTTTAAAGTTTGGACATTTTGTCCCCTTTCTGATGCCGCAGCAACCAAAGTTCTCAATGGAATTTAAATCTTTGAACAATTTTGGGCGAGGCCAACCAGAGGAACAGTCCTGTGATGTTTCACCGAAATTGTCCTTGGAGTTTGGGAGGAGATGATGTTTAAAGCTAAAAGTTAACACCGGACGGACGACGGACAAAAAGTGATCAGAATAGCTCACCTTGAGCCTTTGGCTCAGGTGATCTAAAAAGGCTTATCCACCACCTTCAGTACCATTTTGATGAAACTGCAGCTGATGACTTTTGAAAACATTGTGACTCAAGAAGAAATTGCTCATAATGATTGTATTCTTCTTGTGTCAAAATGTTTTCAACACAATACAATAAGTAGACTTTCAATGAATTGCTTTTTTTATAGCTATGCCTAGGTGCTTTCACAGTCATTTGCTGCAGATTTGTTGTATGTGGGAAAAGGGTTACTAAAAGGTTCTGTCTGTCTGTCTCACTTACTTTGGCTGTTGAGTTTGACACTCCATGGAATATTCCTTTAGCAAAACCTCCGACATTGACGTCCTCTATCAGTCCAGACACACCCTCAGCCACATCGTTCATCAGTCCTAGGGGATTCCCCAGGAAATCTACAGATCCAAGAATTTTGGCAGCTTGACCTTTCAACTCCTGAAATTAGAAATTAGTTCACCTATAATGCAATTATTACATTCTAAGCTGAACACATTTGATTCAGCTGTTGCAGATGGATTTTAAAACAAGAGGGCCATGATGACCTGCTTTTTTCTTTTCTCACTTTAGCCATATAAGGCAAAACAGCTCTGCATCCTGGCGGCCATGTTATTTTACCAATAACCATAGCTGGAAGGAATCTCAAAGAGGGTCATTCAAGGAACATTTCTACAAAGACAGACACTTTGGGAGGAGAAGATATTTCAAGCTTTCACTATAGCTATATGAGGAAAAACAGCCCCACCCCCCTAGTGGCTTTGTTTTTTGACGAATCAACATGGCTTGAAGGAATCTAAAAGAGGATCACCCAAGAAACATTGCTACAAAATTATTTAAAAATCAGCCAGAAACTTTCAGAGGAAAAGATTTTTTTAAAGTTTTGACTATATGCATATAAGGCAAAACAGGCCCTCCCCACCATATCAGCCATGTTTATTTACCAATCAACATGGCTTGAAGGAATCTGATAGAGGGTCAGCCAAGGTACATTTCTACAAGATAATTTTTAAAGTGTATATTAACTAATAAACATGCCTTTAAGGTAACTGATAGAGAGTCACCAAGGAACATTTCTACAAAATTATTTGAAAATCGGCGAACCAATTTGGGAGAAGAAGAACTTAAAAGTTTTTTTCATTTCATTGCCATGGAAACCAGAATTCTGCATGAATCCCAAAAATTTGAAAGAATTCTGTTAAAACAAGCAAATTCATGAAATTTATATCATGAAATATTGTAGGAAAATGTTGAGGTTAGGTTTAAACATGTCAGTAGACTTTTTATTGAACATGTATTACAGGGTAAATTAAACGAACTTGGCCTAGGTTGTTACCAAGTTTGTGGCAGTTATTGCACGGAAACAGCAAGAAACGACATTTTTTGTTAAATAAGGGGCCATAACTCCACTAAATAAAGTCCACCGAAAGTGACGATCGAACTTGGCCGAGCCCTTAAGGCATTTAACCTTGTAACCAATTTTGAAAAAAAACGGTTCACATTTGTGGCAGTTATTGCACGGAAACAGCAAGAAACAACATTTTTTGTTAAATAAGGGGCCATAACTCCACCGAATAAAGTCCGCCAAAAGTGACGATCGAACTTGGCCTAGCCCTTAAGGCATTTAACCTTGTTACCAAGTTTGAAAAAAAAAAAGAATCACATTTGTGGCAGTTATTGCACGGAAACAGAAAGAAACAACATTTTTTGTTGAATAAGGGTCCATAACTCCACCGAATAAAGTCCCCCGAAAGTGATGATCAAACTTGGCCTAGCCCTTAAGGCATTTAACCTTGTTACCAAGTTTGAAAAAAACCGGTTCACATTTGTGGCAGTTATTGCACGGAAACAGCATGAAACAACGTTTTTTGTTAAATAAAGGGCCATAACTCCACCAAATAAAGTCCGCCGAAAGTGACGATCAAACTTGGCCTAGCCCTTAAGGCATTTAACCTTGTTACTAAGTTTGAAAGAAAACGGTTCACATTTGTGGCAGTTATTGCACGGAAACAACAAGAAACGACCTTTTGTGTTAAATAAGGGGCCATAACTCCACCGAATAAAGTCCGCCGAAAGTGACGATCGAACTAGGCCTAGCCTTTAAGGCATTTAACCTTGTTACCAAGTTTGAAAAATAAAACGGTTCACATTTGTGGCAGTTATTGCACGGAAACAGCAAGAAACGACATTTTTTGTTAAATAAGGGGCCATAACTCCACTAAATAAAGTCCACCAAAAGTGACGATCGAACTTGGCCTAGCCCTTAAGGCATTTAACCTTGTAACCAATTTTGAAAAAAAACCGGTTCACATTTGTGGCAGTTATTGCACGGAAACAGCAAGAAACAACATCTTTTGTTAAATAAGGGGCCATAACTCCACCGAATAAAGTCCGCCAAAAGTGACGATCGAACTTGGCCTAGCCCTTAAGGCATTTAACCTTGTTACCAAGTTTGAAAAAAAAAAATCACATTTGTGGCAGTTATTGCACGGAAACGACTTTTTTTGTTAAATAAAGGGCCATAACTCCACCAAATAAAGTCCGCCGAAAGTGACGATCAAACTTTGCCTAGCCCTTAAGGCATTTAACCTTGTTACTAAGTTTGAAAGAAAACGGTTCACATTTGTGTCAGTTATTGCACGGAAACAGCATGAAACGACATTTTGTGTTGAATAAGGGGCCATAACTCCACCAAATATAGTCCGCCGAAAGTTACGATCGAACTTGGCCTAGCCCTTAAGGCATTTAACCTTGTTACCAAGTTTGAAACAAAATGGTTCACATTTGTGGCAGTTATTGCACGGAAACGAAGTGTGACAGACAGACAGACAGACAGACAGACGGACAGACGGACAAACCAAAATTAATAACCCCCCTTTTTTTCTTCGAAAAAGCGGGGGATAAAAATTGAGAGGATGCTTTCTGTGAAGTTTCATCCCGATTAACCCATTTTTTTAAAGAGGAGAAGATCTACATGGTATTATATTCTTCAAACATCTTTGAAATTAAACAATGAATGAATGTATATTGTTTTATGGCGCATCGACAGCTAAGGTCATTTAGCGCGCAATTAAATTTAATTATTCATGATCCCTGGGTAAACAAACCAGTACTAGGCTAGAAAATGTGCCTTGCCCAAGGGCACTCCACTATGACCGTAGTGCCGCGACTGGGGATCGAACCCGGGACACCCGGTTTCGAAATCTCCGACGCTAACCACTAGACCACAGCGGATTCCTTTGAATTGAAATTAAACAAGCAAATTCATGAAATTTATATCCCCCGCTTGCAGGAAATATTGTAGGAAAATGTTGAGGTTAGGTTTAAACATGTCAGTAGACTTTTTATTGAACATGTATTACAGGGTAAATTAAACGAACTTGGCCTAGGTTGTTAACAAGTTTGTGGCAGTTATTGCACGGAAACAGCAAGAAACTACTTTTTTTGTTAAATAAGGGGCCATAACTCCACTAAATAAAGTCAACCGAAAGTGACGATCGAACTTGGCCTAGCCCTTAAGGCATTTAACCTTGTAACCAATTTTGAAAAAAAAACGGTTCACATTTGTGGCAGTTATTGCACGGAAACAGCAAGAAACAACATTTTTTGTTAAATAAGGGGCCATAACTCCACCGAATAAAGTCTGCCGAAAGTGACGATCGAACTTGGCCTAGCCCTTAAGGCATTAAACCTTGTTACCAAGTTTGAAAAAAAAAAAAAAAATCACATTTGTGGCAGTTATTGCACGGAAACAGCAAGAAACAACATTTTTTGTTGAATAAGGGTCCATAATTCCATCGAATAAAGTCCCCCGAAAGTGATGATCAAACTTGGCCTAGCCCTTAAGGCATTTAACCTTGTTACCAAGTTTGAAAAAAACCGGTTCACATTTGTGGCAGTTATTGCACGGAAACAGCAAGAAACAACTTTTTTTGTTAAATAAAGGGCCATAACTCCACCAAATAAAGTCCGCCGAAAGTGACGATCGAACTTGGCCTAGCCCTTAAGGTATTTAACGTTGTTACTAAGTTTGAGAAAAAAATATTCACATTTGTGGCAGTTATTGCACGGAAACAGCAAGAAACGACATTTTGTGTTAAATAAGGGGCCATAACTCCACCAAATATAGTCCGCCGAAAGTGACGATCGAACTTGGCCTAGCCCTTAAGGCATTTAACCTTGTTACCAAGTTTGAGAAAAAAATATTCACATTTGTGGCAGTTATTGCACGGAAACAGCATGAAACGACATTTTGTGTTAAATAAGGGGCCATAACTCCACTAAATAAAGTCCGCCGAAAGTTACGATCGAACTTGGCCTAGCCCTTAAGGCATTTAACCTTGTTACCAAGTTTGAAAAAAAATGGTTCACATTTGTGGCAGTTATTGCACGGAAACGAAGTGTGACAGACAGACAGACAGACAGACAGACGGACAGAACCCCCCTTTTTTTTCTTCGAAAAAGCGGGGGATAATAACAAGTCATACCTCTTTGTAATGGTTTTTAATTTCACTGAAGAAAAAATCTTTTGTTTCAAACAAGTGCTTCCTATTAAACGCATCTGAAAAACAAAACAAAGGATAAATTCATCAACTAAACAAGAGAAAGTTGATGCAAGGCATCAATGTCGCCGGAAAAGACTGCATTGATTTATTTATGTATTCTTGACTTTCCTTAGTCTATTCAAACATTAGGAACGTAGTAATGAAAACATTTGCTTATAAATTGTATATACATACCTATACATTAGGGTATCTATAAAAAATTAACGAAATGTATACACATTTATCTGGCTTAAATTTAATTTTGCTGTTGTTACTTATTTAAATAATAGTATTCATTCATATAATTTCAATGTTTGTCAATCTTATTCGAATCACAAGGTAAATATCCTGGTATTGCTTTAAAGGGAGGTAATTTGAAGAAAACAAAAGTCTTCAAAAGGAGAAATATATCAGCATTACCGTCTACAGTTTAAATTGTTCTATTGTTTGTGGATTTACAAATGTTCTTTTTTTCTTATTTCTACATGTACAACGAAATATTGCGGCTTCTCTTTGACGCTTTGCGTCAAACATTCGTCTTGTACTTGTCTTAAATAAAATAATATCACTCGCTTTTTCATATCGAAATGCGCATGCGCGAAAATCGATGTTAAAGGTCACGAAACTACACAACAGAATAGGGTCTATATTTAGCTTAGAAACAGTTCCTACTTTAGATATTCATGGATTAACATTATTAAATGAATTCTACACAAATCAAGACATCTCTTTGAACATGAAAACAACATTTAGTAAGTTAAAATTGCTATTAAAAGGAGAATCCGAAATTGACCTCAATGATGACACATAAGAGTCTGCATTAGGGGGTGTTGGTTCACGTCTTGAAGGGACCACTTTTGTCTTCGTAAATAAGACAAAAAACTTAAATGCGAGTGAAATAAAAAAAACTGCAAACATTAAAAAATCGGAATATTTATTTCATTTTAGATGTGTCATTTATTAGTGTTCGTAAACAACCACAATTGTAATATGTTCAAATCATCTAGATTTGTTTCTTTCTAATAATAAGCCGCCCTCCCATGTGATTTCCGAAAAGCTATTAAAAATAGAAGTCGCGGGCTTCTGCCCGGCGACTAATAAGAGGTAAATGGCATGCTACAGACACATCTGCCTTATATATTAGAATGTTAAATCTTAAAATACTTATACTTAACTCTTTCCCACATTTAGATACATCTACTTCAGATGTCTTCAGAAAACATAAAGTGGTCATAAAAACTCATTAAGTTATTGAGATATTCCATATATTGTCCTTATTTTTTTAAAAGTTGTCTAGAACATTTTTGCTGTATTAGGAAAAAGGCTAAATTCCTTTACTACTCTGTCCAATGATCATACTTTCATACATACAGGTTTAACATATTTTTGCCTTAACCCTTTCCCTCATACAACAAATCTGCAGCAGACGACTTTGAACATATTTTGTCAACAAATTGAAAATCTCTATAATTGAATGGATAACCAATGGCTAAAAGTGGAAAACTTTGTAGTAAAAGGAGAAATTGCTCGTTTTGAGCAATTTCTACTTTTGTCACTATGTTTTCAAAAAGCTGTCTGCTGCAGAGGCGTCAGAAAGCGTCTATATGAGGGAAAGGGTTAATATTTACAAAGTCGCCACCATAAGATTTATTGTATATGGGACAGGGTTCAGACGTGTTTGCTGCAGATGCAATAGTACCAGTATGTAGTTAATCATATATAAAGAATTAAAAACTTTTATTGAAATGGCTTTCTATGTGAAAAGCCTTTATATTAAAACTACAACTAATTAAACAAGTGCACCGTGTACGGCACAGACGCTCGACTGATAGGGAGAAAAAAATAAGAAAAAAATGAGCAAAACAAAAAACCTTAACCGGACGACCACGCCAGGTTCATGACAATAGGCTAGCTCTCGATTTTTTCAAAAGTCGAGCTAAAAATACACTTTGTCATTGCACCACACCATTTCTCATTTATGTTAAGTATTTTGACATATCTACAATAGACCACTTCTGAAACTTTGCGGCTAAAGGAGAAATTGTTCAAAAAGAGTAATTTCTCCTTATGCCACAATGTTTTCTACTCTATTGAATAATTATACCCTCATATATAAAGACATTCCATAATTTTTGCCGACATGGTTGTTTGTTTCAGATTTGTTATATGTTTGAAAGGGTTTATACATACCTAAATCTACTTTCGCATCCTCAAAATTGACAAGTCTAACAGCTAGTGAGCGTTTTAGATGCAGGAGATCCGAGGGCAAACTGGACGAGGTCAGGACACTCAATGTAATACACGTAGGCTTCACTTTCAACTGGCCAAAGTAAAATCTCTTCTGTTTCATGGATGTTGATGCTGACAGGGCCCTAAAATCAGACAACTTTTTAATCAATCAAACCCTATACATGTATATACAAAATAACACAATCGATATATACAATACAATTCTTAATTGCCCCCATTGTTTGGAGATATTGTAAAATAAGTTTTACAATACACATGGAAATGATACAATTTCAATAGAAGAACATGACCAAATATATTAACATATAAAAAGAGACACTGACAATTAATGAATACTAGGTCTATATATACAAGTTCAATAATAATTTATATTAGTATTGAACAATCAATGCTTAACATGTTTAAGCTTGATGTTAAACAATAGCGATTGTCGTTTATAACTCTGAAAATGTTGAACTGGCCTATACTACATGTATTGTAAAAAGACTTCCAGACAAAGATTATATTTATTTTCCATTTTTCGAGCTCCAAACCCTATATTGTGGATTCTTGAATCCTTTCCCACATACAACAAATCTGCAGCAGACAACTTTAAACACATCCAGGCAAAATTATGGAAAAACACCATATGTCACAATAATTATTGAATAGGATTGAAAACATTGTGGCAAAGCAGATGTTTTCAAAAGTCTTCCGATGTAGCTGCATCAGAAAACATCTGTATGTGGGAAAGGGTTAATAAATTATCACACTGGGACAATGATTAGAATATAGATCTACAACATAAGGTTTTATTGCTCAGTAAACTAGACATAAAGATCTGTGTACTCCTCCTTATGTAGGTCGGTGTTATACATAAAATGTAATACATGTAGAGATTATCTATTGACCATTCAGCATGTCGTAGGTGATCCTTTGATTCTATCAAGTGAGTAAAGCTGATAAAGACATGTTAAAAATATATTCCTGTCATAATGAGCAATTTAATCTTTTACATCCATGTTTTATACTGTCTTGAAATGAAATGAAAATCTAATTGACCTTGGTTTTAACATTATTCCACAGATGTTCTCTGTTTCCATAGCTTAACCCTTTCACTCAAAGAGATGCTTTCTGACACCTCTGTGGCAGACAACTTTTGACTACATTGTGGCAATAAGAGAAATTGCTCAAAATCAGCAATTTCTCCTTTCGCCCAAATGCTTCCAACTTTATTTAATAATCAAACTCGCATTTCTGGAGATTGTTCACCTTTTTGCTGCATATTTGTTGCATATGGGAAAGATTTAGCATGTTAGGTAAAGAGTTATCCCACATGTTTATAAATGTGAAGTGACTTCTATATATTTTCTTTTTTATTGCATCTTGTGCTGACTTACGTTTGAAGATCATCTGATCCTTGTTGAAGTTTTTGTATGCCATGATCAACCTGTCTTACTCCAAAAAACTGTACAAGCTTCCACAGTAACTCTTCTTCAAGTTGAACGGTGAGTTTCTTCATGGATATAATCACATGCTAAAAAGATAACAATATTATTATTAACCTTTTCCCTCATATAGACGCTTTCTGACCCCTCTGCAGCAGACAGCTTTTTGAAAACATAGTGACAAAAGAAGAAATTGCTCAAAACGAGCAATTTCTCCTTTTGCCACAATGTTTTCCACTTTTAGTCATAGGTTATCCATTCAATTCTGGAGATTTTCCATATTTTGACAATGTTTGTTCAAACTTGTCTGCTGCAGATTTGCTCTATCTGGGAAAGGGTTAAAAGTTGAATTATCCCCTTTCCCACATAACACAAATTTGCAGCAGACGCCCAATAATCATCACTATGGAAGGACAGAAGGACGGAAAAGGCTAACACTACTAGCATATGCCCCTGGCCAAATTTTGAAATTGCTATAATAAACAAGAGGGCCATGAGGCCCTGGATCGCTCACCTGAGAATGGGCTTTTTAAGACTTAACTCTTTCAGCGCCAATGGCAATATCATCAAGACAATCTTTCTGACAAAATTTCAATCAAGCTGCTCCAAGTCAAAAATGCAATCTATAGTGTTAACAAGATTTTTATACAATATGGTCTACTGACCTAGTTTTTGACCTGACCAAACCCATATTTGATTTGGCCTAGATATCTTCAAGGCAAATATTCCGACAAAGATTCAAAATGACCCGTAACTGAACTTGGCCTAGATATCACCAAGACAAACTTTCTAACAAAGTTTCAACATGCTCAAGCCAAAAATGTGGCTTCCAGAGTGTTAACAAAATTTTCCTTAAATTTGACCTAGTGACCTAGTTTTTACCCACACATGACCCAGTTTCGAACTTGGCCTAGATATCACTAAGACAAACATTCTGATAAATTTTCAACATGCTCAAGCCAAAAATGTGGCTTCCAGAGTGTTAACAAGATTTTCCTTAAATTTGACCTAGTGACCTAGTTTTTGACCGGACATGACCCAGTTTCGAACTTGGCCTAGATATCAGTAAGACAATAATTCTGACAAAGTTTCAACATGCTCAAGCCAAAAATATTGCTTCCAGAGTGTTAACAAGATTTTTCTTAAATTTGACCTAGCGACCTAGCTTTAAACCCCACATGACCCAGTTTCGAACTTGGCCTAGAGTTGATGGAGATATATGTTTTGATAAACTTTCATAAAGATCGGATGCAAAATGTTGCCTCTAGAGTAGTAACAAGCAAATGTTGACGACGGACGACGAACGACAAACGACGGACAAAAGGCGATCACAATAACTCACCTTGAGCACTACGTGCTCTGGTGAGCTAAAAATCTTAAACAGACTGTACATATGCAAAGGCAGATTGTTGTTGTTTGCAAATTTTAAAAGTCAAAGGTCATCATTCCGTGAACACACTATACATCCACTCTACGTGATTTTTGCATGAACTATTTCTTTAATGTAATATGCATGTTATCTGTTAATTTATCATTAACCCTTTCCCACATACAACACATCTGCATCAGAAGACATTGTAAATGTCCACATGCAAATATGGAAAGTGTATACATATAAATGAAAGCACATAAAAATGATGTTGCTCAATTTTCCACAATTTTTTCAAAAGGGTTAAAACAAAATGACAAAAAATATATATTTTTACATAAATATCTATAAAAAATATATATCTTTACACAAATATCTATCTAGTATTAGAATATATACTTTACCTTGTAAATTTCCGCATTCCAGCTCACATTGGGTATTTTGTGTGTAGATATTAAGAGAGCATGAGTATTTTCTACAATGTCTTTCTGGGTAGTTGGAGTAACAAACAGTAGTGCTGTGTGGCTGGAACTCACCAACTGATTGTCAGCCTATAACACAAACAGGACAGTAAATTTCACATAATTTATATTATAAAGATTTATAGAAATACAAAATATAAATATCTGGAGAAAAAATTTACACAAGGTGAGTACAACTGTGAATAGTAAACAATGTATGATATGAATTTTCTTCATTATGGAATGTTTATAAAAGCTGTCAGCCGTGAAGCCAAAGACAATGGGTTTCAGTTCCAACAATGTGCTACAATATTATTATTCATAAAATATTCCTTTCATCATTAACAATAGTGTTTAATGTAATGTCAGTATGTCAGAAAGTGAAAAAATAGATGGACAGACAATAATTATGTGACCCATGCTTCTAGCTGCCAAGGTGGGTGACACAACAAGAGCACCAGGAAGTAAACGCAATCACTCGCCTGTCAAAAAAGGGGCATTTCTGAATAATTATTAAAGCCAGAGTTATGTGACTTGGTATATACATGTGTATTGTTCCTAGGAACATGTGTACCAAGTTTAATTTGAGAATGTTGAATGCTTTTTGAGTTATGAGGTAAGGTTAATGTTCTGCGTCACTGTGTTGACGCCAAGGGTATCACAATAGACCCAACTTTTTTGCTTCAAAAACAGATGAGCTAAAAACGAATAAGGTAGAGACAGACAGCTTTTATCCTCTGTCACAATTATAAGAGAAAGGGTTAAACTGACTTGCCTGTATATCAGCGACAGTCATTTCAACAGTTTCTGCATTGGGAAAAGACCTGTAGTTCAGGGTGATATTTTTCAGGACTACGTATACCAGCTCCTCTGGCACTGAGCTGACAAGGGATATTCCGATACCACCTTTAAGGTTTAAATCCAACTGAAAATGAAAACAAAATATTGAAATTAGTTTCAACTTCAATGTAAATTAGATTCCTTTTTTTTTTTTAAATAAAACCATATATCACCCTCATACCCTTGTGTACCCGTAGTCTTGTGACACAGTCAGGCCCATAACTCACAAATGTAACTGGGTTTTGGCAAAAATAAACCAAAAGGTGCAACGGTTCGCGAGCTGATATAAACCTTTATGTACTCTTTCACAACTCTAACTCAAATGCTTTGAAAAAATAAGCATGCCATAAACCCTTTCCAACATAGAGACGCCTCTGCAACAGACAACTTTTGAAATCACTGTGGCAAAAGGAGAAATTGGTCATAATGAGCAATTTCTCCTTTTGCCAAAATGATTTCAACTCAATTAATTCAATAATCATACTATCATTGATAGAGATTTTCTTTATTTTGGACTTGATAATTTCAAAGACATCTGCTACAGATTTATTGTATGTGGTAAAGGGTTAATGGTTGGCATATGCAGTAAGACCTGTTTTCACCTGACATAGCTCAAACTTTATTTTATGGCGTCTTCAAAACTCTATATGAGGTAACTGATTACAATTCTATGCAACCAGATGAGTTAACCCTTTCCCAAATGCAGAAACTTTCTGACGCCTTTGCAGCAGAACGACTTTAAAACATTGTAGCAAAAGAAGAAATTGCTCATGATGACTAATTTCTCCTTTTACCACAATGTTTTCCACTCTATTCAATAATTATACTTTCATTTATAAAGAGTTTCAATTTTTTAAACAATGTTGTATCAGGGAAAGGGTTACTAGAGGGTACAAGAAATTACTACTTTCAAGCAATTTTTCCTTTTGCCACAATATTTTCAAAAGTAGTCTGCCACAGTTGTGTCTGAATGTGTGTGCACATGTGAAAGGGTTCATCAGAATCATCAACCTATGCATGAATGTGACGAAACACAAACATTACGGCACCCACCTCAATGTTTCTTCTCATTGGTTTTCTCCGTTTTTCATTTGTTTTATGGTTCAACGATTCTTCATAGATCTCCCAATCTTCAGCATCAAGCTTCTTTTTGTGAACTAGGGACTGCAAAATAAGATAAAGAATTGGAATCTCTTTTCAAACAATATTTGGTAGAAAAGTTGAAAGCAAACCCTTTCCCACCTATAGACGCTTTCTGACGCCTCTGCAGCAGACGACTTTTGAAAACATTGTGACAAAAAGGGGAAATTGCTCAAAACAAGCAATTCCCCCCTTAACTCACAATGTTTTTAACGCTGTAAAAATTTATCCTTACATTTAAAGAGATTTTAGCAATTTTTGTCAAAATATTTTCAAAGTCGTCTGCTGCAAAATTTGTCATATATGGGAAAGGGTTAACTACATTTCATTGATGCCAAGGTCATTTCATAAGCTATCCTGGGACTATTACCATGCCAGATATTAATTACAATGTACCTGATTGTTTAATTCAAACCTTCAGAAAAGCATGGAAAATACAGACTTTTTAAAAAATGTGTAAATGACGTGGTAGAAAACTTTCAGAAAAGGAGCTCATTATGAGCCATTAATTTCTTCACGTCCATGTTTTCAAAAGTCATTTGCAGCAGAATGATCCAAAGCTTATTTTATACAGGAACACAGTTATCCTTTCCAACAAACAACAAATCAGCAGCAGAAAACTTTGAAAACATCTTAGAAATAATATGGAAAATCACATTGTAATTGAAAGTATAATTATTGAACAGATTTGAACATCTGCTGCATATGTGTCAAAATGTGTTAGAGGGTTAACTATCTGAAAGCTGTATAACTCACCCTCTGACTAATATCGTTGATCTGTAGCACCCTGACAGGTCCGTCCATCGTGACACGGACGGTCAAACATCCACTACCAGGATGTAGTTTCTGACTAGATATACACATATGTTTTGGCACATTAGTATCATCTTCGGGACCCGGTCCAAGCATCGCTATTGCACCTGTAATATGACAATCATTAGTTTACTAATTAATCCGGCCTTTACCCAATATAGTTATTGTGATATATCTGAGAAAATGAAAAATGTACCTCAAAGTAAAACATGTCAGGAAAACTGGTAGTATATTTGATACAGCATGGAAAATATTGTGGGGAAAAGATAAACAGCACAATTTATACAATATTCAATTTCTAATTTTTCAACAATGTTTTAAAAAGTCATTTGCTGCATAAGGGGTAAACATTGTCTACATCAAGGAACAGGTTAAATATTAATATTTGCCTTTTAGGTTTTGTAATTAATGCATCTGCCTCAGAGCGGGAGAGCAGGCTTTGATTCCGGACTGGTACATCATTTTCCATGTTCACAGTTACTGGGATAACAACTGACGCAATGGTGAGAGTATAAATATAACAGGAAACACTGTGATATAACAACTGACACACTGGTATCAGTATAAATATACCAAGAAACACTGTGACATTACAACTGATGCACTGGTATCAGTATAAATATACCAGGAAACACTGTGATATAACAACTGACGCACTTGTGACATTACAACTGATGCACTGGTGTCAATATCAATGTATCTGAAGTACTGGTAATGTACCCAATAAATACTGATATGACTGAAGTACTGTTGAAAGTGGTGTAAAACACAGAAATATCAAAACGAGGATATTGGGCGATGAAATAACGTGACATACCATTCTGTAGACCATCCTCCCCATCTAAACACTGCACACAAAAGTTACCAGTTGTAAGACACACCACGCCATTCTGAAATAATAATACAAACTTTACATGACCAAACTGACAACATCCAAAGAAAATCTGTAAAACCAATAAAAATATGTACATCTCTACTTAGTACGTTCCAAAACAGCAGCTAGCTTCTTTGCTTATAATTTATGCCAGTTACCAGAAATAACATCAATGTTCTTTATCAATTGCATATGTAATTTTATTTTCCCTGTTGTAGTTTTGTTAGAATTAATCTCGAGGCTACATAATCTGGAACAACAAGCTCCTCCACAAGCAAATTTTTTGTTATGTCCACATAGTTTCAAAATAATTCCCGTATCAATTTTTTAAAGGTAAATAAACTCAACAAACATAGATTACCTTAAAAACCCAGGTTTGCTTGGCAACTCTACTCTTGTCTGCCTTCTTTAGAGTAAGAGGTACAGGTTTGCCTGGCTGAAGAGCTATATCGGCAATGTCAAGGACGTATCGTTGGCCTGACCTTGTCTTAGAAGCACTACGGGGATCTATCGGCTGACCTAGACCTTCATGTTCTAACATACCGTCAGAGGTCATTCTCCATAACTGAGATCGCTTTCCCGATTCCTTGAAAATAGAATGGTGTTAATGGTAAAACATGTATATGTAGGCAAGACAATAATGTTGAATATGAACAAGCTGATAATATGCCCATCACCTCTTGGTACTGCGGCTTCAATAAAAGTTCATTGAATTCAGTGAGTTGCTGCTGAGAAATAGATTGATCGGACAAAAATGTAAATAGTAAAATATCAAACAGCCATCACTCCATCTAAAGCTGTCACATGGTAACAAGCTGGTTATATGCACTTCTCTTTTTGATATTGATTTCAACTCTTCTTTGCTCACACAGTTCAATGAAGCAGAAATTTAAACAAGAGCGCAGCGGAGTGAACGCCAACGCTTGTATGTTTTTTTCACAAGATGTAAAAGGGGCATGTCAGTTATGTGACTTTGTATAGACATGGGCTTTGTTCCTAGAAACATGTGTACCAAGTTTCATTTAAAAATGTTGAACAGATTTTCAGTTTGAAGTAAGATTCAAGTTTTGTAACGACGCTAAGGGTATCAGAATAGCCCGTCTTTTTTTCTTTGAAAACACAAGCTAAAAAACGTATTTTGAAAATTTCTCAAGATGAGCAATAATCATTCTTTTCCAAAAATGTTTGCTCATCTGTTCATATTATGCCTACATTTGTCAATATTTTCAAGATTTTATTACCCTACTTGAATTACACAAGTCTCAATTTGGTCTCAATTTGGAAAAGTCTAAGAATCTAATCCTTTCTCAAATTCAAACACATTTTGACAGACCTGCAGCAGATGACACATGAACAACATTTAATATTAAGTGACCATGATGATACTAAAGCATGAAGATGATACCTTTTTTTTGAAAACCACGTGATTGTCATGTTCACAGTCTAAAACAAGCTCCCTATGTCCAAAATCGGTGTATGGACTTCCACTCCTGTAATTAAACAAGTAACTATCAGAACTTTCACTGATACACACAACTTTGTAAGCAAATACAGAAGATATTTTCAATATGAAATTTTCTCTAAAACAGATTCACAGTTACAAAAGAACCACAACTTAGCAATAATGCCTTCAAAACTGTAGAAGCAATTTGTTCCGAAAGATCAATATGATGAAATGCAATCAACCCAACAGACAAACATACATTTTATGACATCTCCCTATCCAACTGGGAATCTCTAAAGTTTTAAACACATTTCCAAAACAATTTTCCATATATCTGACAGCAACCTTTGTGGAATTCCCAAATGAAAGTTAAATTTCAAGACTTAGTACTGGTAAGTATCACAGGGATTTAGGATAAGTGTCGCCATGATCTATTTGAAAAAGTGTTGAAAACATGCAAACCACAATTAATACATCAATCAATCGGACATCTTTAAAAAAAGAAGTTTTTAACATCATATCAGGTAAAAGGTACTTTAGCAGTGATTCAATTCAATATCCTGCATTTCTCTAGTCAGTAAAAGTGATTGCAGAATTATCCCCACAAAATGTTTGAAGGAATATTATATTTACCTTGAAAAGGTGGATGTTGCCGAGATATAAATAAAATTCTGGTAACAGAGCTGTTCCCCCTCTCCAAGTTTATTCAGATCATAGGTAGCAGTTGTTCCATTGGCCACAGACAGTGTTAAATAGGACTCAAGAGTGGGCTCATCCCAGGCGTAGGACACTGTGAAAAGAAACATGCACTTAAGTTCAGTTTAAAGTTATTTACTTTACATTGATTTGTGAAGCAATCTGTTACAACTGATGTGCGCTGGTCACAAAATGTTATATATACCCCCACAGATCGCTTTGTCACAGGACTGGAATGCTATAAAATTATCCACATCTCCTCTTGGTATAGAAGCTTCCTATAAAACATCTGAGATATAGCATGAACTCAAATGTCCGTCAATATCAATACTACATATGATAATCAAGAGGCAACTGAAAGTACAACTGAGATGATATGCACATCTTCTCTTAGTCTTAGCATAGACGTTTCCTATAAAATATGGATGGGAAACCATGGCTGTGCAGGAAGATGTTTATTTACAAGTATAAGAATTATGCTTAGGTTAATGATCCTGGACCACCATCCAAATATATAATATAACTATACTCACGACATGTTTGTGGTCTTATGATGGCCCTTAAGTTTTCATCTTGTGTCTTTGTTTGATAGTAGAGAACTGATACCTGAAGTATATCAGTAAGTAAGTAATTTTGAAAGACAAAAGAGGGTCTTATTGCCTAGTCAAACAGTGAAAACAATGAAATATATGGTAATTTGGAAGAATATTTCACATGGAATAGTCAGTTAAGGACAAATTGCTATACAAAAGTTCCCATCATTGTTTTCTAAGAAGAAGACTCTCAAAATATCTTATGAGGTTAGCAATTAAAGTGTTGTAGACATTAAATTTGAATACAGTTGAAAAAAGGATAAACATCGCTGTAAAAACTATACAATACCTCCGACATATTATCAAGTCTAAAAGAAGGCGGAGTTTCCTCTGCATCAGTGAACAGTATGTGGTAGGTCTGTCTGTGTAACAGTACTTCAACTTTCAGTAGAATGGAATTCTTACGGCAATCCCTGAAATTCAAAATCCAAATAGTTTGGTCTTCTTTTTGTGTAAAGACAATATGTATCAACTATTTATGAGATAATTGCAAAGCTATAGTGCAATTAATGTATGAGTGGAGATCTGCAAAAAAAACCAATCATAGAAACACCAAACAAGAGGGCCATGATGGCCCTGGAATCGCTCACCTGATTTTTTTTTTCACTTTAGCTATATAAGCCCCGCCATCTGGCGGGCATAGTTTCCAACCAATCAACTTGGCTTTAAGGAATCTGATAGAGGGTCACCCTAGGAACATTTCTACAAAATTATTTGAAAATCGGCCTGACACTTTTGAAGGAGAAGATTTTTTAAGTTTTCACTATAGCAATAAAAGGCAAAATAGCCCCGCCCCCTGGCGGCCATGTTTTTTGACCAATCAACATGGCTTGAAGGAATCTGATAGAGGATCATCCAAGGAACATTTCTACAAAATTATTTGAAAATCGGCCCGACACTTTTGGAGGAGAAGATTTTTTAAGTTTGCACTATAGCTATATAAGGCAAAAAAAGCCCCGCCCCCCCCTGGTGGCCATGATTTTCGACCAATCAACATGGCTTAATGGAATCTGATAGCGGGTCATCCAAGGAATATTTCTACAAAATTATTTGAAAATCGGCCTGACACTTTTGGAGGAGAAGATTTTTTAAGTTTTCACTATAGCCATATAAGGCAAAAAAGCCCCGCCCCCTGGCGGCCATGTTTTTCGACCAATCAACATGGCTTCAAGGAATCTGATAGAGAGTCACCCAAGGAACATTTCTACAAAATAAGTTCAAAATCTGCCAACCAGTTAGGGAGAAGTAGAATTTTGAAGTTTTTTTCGTTTCGTTGCCATGGAAACCAGAATTCTGCATGGATCCCAAAAATTTGAAGGAATTCTGGTGAGGTCATTGAGAGGATGCTTTCTGTGAAGTTTCATCCCAATTGACCCACCGGTTACTGAGGAGAAGATGTTGAAGATTTTTTAAGTTTGCACTATTTATAACCATAAAAGGCAAAATAGCCCCGCCCCCTGGCGGCCATGTTTTTGACCAATCAACATGGCTTGAAGGAATCTGATAGAGGGTCACCCAAGGAACATTTCTACAAATTTATTTGAAAATCGGCCTGACACTTTTGGAGAAGAAGATTTTTTAAGTTTGCACTATAGCCATATAAGGAAAAATAGCCCCGCCCCCCCTGGCGGCCATGTTTTTCGACCAATCAACATGGCTTGAAGGAATCTGATAGAGGGTCACCCGAGGAACATTTCTACAAAATTATTTGAAAATCGGCCTGACACTTTCGGAGGAGAAGATTTTTTAAGAATTTTGAAGTTTTTTCATTTCGTTGCCATGGAAACCAGAATTCTGCATGGATCCCGAAAATTTTAAGGAATTCTGGTGAGGACACTGAGAGGATGCTTTCTGTGAAGTTTCATCCCAGTTGACCCACCGGTTACAGAGGAGAAAATGTTGACGGACGACGGACGACGGACGACGGACGCCGGACATAGGGCGATCACAATAACTCACCTTGAGCAAAGCTCAGGTGAGCTAAAAAACCAAACAGCTCATGCATGCAATCTAATCTGGATCTGTACAGTGGGCAATTAGTTATAGAAGATGTAAAGTAAATTCTGTAAAGCAGTATCCAGTTAGATCTTTAACTTGGTTGCATATGCAGTTCTTTTTTGTGTAATTGTACTATTAAGGTTGCTTTTGGCTAAGGTTTTTTCCATGACAACAGTTCAAATTTGATCCAAACAACCCACATACATCTCTTTCCTTAGTGTTTTTTTAACCCATTCCCTCATATAGACGCTTTCTGATGTCTCTGCAGCAGACAACTTTTTGAAAACAAGCAATTTCTCCTTTTGCCAAAATGTTTTCCACTTTTAGTCATAGGTTATCGATTCAATTATAGAGCTTTTCTATTTTTTGACAAAATATGTTCAAAGTCGTCTGCTGCATAATTTTCGTATGAGGGAAAGGGTTAAATCAGATGAATTATAAAATATCAAACAAGGTATATGATTAAAGTAAGATGATGAACTATTTCTACACCTCTTTAGCCCTTTCCCACATACAACAAATCTGCAGTAGAACACTTTGAACATACCTAGGCAATGATATGAAAAATCTCACCATAATCCATTTCTACTTTTCCTACTTATTTTTTTAGCGAGATTTATTTATATAATAATCTGCAGATTAATAAAAAGTCAATAATATCAAGGAACGGTTGATGTCTAAATTGAAAACTGTTGTGTAATGATATCATATATGACTTCACTTGACCTATGAAAAATAGTTTTTACGGTATTCGCAATGAGCGTAGCTGCAGATCAGATTGACAGAGATTTGCAATGCATGCCATCAAGTCAATGGGTAAATAAATAATGTCTAAATAAAGGTCAGAGGACTGGGTCTACATAAGTTGTAAAAGTCGGAAGGACATAGTTATGACATTGAGTCTCATATACATTTTGTATTTACCTCATATTTACATGAAAAGAATTCACATTGTTGATTCTAAAGCCTCCTGACCAATCACAGTCCTCAACATCCAATAGCTTGATACATAACAACTGATCTAGGTCTTGTCTCGGCCAATGAAAAGGCATGATACATCCTGGTAAGGCTGTGAGATGAACGTCTGGGTTCTTCATGGCCTAAATGTTTACAAACTTAAGTTTCATTCAGTTCTTATACTAGGCTAGTACAACACTTCAAATACACAGGAGAAGGAGTAGTTGCTTAAGATGTATATTTTTTCCTAAATACATACTGCATATAATTAAAGCAGGTTTATAAAAAGCTCTCATGAATCAGAAAAAACATTCACATTTTTGAAAATATCTAAGTAAATTGTTTAGTATCTTGAAAACCACAATAACCCTTTAGGGGATGATTTGGTATAATTATTGAGGAAAATTACATTCAATTTCTCCTTTTGTCACAGTGTTTTCAAAAGTTGGACTCTGTTCATATCAGGTAAAAAGTTTGAGTTTAATAATGTCTCTTCCATACATTACATATATTACCCCTATAACACATACAGCACATCTGCAGCAGACAGCTATGAAAACAAATAGGTAAAAAAACAACAAGAAATTTTCTAAAAAAGAATAATTATTAGTGTTCAAGCAAAGTTTTGAAAACATTTTGGCGAAAGGACCTATTGCTCATTATAAACAATATTTCTTTTTGCCACAATGTTTTCAAAATTCGGCTGCATCAAAATGATTTAACAAATTTATAGTATAGGTATGCCTCAATTATGAAGAGCAATCCCTTACCTCCTTATTCGTAAAATGTCTTTGAGCAACAGCGAGTTTATGCTCTGACTGGTTCTCCACTTTAAAACGAGGTACAAATTTTACGATGGTTGTATTTCTCAACTGACCTCGACCTTGCTCTACCTTGATGCCAATGCTGTACACCCTGTAACAATAAAAACAAGCATTAAAAAGGCAAATGTTTGTGAAATAGGAAATATTAGATGCATCTGATATAAACAATTTACGAAAAGAATAATTGAGCAAAAATGTCAGAAAGTGAAAGCGTGATGGGATGTCAACAAACAACAAGAGCATCGCCTGCGGTTCATGACATACCTCTGATATTATCATATTACAGTTTATTTGTTTTTTATTTAAAAAATCTTCAAATTCGAAATTCGTTTGGTTGAAATAGGACCAGAAGTTTCAGAGAAGAAGATTTGAACGGAGGACAGATGACAAACAGACATCAGACAGTGAGTGATCACAATAGATCTTTGGCTCAGGCGATATATAATAACAAAACATAACTAGAAATAGCTTCATGTTGCCATAGCCTATAGGTTCCATGAAGTTAAATATTGCAAGAACAGTATCATTAAAGTTAACACCACAAGCCCATGCACAAACATGGCTGCGTGCTTGAACAAACGAAAGATGGTTACATTAAGGCAACTGTAATTTAAGATATTTAATATATTACTGTTTTCCTATTTTTAGTAACAGTGACATTGAACCCCAAAACACAATCCGTTTAAAGATATTCATAATATGTTGAAGTACATTATGTTTCTATTATTTGGGATTTTTTTTAAATCAATGAAAAACTATGTTCAATTCTCAAAATCGACCAAAATACATCAAAATTGATGTTTTTTACCCCAAAAAAAGGCCCGCTCAGCATCTTTTTCATACAAGGTGAAGAAGGGTATTAGATGAACAAGTTTTCCAAGTTTCAAAGTAATAGGTTTGATAGTTTCCATGTATGTGACCTAAACGCAAAACTTAACCAACACTGCAAATTCTCAAAATCAACCAAAATACATAACAAGAGGCCCAAGAGGGCCAGTATCGCTCCACGGCCATATGGCAAAAATAAAATCTCCAAACAGCCCTGCCCCCATGGTGGCTATTTTTTTTACCAACCACCATGGCTTAAAGGAATCTTGTAGAGTGTCACCCAAGGAATGTTTCTGCAAAATTATTTGAAAATCGGCCTGACACTTTCGGAGGAGGATATTTTAAGTTTTCACTATAGCCATATAAGGCAAAATAGCCCCACCCCCTGGCAGCCATATTTTTCAACTAATCAACATAGCTTGAAGGAATCTGATAGAGGGTAAGCCTAGGAACATTTCTACAACATTATTTGAATATCAGCCAAACACTTTCGGAGGAGAAGATTTTTTAAGTTTTCACTATGGTCATATAAGGCAAAATAGCCCCGCCCTCTGGCGGCCATGTTTTTCGACCATTCAACATGGCTTGAAGGAATCTGATAGAGGGTCACCCAATGAACATTTCTACAAAATTATTTGAAAATCGGCTGAACACTTTCGGAGAAGAAGATTTTTTAAGTTTTCACTATAGCTATATAAGGCAAAATAGCCCTGCCCCCTGGCGGCCATGTTTTTCAACCAATCAACATTTCTTGAAGGAATCTAATAAAGGGTCACCCAAGGAACATTTCTACAAAATTATTTGAAAATCGGCCTGACACTTTTGGAGGAGAAGATTTTTTTAAGGTTTCTCTTTAGCCATAAAGGCAAAATAGCCCCGCCCTGTGACGGCCATGTTTTTTTACCAATCAACATGGCTTGAAGGAATCTGATAGAGGTCACCCATGGAACATTTCTACAAAATTATTTGAAAATCTGCTGAACACTTTTGGAGAAGAAGATTTTTTAAGTTTTCACTATAGCTATATAAGGCAAAATAGCCCGGCCCCCTGGGGGCCATGTTTTTCGCCCAATCAACATTTCTTGAATCTAATAAAGGGTCACCCAAGGAACATTTCTACAAAATTATTTGAAAATCGACCTGACACTTTCGGAGAAGAAGATTTTTTAAGTTTTCACTATTTTTTTCTTTTGGTTGCCATGGAAACCAGAATTATGGATGGATCAAAAAAAATTGTAGGAATTTAAGAGAGGACATTAAGAGGATGCTTCCTATGAAGTTACAACCAAATTGGCCAAGTGTTTAGGGAGAAGAAGTGGTTTAAAGGAAAAAGTTAACGCACGCACAGACGCACGCACGACGGACAATTCGCCATGACATAAGCTCGACTGGCTTTCAGCCAGTGGAGCTAAAAATTGAAGGGTATTGGATGAACAAGTTTTCCAAGTTTCAAAGAATAATGTTTAAGTGACCTAAACGTAAAACTTAAACAAATCAGACAAGCTTATTATAGTATACTGTGCATAAACGATTATAAATTTTATTATCAAGTTTTCAATCATTCCATGGACTTTGTTTTAATGGTGCACATGATTTGCCCGATGTTACATTCTTTTATGCAGTATGTTTCAAAGGGCATGACTCATACCATCATACATCAGTAAAAGGGTTACTATGGGGATGAAAGTTTCATAAGTACTGATACATACCAATCTGGACGATTTCCTTCCATGGATGCAACATTTAGCTGGCGAACATTGGCTTCCTTATCAAAAGCATAACTCCTGCACCTATAAAAGAAGATTTCAATTTAAAAAAAAAGAGTATCAGATTTACAAAATTAACCTTAAACATTTTTAACCTTTTACCTTGTATTCGGTTTAAACAGTTATCTTCTTCAAAATTATCCAAGACAACAAGTATAATATCTGAAAATTTGGAAGAATAATTTTTCTAACGAAGTTGAAAACATTGTGGCAATAACAGAAATCGCTCATTATGAGCAATTTTCCTTTTCCCTAATGTTTTCTTAAGTCTTCTATATTAAAACCTCAGTTATACTGATTTAAGTCTGCTGAGATACAGACAAAATATTATAAATAACAGACTACATTTGATGTCTCTGTAGCTAGTGGTTTTAACCCTTTCCCACTTGCAGATGCATTTTGACGCAATAGCAGCAGACGACTTTTGAAAACATTGTGGCCAAAGGTGAAATTGCTCATGATGAGCAATTTCTCCTTTGGCCACAAGGTTTTCAACTTTATTTTACAATTAAGCTATCTTTTATGGAGATTTTTCAGGTTTTTGTCACTATGTTTTAAAGTCATCTGCTGCAGATTTGTTGTATGTGGGGAAAGGGTTAAGCATTAGGGAAAAGTAAAGAATTGCTAAACACAAGTAATCTTAACTTTTTCGGATAATGTTTTCAATTCTGTATCCAGTGTTTTAAAAGTAAGGTAGATAACGAGGCACAGGCTGATATAAAACTCTGGTCGCAAAGTCACATGAGTCAATTTTCATGCGCACGAATAGCAGGAAACCAACCAAAGACTAGGGAGCAAATTGAATGTGTATCTCTTACCGTTTGGGTGCAAATTTCTCTCATTATTTACTTAAAGTTCTAACAACATTATCAAGAGAAGTATAATGATACAAGCTTGATTATGAGTGTACCCTGCTTATAAGACCGGGTAGTTTTTATATAGAGGTTTTACTGTATGTGGGTCACCTTGGGGTACAGTATTTCTCTCATTACTTCAGTTCTTACAACGTAATCAAGATGTATAATGATACAACCTTGATAATGAGTGCACCCTGTTAATAAGACCGGGTAGTCTTTATATAGAGGTTTTACTGTATGTGGGTCACTTGGGGTACAGTATTTCTCTCATTATTTAATTGAGCTCTTATATCACAACTAAGAGAAATACAATGAGACAACCTACCTTCAAAATAAAAGTACCATACTAATAAAACCTTGTAGTCTTTACAAGGAGGTTTACTGTGTGTGGTTCACTTACCACTTGGGGTACAACATTTCTCTCATTATTTACTTAACCCTTTTCCTCATATAGACGCTTTCTGACGCCTCTGCAGTAGACTTCTTTTTGAAAACATAGTGACAAAAGAAGAAATTGCTCAAACGAAAAATTTCTCCTTTTGACACATTGGTTTCAACTTTTAGTCATAGGTTATCGATTCAATTATAGAGATTTTCTATTTTTTGACAAAATATATTCAGTCGTTTGCTGCAGAATTGTCGTATGAGGGAAAGGGTTAAGCTCTTATATCACTACTAAGAAAAATACATTGAGACAATGTTCACTAATAAGACCTTGTAGTCTTTACAAGGTGGGTTACTGTGTGTGATTCACTTACCATTGGGGTACAACATTACTCTCATGTTTGTATTTTCCAATCCTCATGGAGCATCTACAAAATGTAAAGGATTTTCAGTATTTAAATGATAGATAGGAAATGTTTACAAATGAAACATGACATGAATCTCTCTATAAATGAAAGTTTATTATTGAATAGAGCTTAAAACAGTGTAGCAAAAGGGAAAGTGGGAAAAGGTTAATAGTAAATAGCCAGACAAAGAGCATTTTCAATGTTTTTTACCATATAATGCAGACTATTCTAATTTTGACTAATCAATATGGCCCCATCAATATGGCCCCATCAATATTTGAAGATTGAATGGAATGTTTTCACTCATCATTTGCATAGGCATCAAAATGCCATCTGTATCAGGGAAGGAAGAAAATGGGAACTTACAAGTAAGGGCAGTCTTTCTCCACAAAACTGAAGAGAAGGGGTGACACAACTCTAGCCATTTCATGTTCCTCAAATTGGCCAGCTGCCTCGATTTTGGAGCTGTCCTGTTTGAACACCAGGGGGAGTCCTGACCTATTCACTAACCAAAATGGTGCTGTGATCGTTAACTGGATGGAACAGGAAAATATAAAGATATTAGATCATTTATCTTTGAGTAATTCAATAGTACTGTCATTATGGCATCATCATGCCAATTATTAATAAGATGAGACAGTCAAGCATATGTGCCACAGGCAAGGCACATTCTCTATTCTTGTACTGGTTAGAAAACCAGAAATCATCTTTAAGTGTTCTGCCTCATGTGCCAGTAACTATGATTGATTGGGGTTTAACGCCGTTTTTTAACAATTTCTCAGTTATATCACGGCGGCCAGTTCACCTACTCATGCATTTCCTGGTTTTCTCACACCAGTACTCCACACAACGTGCCAGTAACTAAAATATGGTATTAACTAAAACAGCGTATCCCAAACCCCCAACAAAACAAACAATTAATTTAAGCCTCCAAGAAAGTTCCTGAAAAATATGATCATGCTACACTAAAGTGCAGGCTGATCTGAGTCTACACAGAAAAAGACTTTATAATTATCAAATTGAGTAGAAAAACATTGCATAAACAGGAGAACTCATTAATTACATATTAATTTTTCCTTATGTCACAATATTTTCAAAATTGATTGCTACAGTTGAGTTTTCATGATGAAGCGCGTAAGGCAAGAAAGAGATTACCTGCAAAGATCCCCCTATACGAGTATCTATTTTCACATGGAGTTCTAAAAGTCTGTTCTCTGTGTCATACAGCCTCAACTTGACTTTGTAGCGAGATGTACCAGGAGGTATGACCAGTTCTCTACATACAGGGAAGTTCTCTACGTTAGCGCCAAGTTCTAGATCTGAGGATATATCAGCCTGTAAAAGGATTGAAATAAATACAATGCAACATTCCAGGAGCAACATCAGGCAAAGATAAAGAAATACAGCTGTTCTATAGAGGTGCTGGTTAACCCCTACCGGCATACAAACACTTTTTGATTCATCAGAAGCAGCGAATGGTGGAAATTATTTGAAGATCGAGAAGAAATCGCTCATGATGAGCAAGTTTCTACTTTTTCCAACCAAGAGGTTTTATTCTATCCTGAAGAAAAATAGTTAATTAAAATAAAATTAAAATAGAAAAAACAACATGACATCACCACAACTGAAAGGCTATGCCAAGAGCTACACCAAATTAAAGGAATTATTAAAAGGACAAAATATCAATTTTCTCCTTTTACCAAGCAATGTTATCAAAAATGCATTTTCTGAAGATACTTCTCAAGGTTTTCTATATGAAAAAGTGGTCAATACAAAAACTTACAGAATGAAGTTGAGCTTCTTTCCCAGGTTTTATTTCTCCACAAATCTGCGTTCCTTTCAGATAGTACCTCAAATCAATTGGTAGTAAGTTTTTGATAGTTGCAGGGGGCATTATGATCAATGTATGACCAGGCAAGGGAGATAATCCATGGGCAAGATTAACTTCCTCAGGATAGTTCTCCCTACGAACAGCCACACAAAATCTGAAATTATAATACAAAATCTTTTGACATAAATTCCGTCACTTTACAAGATACATGTACATTTTTCTTTTAGTGAATTTCAGTCCAACATTGAACTCATTCCCTGATACAGTTGATACTTTATTAGCAAATGACTTTTGAAAACATTGTGGGCAAAGAAGAAATTGCTCAAAACAACCAATTTCTTCTTTCTCCTGTTTTCAATTCTGCCCAAAAAATTCTAATTTCACTTGTGCTGATACTAACTTTTTTTCTTGAAATATTTTCAAAGCAGATAACTCTTCAAATGTTAAAGTCGAAAAAGTACTTAAGGAGTACATGTAGTGAACTTATGCAAAGTTTGGCAAACAGTGAAAGCAACCTTCAGAGATGAGATATTTCTCCTTTTACCACAACAATTTCCAACTAGAACTATCACTGAAGATAATAACTACCCCTAAACAGCACCTTGACCTACACCATAACTTAATAAGTAAAAGGGCCATAACTCTGTAAAATAACATGCAATTGTAACCCCTTTAGGATATGCACATCTCCTCTTGGTATAGAAGATTCATATAATTTTTTTATTGAATTCCACCCAGTAGTTTGTAAGAAATATAGCCGGTTGACTGACCGACAGACAGACAGACCCGACACAGTGACTCCTATATACCCCCTCTTCTTCAAAGGGGGTATAACTATGTATCAAAAGCATGCTCGTGTTAATTCAAATGTTATATGAACTAGAAAGGTTGTTTTTATGAAAAAACATATGTCTCCCCATTGCAGTTTGTCAATGACTATTAAAATATTGAACAAGGGGAGATAACTTTGCAACGAAGTAGCCCAGAGTTATAATTCTTGCAAGGTGCACAACTTCACATTGCCATCTGTCTATATTCCAAGTTTCAATAAATTCCTTTAAGTGCTTTCTTAGTTCTGCTCTGGAGAAAGTTTACACTATTACAATATTGAACAAGGGGAGATAACTCATAACTATTGCAAGGTGCACAACTTCACATTGCCATCTATCTATGTTCCAAGTTTCAATAAATTCCTTCAAGTAGTTTCTGAGTTCTGCTCTGGACAAAGTTTACACTATTAAAATATTGAAAAAGGGGGAGATAACTCATAATTATTGCAAGGTGCACAACTTCACATTGCCATCTATCTATGTTCCAAGTTTCAATAAATTCCTTCAAGTAGTTTCTGAGTTCTGCTCTGGACAAAGTTTACACTTTTAAAATATTGAACAAGGGGGAGATAACTCATAATTCTTGCAAGGTGCACAACTTCACATTGCCATCTATCTATGTTCCAAGTTTCAATAAATTCCTTCAAGTAGTTTCTGAGTTCTGCTCTGGACAAAGTTTACACTATTAAAATATTGAACAAGGGCAGATAACTTTGCAACAAAGTGGCCCAGAGTTATAATTCTTGCAAGGTGCACAACTTCACATTGCCATCTATCTATGTTCCAAGTTTCAATCAATTACTTCAAGTAGTTTCCGAGTTCTGCTCTGGACAAACAAAAGTTAAGAAGAAGAAGAAGAATAACAAGAGTTGTCGGAGGACAATATAGCTCGCCTATCAGGGATATCGTCTATCAGGGCCTACTTCAGAACAGTTATAGCATGGGTATAAAGTCCAAAATCCAAAAGTGGAATAATTCAGTTGAAATTGAATTTACAAAAGAAAGACAAGAATTACGCGTAATTAAATGTCTCACTGTGTCCCCTGCTTTGACTATCAAGGCAAGTGTAAAAGACAAAAAGTAAACAAAACTCTAACATTGAGCTAAACACAATTATTTTTAAACAAGAAATAATAAAAAAAAAAAAAAAAAAATACAAGAAATTTAAAAAAAAAAATTGAGCTGAACACAAAGTTCTAAAATTCAAGAAAAAAAATAAAAAATAAAAAAATAATGCTCAAAGTTCAAAAATGCAAGAAAATTAAAAAAAAAATGAAATTAATCCAACAAAATATGAAGAAGCTATGCCCAATTTTCAAAATCCAGCAAAAAACAAATGTTTTACCCCCAAAAATATGAAAGCCCTAGAACCAGTACTTATTGAGAAAAAAAAAATCGAAACTTTAACATTGAGCTAAACGCAAAATTGAAAAATACAAGAAAAGAAAAAGAAAAAAATCCAAATGTTTGAAAAAAATCCATTCCAGAGTTATGGGACTTGACATACAAGGTCCCCTAATGACCCTTAATAAGTGTGTGAAGTTTGAAAGCAACAGCATACACAGTGTCTGAGAAAAGGCCTTGCACGCAAAGGTTTGACCAAATTTCTAAGTCCAAAAAGGGGCACAATTCAGTCAAAATCCATTCCAGAGTTATGGGACTTGACATACAAGGTCCCCTAATGATCCTGAATAAGTGTGTGAAGTTTCAAAGCAACAGCATACACAGTGTCTGAGGAAAGGCCTTGCACGCAAAGGTTTGACCAAAATTCTAAGTCGAAAAAGGGGCACAATTCAGTCAAAATTCATTCCAGAGTTATGGGACTTGACATACAAGGTCCCCTAATGACCCTGAATAAGTGTGTGAAGTTTGAAAGCAACAGCATACACAGTGTCTGAGAAAAGGCCTTACACGCAAAGGTTTGACCAAATTTCTAAGTCCAAAAAGGGGCACAATTCAGTCAAAATTCATTCCAGAGTTATGGGACTTGACATACAAGGTCCCCTAATGATCCTGAATAAGTGTGTGAAGTTTCAAAGCAACAGCATACACAGTGTCTGAGAAAAGGCCTTGCACGCAAAGGTTTGACCAAAATTCTAAGTCGAAAAAGGGGCACAATTCAGTCAAAATTCATTCCAGAGTTATGGGACTTGACATACAAGGTCCCCTAATGACCCTGAATAAGTGTGTGAAGTTTGAAAGCAACAGCATACACAGTGTCTGAGAAAAGGCCTTGCACACAAAGGTTTGACCAAATTTCTAAGTCCAACAAGAGTTGTCGGAGGACAATATAGCTCGCCTATCAGGGATATCGTCTATCAGGGCCTACTTCAGAACAGTTATAGCATGGGTATAAAGTCCAAAATCCAAAAGTGGAATAATTTAAATTGAATTTACAAAAGAAAGACAAGAATTACGCGTAATTAAATGTCTCACTGTGTCCCCTGCTTTGACTATCAAGGCAAGTGTAAAAGACAAAAAGTAAACAAAACTCTAACATTGAGCTAAACACAATTATTTTTAAACAAGAAATAATAAAAAAAAAAAAAAAAAAATACAAGAAATTTAAAAAAAAAAATTGAGCTGAACACAAAGTTCCAAAATTCAAGAAAAAAAAAAAAAAAAAAAAAAATAATGCTCAAAGTTCAAAAATACAAGAAAATTAAAAAAAAAAATGAAATTAATCCAACAAAATATGAAGAAGCTATGCCCAATTTTCAAAATCCAGCAAAAAAAAAATGTTTTACCCCAAAAAATATGAAAGCCCTAGAACCAGTACTTATTGAGAAAAAAAAAAAAAGAAACTTTAACGTTGAGCTAAACGCAAAATTGAAAAATACAAGAAAAGAAAAAGAAAAAAATCCAAATGTTTGAAAAAAATCCATTCCAGAGTTATGGGACTTGACATACAAGGTCCCCTAATGACCCTGAATAAGTGTGTGAAGTTTGAAAGCAACAGCATACACAGTGTCTGAGAAAAGGCCTTGCACGCAAAGGTTTGACCAAATTTCTAAGTCCAAAAAGGGGCACAATTCAGTCAAAATCCATTCCAGAGTTATGGGACTTGACATACAAGGTCCCCTAATAATCCTGAATAAGTGTGTGAAGTTTCAAAGCAACAGCATACACAGTGTCTGAGAAAAGGCCTTGCACGCAAAGGTTTGACCAAATTTCTAAGTCGAAAAAGGGGCACAATTCAGTCAAAATCAATTCCAGAGTTATGGGACTTGACATACAAGGTCCCCTAATGATCCTGAATAAGTGTGTGAAGTTTCAAAGCAACAGCATACACAGTGTCTGAGAAAAGGCCTTGCACGCAAAGGTTTGACCAAATTTCTAAGTCGAAAAAGGGGCACAATTCAGTCAAAATCAATTCCAGAGTTATGGGACTTGACATACAAGGTCCCATAATGACCCTGAATAAGTGTGTGAAGTTTGAAAGCAACAGCATACACAGTGTCTGAGAAAAGGCCTTGCATGCAAAGGTTTGACCAAATTTCTAAGTCCAAAAAGGGGCACAATTCAGTCAAAATCCATTATAGAGTTATGGGACTTGACATACAAGGTCCCCTAATGATCCTGAATAAGTGTGTGAAGTTTCAAAGCAACAGCATACACAGTGTCTGAGAAAAGGCCTTGCACGCAAAGGTTTGACCAAATTTCTAAGTCCAAAAAGGGGCACAATTCAGTCAAAATCAATTCCAGAGTTATGGGACTTGACATACAAGGTCCCCTAATGACCCTGAATAAGTGTGTGAAGTTTGAAAGCAACAGCATACACAGTGTCTGAGAAAAGGCCTTGCATGCAAAGGTTTGACCAAATTTCTAAGTCCAAAAAGGGGCACAATTCAGTCAAAATCCATTCCAGAGTTATGGGACTTGACATACAAGGTCCCCTAATGATCCTGAATAAGTGTGTGAAGTTTCAAAGCAACAGCATACACAGTGTCTGAGAAAAGGCCTTGCACGCAAAGGTTTGACCAAGCTGGCAACGCGGACGCCAACGCCAACGCCAACGCCGGGGTGATAACATAAGCTCCCCTATTTCTTCGAATAGGCGAGCTAAAAAGGGACACAATTCAGTCAAAATCCATTCCAGAGTTATGGGACTTGACATACAAGGTCCCCCTAATGATCCTGAATAAGTGTGTGAAGTTTCAAAGCAACAGCATACACAGTGTCTGAGAAAAGGCCTTGCACGCAAAGGTTTGACCAAGCTGGCAACGCGGACGCCAACGCCAACACCAACGCCAACGCCAACGCCAACGCCGGGGTGATAACATAAGCTCCCCTATTTCTTTGAATAGGCGAGCTAATAATAAGAATAAGAATAAGAATAACTACAAATACAGCATGTCCCCCCTTTCGGAGAAGGGGAGACATAATAATTATTGTAAAGAAGAGAGGACATTATGTTAAGAGCAGAAATCATTAATTATGAAAATTTTCTACTTTTACTACAATGCTTTCTACTGCAGTAGGTAACAAGAGCACCGAGTACGGCACAGATGCTCGACTGATAGAAAACAGAAAAAAAGCTGAGCTGAACAAAAAACCTTAACCGGATGACCACGCCGCCGCCAACAAAAAACCTTAACCGGACGACCATGCCGACGACGATGACGCCAGAGTCATGACAATAGCTCTCAAAAGTCGCGCTAAAAGTGTGTCAGCGATTGGAAACGGCTAAACCCTTTCCCATATACAGACGCTTTTTGATAATAATTCTATTCAATAATTACACTATCCTTTTAAGAGATTTTCTATGTTTTGGACTTGGAAATATCAGTCGTCTGCTAAAGGTTTATTGTATGTGGGAAAGGTTTCAACATACCTGTATGTTTCCTTTGCTCCTGGTACCTCACACATTCTCATGGTAGTGTGTATCTTACGTGGTTTTAGTACATGTTGCCATTGTATCGTCTCATTACAGTATTCAACCATCCAGTCTGTGGGCCGGACCCACAACCTTGACCCTACAAAAGCCATAGGTATGGGCTTCTCTTGATTTGAATTCACTGTGATATAGTCATAGCGCCCTATTATTAAATAAAAATTGATATCATTCATTTACAACAATAACAGAAATATCTTAACTCGAATGTTGAGCAGGACAACAGCTATTTAACTTTCCCTCTTTATTTTCTAAACCTCATTTATCTTCCAAGGTAAAGGGTGCTTTACCCATTACCTTTCATACCCATGTATTTATGGTAGTGTTATGGATGAAACACTGTTGGCTTTGGAATCTGCTTTTTATTTAAAACTATGTCATCTTCAGTTTAGGTTTTCCATTTGAGTTTTCGAATGACTTTGATTTGGAAAGTTTGATATGTGATGTTTGTATTTATATATAAGCCAACAGTAATCTGATTTAGTGGGGTTTTGCACCATTTTCAACAGTTGTTCAGTCTTGTGAATTGATAGTACAATTATTCATGACCTTTGGGTCACTTACCAGTACTAGGCAAAGAAATATGCTTTGAAATGGGTTACTCAACATCAACAAACAAATCTTTTATACCTACCTAAAACCTAATGGGCTATACAAATGACCTAGGTAAATTCCTCAGTACATGTGCCCTCTAGTCTCTTTAAGTCATGCTATACCATAGCTCCTTTTCAACCTGTATAGATCTAAACCAAACCTGCATTTTACTTAACCCTTTCCCTCATATAGACGCTTTTTGACGCCTCTGCAGCAGACAGCTTTTTGAAAACATAGTGACAAAAGAAGAAATTGCTCAAAACAAGCAATTTCTCCTTTTGCCACAATGTTTTCCACTTTTAGTCATAGGTTATCCATTCAATTATAGAGATTTTCTATTTTTTGACAAAATATGTTCAAAGTCGTCTGCTGCAGAATTGTCGTATGAGGGAAAGGGTTAACTTGTATTTTCTTTCATTCTAAAACAGTATTGAGAGAGCAGGATTTTAACTACTTCTACCAAATCTCTCTCTTTGATCATCCCACGAATTATGAATGTGGGTTTACCTGGTATAATTGGATTGTCCATTCGGACTTCTATTGGACCGTCCAGTCTGTTAGACACCATCAGAGCTGACCTTAGAGTGATGACCTTTCTTGCACTGCCCTCTTGACTGATGTCAAACACCACTCTAGCCTTTTGTTGGTCATTCTAGAATTAAAATTATAGTACTCCAATACTGCTGTCAATTGAATGGCATTTTGATGTGGAAAAAAAGGTTAATTTAACTCTTTCCCGCATTTAAAAAATCTGCAGGAGATAACTTTGAAAACGTGTGCCCAAAATTATGAATAGAGTTGAAAACATTTTGATAAATGGAGAAACTGCTTATCATGAGCAATCTCTCCTTTTGTTACAATGTTTTCAATAGTCGACTTCTGCAGCTGTGTCAAAATGCGTCTGTAGAAAAGGGTAAACACTAACTTTGATAAATATTACTTATGATGCCTCTGCAGAGCACAACTTTTGAAAACATTGCAGGAAAAGGAGAAAATGGAAATGAAGGACACTGCCTTTAAATCTCAGAATGCTTTCTTTCCTATCCCAAAAGCTGTTACTTATTTTCGAGCAGGTTTTGTTTCACTCTACCATATCTTTGCCTCTGATGATAAAGTTGTAACTGGATGACTATCTCTAAAGTACATTTCCATTTTATACATATTTGAATACATTACATAGTTGTAACTGGGAGGCTATCTCTAAGGTACATTTCCATTTTATACACATTTTTCTACATGATATAGTTGTAACTGGGGTGCAATCTCTGAAGTACATTCCCATTTCATACATATTTGGTAACATGATAAAGTTTTTATAACACACCCACTTTACTTATCTTTGGTATTTGGTTCCATGATATATTTGTAACAGTTTTTGACTGAAAGAATGTGTTTTCTTACCACTCTAATGATAGATGGGCGTGACATGTCCGGGAGGGAATCTCTGAAGTACACACCAATCTTATCCACGGACAGAGGACTCAATCTGTGTAAACCTTCTACTTTAGCTGTTAACTGGTTCACTCGAAATGAATCTGATTTCTGCTCAATATAAAACAAGTTAATCAATGAGATGAGTCCAGCCAAGTGTATAAGAGTTCCAAAAATTCCCAATAGAAAGACAGACAAGTGATCGCCATGTGTCTCCCTGCCAAGGCTGGTGACACAAGATATGAGCATACATTAACCCTTTCCCTCATATGACAATTCTGCAGCCGAAGACTATGATTAAAAGTGGAAAACATTGTGTCAAAAGGACATTCTTTTGTCACTATGTTTTCTAAAATCCGTCTGCTGCAGAGGCGTCAGAAAGCGTCTATATGAGGGAAAGTCATAATAAATATTTATTTTTGTACAAATGTCATAATGAGGTTGACATTGTCAATAGATGTATATGAGTCATCTTAACCATTTCCCTCATACAAACCCTTTCTGACACCTCTGCAGTAGATGACTTTCGAAATCATTGCTGCAAAAGGAGAAATTGCTCGTAATGAGCAATTTGTTCATTTGCTACAATGATTTCATCTCTATTTAATAATGATATTTTCATCAATAGAGAATTACCATAGTTTTGCTTAGATGTCTTTAAATTCTTATGCTGCAGATTTGTTGTATATGGGAAAGGGTTAACAAAAAGTTAACCCCTGCTATACACAATTTTTAACAACACTTGAGAATAATGAAGACTATGTTGGGCATGCACATTTGCAGTCTTATCTTGGTATACATGATTAGCTACTTTCTTATCAATGATTTTTTATAAAGACTGCTCCGTAAACATCCAAGTATTGTTTAACGCTTTCCCACATACAATAAATCAGCAGCAAATGACATTAAAAACAAGTCAGTAAAAATGTGGAAAATCTCAAAAATGAAAGTAGACTTATCACATGGAGTTGAAATTTGAAGGAAAAGGTTAATAAATGGAGGATGATGATATCTGTAGTAGACGACTTTGAACAAATATGGATACTCTCTACAAATGAAAGTGTAATAATTGAAAAGAGTTGAAACATTGTGTCAAAATGAGATATTGCTCATGATTTCAAAAGACGTCTGAGGCATCATAATAATTCTGTACCTTATGTCTGATTTTTTCCCGTCGTAGGAATTGAAACGGAGCCTCTTCATTTGGGGCCACGTCTATCCACATATTAGAGTGAACGTAGGCTTCATCCATTTTCTGGCCCTGCATCTTCTGAGTTTCGATTCCAACCTGGGATGGACTCACAGTTATTGGTCTAAAGCTGATTGGGGAACCAGTATGATTTCGTATCACGTAGGGAGTAAACATGTGTCGCTTACGGACACCTGATGGGGAGGAGGCCTCTCTGAAAGTGAAAGAATGATTTAAATGTTCCATGTGACACACATGTTCTGATGCCTCTGCAGCAACCGACTTTCGAAAACATTGTAGAAAAAGACAAAATAACCAATAATTTCTTTCCTCCCATTATCTTAAAATAAATCTCAAATGAATTCTAGTTTTCCAGATTTATTATATTCATGGTTTCAAAGAAAATGTTATGTATAGCCCAGGGGACTAGATAAGGAGGAGTATTCTGGTCTTTCCCTGCCTATATTTCCCTTATGACTCAACCAATCCCTATGTTGTGGGTACTCAAAAGAATTGTCTCAGTGAGACGATTCTTTTGAGTACCCACAGCATAGGAATTGTCTAAGTGAGATGATTCTTTTGAGTACCCACAACATAGGAATTGTCTCAGTGAGACGATTCTTTTGATTACCCACAGCATAGGGTTTTTAAAAGTGTCAAATAAGAGTTTTAGAATTTGAAATACTCATCTTATCTAGACCTCTGTATATTAGGATATATACAGCTTTTTGAAAACATAGTGTCAAGAGAAGACAATTCTTCAGCAGACGACTTTGAACATATTTTGTCAAAATATGGAAAATCTCTATAATTAAATGGATAACCTATGACTAAAAGTGGAAAACATTGTGACAAAAGCAGAAATTGCTCGTTTTGAGCAATTTCTTCTTTTGTCACTATGTTTTCAAAAAGCTGTCTGCTTCAGAGGTGTCAGAAAGCGTCTATATGAGGGAAATAGTTAAATATCCTTATTAAATTTGCTGATCCCTGTTTATGCTTACCTGTCTTCCTTTTGTTTAGAGTAATCCTCTGTCCATTTATCCTTCGTCTTGTTGTATAGATCTAGTAACGTCTCTGTAATATTTATATTTAATACCTCTGACGCTGAAATACGAACAAAAATACTTTATTTTAACTATTATGAAGTCTAATTGTGATTAATAACATTGACTAGATCTGTCACTATATGTGACTTAACCCTTTCCCTCATACAACAATTCTGCAGCAGACGACTTTGAACATTTTTTGTAAAAAAATAGAAATTCTCTACAATTGAATGGATAACCTATGACTAAAAGTGGAAAACATTGTGGCAAAAGGAGAACTTGCTCGTTTTGAGCAATTTCTTCTTTTGTCACTATGTTTTTAAAAAGCTGTCTGCTGCAGAGGTATCATAAAGCGTCTATATGAGGGAAAGGGTTAATAATCCCAAAACTGATTTGAAAATCCAAAAGGTAGTTCATTCAACAAGGGGAAATAACATATGCAATCCAAAACGTAGTTTACACCACAAGAGGAAATAACATATACAATCCAAAATAATGTCTTGTACATTTACAATCAATACAAAGTGTTAATCAATTATCTTAAAAATTGAAGGAGTAGTTTGTTTAATTAAGTTAATATGTCAGACACACACAAAAAAAATCTATGTTAAAGCGGAGATATCTAAAATAACATTATGAACAATTTTTCCTTTGACAAAATGTGTTTACTGTATGTGGTAAAATGGGTTTGCATGTTGAAAAGCAGTTAAAGGGTGAACAGGAAATGTCAGGAAATAAAAGTAGATAATTCAACTTTTAACCCTTTCCCTCATACGACAATTATGCAGCAGACAACTTTGAACATATTTTGTCAAAAAATAGAAAATCTCTATAATTGAATGGATAACCTATGACTAAAAGTGGAAAACATTGTGGCAAAAGGAGAAATTGCTCGTTTTGAGCAATTTCTTCTTTTGTCACCATGTTTTCAAAAAGCCATCTCAAATTCTGCTGCAGAGGTGTCAGAAAGCGTCTATATGAGGAAAAGGGTTAAAAAAAAACCTGGTGTAAAACCACCCAGAAACTAGGATGACAAACCTGATATCTCTACAGCCAGTCTGTTTTCTGGTTCTTTGAAGTTTTTCCACTGGGCTTGGCATCTGACATAGAACAGAGTTTTTGACATTTAGAACTTCAATTATCATATTTTTATTCATATAACCTGACAATTCAATGACTCATAATGTTATAAAACTCTTTCAAATTCAAACTAGAACTATCACTTAAGATGATAAATACCCCCTAAACAGCACCTTGACCTACACCATAATTTAATAAGTAAAAGGGCCATAACTCTGTAAAATAACATGCAATTGTAACCCCTTTAGGATATGCACATCTCCTCTTCAACTTGGTATAGAAGATTCATGTAAAATGTTATTGAATTCCACCAAGTGGTTTGTAAGAAATAGGCCGGACAAAATATGGCTTCCGACCGACCGACAGCCCGACCCAGTGACTCCTATATTCCCCCCTCTTCTTCGAAGGGGGTATAATAATCATCATAAATTATTATTTCTATTCCACTGTACATTGGCGCAGAAGAGCAGATAGCTGGTTATCGCATATAAATGCAGTATGTGATTGAGGCACATTATAGCTGGCTAGATAGTGGCTTGATTATAAATAGTGGTAATCTATACTAATCAGACTTAACCCTTTCCCTCATGTAGACGCTTTCTGACGCCTCTGCAGCAGACGGCTTTTTGAAAACATAGTGACAAAAGAAGAAATTGCTCAAAAAGAGCAATTTCTCCTTTGATACAATGTTTTCAACTTTTAGTCATAAGTTATCCATTCAATTATAGAGATTTTTCTATTTTTTGACAAAATATGTTCCAAAGTCATCTGCTGCAGAATTGTTGTATGAGGGAAAAGGTTAAAACATTTTGCTAGAGCTGCCACTGATTCATTCCTCCAGCAACCGGATGACAAAATATACACTCATGGGATAATAACCAGCTTACTTAAAATTCAAGAGGATCAGGAATTGAAGACTTTCATCTCTTGCAAGCTAGCGCCAGTCTTTGCCAACCATTGATGAGCTATGTTAACAGTTTGGATCCAGATCAAGCCCCACAAAACGTAGGACATGTTCTGAAATCCAAACTGTTTCACACTCAGATTCTATCTCACAAAAAATTGAAAGAAAATATTATTTTTTTAAAAATTATACAGGAAGCTGAAATGACCTAAGATGCCAATATTTAAGTATTTTTTCTATGTAGATAGACCTGTGCATATATATGAAGTGAGCAAACCAGAGTTTCACTGATATAAATATTGGAGACTTTATTTCGTAAATAAATTTCTTATTTTATTGATAAGTAAAAAACGAAACTTGATTGTAAAATGTTGGAAATATCATAAATCTAGCAGAAATTTGTTTAAAATTGCTTTACCTCCAATGTTCTATCAATGGTTCCCATCCGGATAGCTTTCTATTGTAATAGTCACCAGTCATCAGGCAACCAGCCTTTCCTTCCATACCAGGCTCATATTTCAGATTGAAACCTGTCATTAGAAAGGGTTATGCTGTTATAGAACTACCTTTAGATGTCACTAAAACATATTTTTTGTAATTTTTCAAAAAAAATCTTCAGATATTTAAAATTTGTGTGAGACTAAAAATGTAGCAGATGACTGAAAACATCTATGTTAACCCATTACTTCACACAGACGACATTTGACACCTGCCATTGAACATGACTTTTGAAAACATTGCAATAAAAGGTGAAATTGCTCAAAACAAGCAATTTCACAGTTTATTGCAATATTTTCAACTCTTTATCAATATAAATCTTTAAGTTTTCTAGATTGTTGAAATTGTTCGTCTGATGATTGTAAAGCACACAACCTTTGAAAAGTCATGTGAAGTAATAACTCTTAATAAAAATAAAAAAATAAAAATATTTAAAACATTGTGGCCAACAATGAAATTGCTTATCATGATCAATTTCTCTGCCGCGATGTGACCAATATGGAAGGGTGTAAAAATGATGAGGGCATGTTTACCATTAAAATTCAGCTCCACCAGTGGTACATCAGCATCCATACAGTCATCTATCAGACAGACACAGAAATTCTTTCCGGTTAACTGAAATTCACACAAATAAATTACAAATTTTAATGATCTGTTTATTTGTTGAACATGCTTCGTGTAAGAGTATTGATTGAAAAAGGGTTGTCTGTTTTTTTCTCTGGGTTTGTTTGCCCTCAGACTTGGCTATATAGCCAATTGGCGAGGAGAATTTGCAATGTTGCAGAATTTATAGGGGTCATGCTTGGATGGCTTTGTACCAATCGTCGTTGGGCTGCTGATATCAAAAGAAAATCAGCGATGCACAAAGATAACATTTAATTGCTCATATTAATCATCATTGAATAAAGATTCTGTGTGTAGAAAAGATAGCAATTTGAAAATGCACTTTTAGAAAGTTGAAATATTTGTATTTTGAAAATGCAGAATTTTAGCATGTTGTAATATTAGCAATTTTACATTTTTTAAGTTGTAAATTATAGTCATTTTATTTTATAATAGAGAAGGAGAAGTTGCTCAAAATGCTCCTTTTTCCACAACATGTTCATGATCTGCTGCAAATGTGTCCAATATCTTGGAAAAGGTTGTCAATACAAAACAGAAATGTGATTACCTCTACTTGTGTGATGTTAAGATTGTCTTGTTTAGGTTTTTGTATTTTACAATTCTCTGTTAACCACACCGCTGCATCCTGAACATCATTATGGCAGACCTTTAATGCCTTCATGCAATCTTTCTCACTGAATCCAAGATCCTGCAACTCACCTAAGTGGATAGCTATAAGATGAGTGGTATAATCATTATCATATAAGTTATTTACAAACAAGAGGGCCATGATGGCCCTTGAATCGCTCACCTGATTTTTTATTTTATTTTCACTTTAGCTATATAAGCCTCGCCCCCTGGCAGCCATAGTTTCCGACCAATCAACTTGGCTTGAAGGAATCTGATAGAGGGTCACCCTAGAAACATTTCTACAAAATTATTTGAAAATCGGCCTGATACTTTTGGAGGAGAAGATTTTTTAAGTTTTCACTATAGCCATATAATGCAAAATACCCCTGCCTACTGGCGGCCATGTTATTTGACCAATCAACATGGCTTGAAGGAATCTGAAAGTGGGTCATCCAAGGAACATTTCTACAAAATTATTTGAAAATCGGCCTGACACTTTTGGAGGAGAAGATTTTTTAAGTTTGCACTATAGCCATATAAAGCAAAATAGCCCCCCCTGGCGGCCATGTTTTTCGACCAATCAACATGGCTTGAAGGAATCTGATAGAGGGTCAGCCAAGGAACATTTCTACAAAATTATTTGAAAATCGGCCTTACACTTTCGGAGGAGAAGATTTTTTAAGTTTTCACTATAGCCATATAAGGCAAAATAGCCCCGCCCCCCCTGGCGGCCATGTTTTTCGACCAATCAACACGGCTTGAAGGAATCTGATAGAGGGTCATCCAAGGAACATTTCTACAAAATTATTTGAAAATCTGCCAACCAATTTGGGAGAAGAAGAATTTTGAAGTTTTTTCGGTTTCGTTGCCATGGAAACCAGAATTTTGCATGGATCCCAAAAATTTGAAGGAATTCTGGTGAGGTCATTGAGAGGATGGTTTCTGTGAAGTTTCATCCAAATTGACCCACTGGTTACTGAGGAGAAGAAGTTGACGCACGACGGACGACGCACGACGGACGCCGGACAAAAGGCGATCACAATAACTCACCTTGAGCAAAGCTCAGGTGAGCTAAAAATGGAAATAACAAAACATCCATACATAAATGAAAGGATCACTTTGAATCAGAATAGATACCATCATGCAAAAAGAAAAAAACATGCTCCAAGGAAAATAAGCATAACATAATACTTAAAGAAACAGACTTACTAGTCGGCTTTTAAAATGTTAAAGAAAAGAACTTTTTTTTAACTAAACTATTTATAAAGAGTTGTAGGGATATTACATTCAAAAGTCTCCTCCTGCAGAGACATAGGAAGCTTCCTGTTTTACTTCTTTCCATCATGAAGATGTATTTTGACAAATGACAGAATATGATGAAAACATTTTGGCAATAGTGAAAAATGTTCATTATAAGCAATTTCTTCTTTTGTTACAATGTCCTAAATTCTATTCAATAAGCGCACTTTAATACATATAGATTTGCCATATTTTTGACTTAATTATTTCAAAGGCATCTTTGGCAGATTTGTTGTATGTTGGAAAGGGTAAAACCATATTCGCCACATTTTTCATAAATAATATTCCCAATTTGTGATTGACAGATTATATAATAGAAATTTGTCCTTACCACTAAATTCTGATGCTGGGGAAGACTTCCCTCTCTTTGCCTGTAGAGCTTGTTTTGGAAGAGAGTCCATGATAGCTAAAAATAACTTCATATCTTGGTAGGAAAGTCGTACATTCATGGTGTTAAAACTCGCCTGAAACAATTATTGATTGATTGATTAGTTTATCTCTGCTATAAACAGTATTTCGGTAATATCAAGTCAGCCTTATATTTTCTTATTTTGTGCACTGGTTCTTGACACAACATTCTTGCCAGGGACTGACTACCTTCTAGCATTGACATTCAAACATATGAAGAAAGATATTAGTCACAGTGACTTTTGTCAATCATCTAAAAGAAAAAATGGCTGAGTCAGGAATCATGACCCCTGAATCAACAGGAATGACCAACAGAGGTCTTGTGACTCGACAGTAACAGTCCCTACTTTTATCATGTGAATGTGTACACAAGTCATATTCAGTTTACTGGTTCCCACATGCAGCAGACGACTTTGAAAACATATAAGAAAAATTATGGAAAATCTCTTTGAATGAAAATATAATTAAAGAATAGAGTTGAAAACATTGTGGCAAATAGTGAAATTGCTCATTATATGCAAATTCTCTTTTTGACACAAATGTTTTCAAAAGTCGTCTGCTGCAGAGACGTCAGAGTGCGTCTATATGTGGGAAAGGGGTTAACTGGTTCCTGTCAATTTTAACCAAATCTTTCTATTAAACTTATGTCCAAGTTCACCTTTGTTTGACAGTAAAGTGCAAATTAACAATGTGTGAATTCAATTCAAAGCACGTGAAACACGATTACCAAGATCATGTGTAACTTATCAATTCACACTTATTAGAAGAGAGAGATTCATGAGCGTTCGCTTGTCACATTCCCATTAACCCTTTCCCTCATATAGACGCTTTCTGACACCTCTGCAGCAGACGGCTTTTTGAAAACAGTGACAAAAGAAGAAATTGCTCAAAACGAGCAATTTCTCCTTTGGCCACAATGTTTTCCACTTTTAGTCATAGGTTATTCATGCAATTATAGAGATTTTCTATTTTTTGACAAAATATGTTCAAAGTCGTCTGCTGCAGAATTATCGAATGAGGGAAAGGGTTAAATCTGCATGAAACATTATAACCTATTCTTCTCTGGCACACACAATGTTGGAAGGGGTGAACTGTTTTTACCTCCAACAAGAGCTTCTGTTCCACAACTGTTGCATCCAAGAGTCCGCCTGAGACTTTCGGTCTAGCTACAGGTAGAGGATTGGCGTTCAGTTCTATTGTAATAGACATGGGATCCACAATAGACAGCGCCGTCTCCTCTTCTGATTGTAGACAACAGGAGAAGATTTCCAGGCTTTGTAGCGTACAGGATAGTAACTTGTCACTTGCCTTAGGTCGGAATGACAACACTGATGTACACTGAAATAAAGAGGGTCTTATTGTTAACATAAACTGTAAGCGTCAATGGTACCAGAGAGCTAGATTTGGGGACAACACTGATGTACACTGAAATAAAAATGGCTTTATTGTTAACATAAACTGCAAGCCTCAATGGTACCAGAGTACTAGTTTGGGATTATTTCATGTTCTTAAATCCTTATTTGATCTCAAAAACTTATCTTTTAGGTGTTCACTGAGACAATTCTTTTGAGTACAAACCTCATAGGATTTAATTTATTAATAAGAGAAAAAATTGTGGAGCATAGGCCTGTTCACTCTTCCGTATCTAGACTTCTGCATTTACCTGAAATATCTGTTATAGACTTTTGTGAATTAAAACATCAAGACAACTGAAAAGAATGAACAAGAGTGCCGCAGAGCGAACGCCAACACTCATTCGATTTTTCTAAGCAAGAGTTATGTGACTTAGTAAAGACATGCATATTATTCCTTGACATGTGTACCAAGTTTCATTTGAAAATGTTGAACATTTTTGAGTTATGAAGTAAGGTTAAAGTTATGTGTCAATGCAGAGGACGCAGACGATAACGCCAAGGGTATCACAATAGTCTGACTTCGAAAAACACATGCGCTTATAATTTATACTCATCGAGTCTAATTAGCAATACTGTTGATAAAACTTACCTTATAGGTATGATGATAAAAGTAAATAAAGACTTGCCTGTACATCCAGTCAATCTGATACAAATGCACTATGTTGTCAGAATTTAGACTAAAATATTCAGTGACTATTTGGTGAACAGTGAGATCAATCTATACAGGGCAAAGATCAATGTCATGGTTACAAGTAGGGTAACTAGGATCATATTTTGCTATCATTAGAAAGGTCTTGTAACAGAGAATTAAATGCCAAATATTAGAACCCTTTCCCAACTGGTTTAAAGTTATGGCCAACGATAACATTTTGTGCCAGAGATAGACAGACAGTGCACATGCTGTATGTCCCTGAAACTTTGAGCCCTGGGGTATAGTCAAAATAATAAAAAAATATAATATCATAATTAGTTTACCTTAAGTATAACTGCACTAGAGTCCAGCGATGCTAGATTTTCCACCATTACAAATTCTGTATCTGTTACATTCAACTTCAACTCAAATGGGACATCCGTCTGAAAGAAATATACACTTTCCCTCATATAACAAACCTTCAGCAGGGAACTTTGGAACCATCTAGACAAACATATCTGATTTACTATAAATGAAAATAATTATTGAATAGAGTTAAAACATTGTGGCAAATGGATAAACTGCTCATGATGAGCAATTTTCTCCTTTGCCACAATGTTTTCAAAATGCGTCAAAAGGAGTGAGCATGTAGGAAAGGGTTTATTGGACTCTCAGCAGTCACACTACCAAACCAATTGTTTCCAGGTTTAAAACTTGCAGGCCCAAAGTTAAGATTTATGAAGCAATTATAGGTCTCTGCAAGAGCAGAACCCTTTTTTTTTTAGTAGGAATTGCTGGTAACATAGTACATTGGAAAATACCCTTTGTTTTCTTTTTTCATTGAAAAATGTTTACAGGTACAGTTACTGTGAATTGTGTTTCCTATTTAAATAATGTATGATGACAAATAAATGGGCTGTCAAGTGACAGTTGGGGAAATAAAAGGTCTCTGTGTAACAGTAAAGTACCAGTTAACAGTCATTTAAAGTTGTTTTGATGCTTAATCCTAGTAAATTCCAAGCAATAATATGTATATATGCATGTTTGTAGTTTCAAGGGAAGCAACCTATTTACCTGTTCCACATGAGGTCCCCTTTTAGTGATTATCCCCCCTGATGTAGTGATTGGACTGGTGGTTCTAGAACCGCTGCTAGAGGGCGATACAGCTCTTTGTGCATTGACTTCTTCCTCACTTGGCTCTACATACGTCTGACCTATTTTTGAAATGTAAACTAGATAAAACTGAGAATTTACTATCATCACCATTCTCATTTTTATACCACGTATAAAATAAGCTTTATCTATTAGATGTGATGGTTAACCCTTTCCCGCATAAGGCAAATATACAGCAAACGACTTTGAAATTATCAAATCCAAATTATAGAAAAGCTCTATAAATGATAGTATGGTTATGGAATAGAATTGAAATCAGTGAGGCAAACAGAGAAATTGCTCACCGTCTATATGTGGGAAAGGGATAAAGAAAGAAATGTGATGGTGTCCTGCGTTCTCTTTCAATATAATGGCTTTGTTTTGTCCTATTCTAGAAATCCTTCACATAATATGGAATCTTCTCCCAGCATTGACGATTACATGACGCAGAAAGATTGATTGATTGATTGGGGTTTAACGCCGTTTTTAACATTTTTCAGTTATATCACAGCGGCCAGTTCACCTACTCGTGAATTTCCTGGTTTTCTCACACCAGTACTCCACACAACAATCTTCCCAAGCAAATGACTGCGTGTACACATGATATCCCGTATATAGTTTTATTCTCAATGGATCTAATATCTCACATATATACCTCTATACCTCTACCCTCATTGTGTTACACCCTTTCCATTAGCAGCATAGGAATTATGAAAGCATTGTGATAAAATAAGAAACTGGTCATGATTAGCCATCTCTCCCTTTCCCACAATGTTTTCTACTCTATTCTGAAATTGCAATTTCGTTTGGAGAGATTTCCCATATTTCCTGCCATATGTTTTCAAATTGTCAGCTGCAGTTTTCTTGTATGTGAGAATGAAAATCATACATTAATTTTCAACTCACCAGCAACAAACGGGTTTTCCGGTTTTGTTCCAATGAACTCCTGTACGCCAATTAACCAATCAAAACTGCAGATAAGTTTCATATTGTTCAATATAACGAGAAAGCGTGTGCCGTCCGGCGTAGACCGGAAGTGAAGCTCCAGCTGTAGGCAATCGGGATTAGCTTTGTTCGATGGCTTCAAAATCTTCTCGAAAACACTCTGTCTTTGATTTATTGCAACATCTACAACACAAAGTATATATGCATCAGGACAAGCAATTCTTCAAATCAGTGTTTTGTAATGAAGTACATGTATTTCTTTGACAATTTATTCCAAAATTGAAGAAAACTTATGCTGTATTAATTCACTTTTCTTTTAGGGCAGAAATAAACAAATGAGCCAACCCTAGGACAATTGTTATATCTGTGTTAACCCTTTCCCTCATACGACAATTCTGAAGCAGACAACTTTGAACATATTTTGTCAATTAATAAAATATCTCTATAATTGAATGGATAACCTATGACTTAAAGTGGAAAACATTGTGGCAAAAGGAGAAATTGCGCGTTTTGTGCAATTTCTTCTTTTGTCACTATGTTTTCAAAAAGTCGTCTGCTGCAGAGGCGTCAGAAAGCATCTATGTGAAGGAAAGGGTTAATCTGACTCTGGATTGTTTGCCAATTAACAACAAGTTTCAATATCTCACAAACATTTCCATTTTAATCAGACTGCATACATACTAGCTGTACTAAACATGAACATTACACCGGAATCATTTTTTAAGCATATTAATTTTATTGATAACCCCATATTGTATATTGTATACTTGGGTGTAATAAAGAGTATGTTCTGTTCTGTTCCACGAGAAAACCATCATTGTAGACTCTGCATAAAGTAGAGAACCGGATCACCCTTAAGATGCCACAAAGGCTTACCCTGACAGACACTTCGCTTCCTGTGAATTTTTTATTTCAGAAATCATTACTCTATACCCCTGAGGCAGAATGTGTCAACCCGGATTAAGCTGTTTGGACTGCGCAGGCTGATCTAGGTCAATACATTATGCAGTCCATAATGTTGGTTTTCTCGTGGAACGGCTCATATCATTATCTACACTGGTGCTAAATACTCCAAGGTTGGTTTTCTTTTCGCTCAGTTCAAAAACACAAATAAAACTCTTACCCCTAAACCTTGTATCACAGGCCAGTATCTCATGGGACACCAAGTTTGTCTCTTTGGACTGGTCTGAATAGGCTTCATGGGATAACCTTGACCTTATAAGGTCGACCTTGGCCAGACTGACCTCTGACCTGCCTGTAGATAGATCTGCATGTGAGGTGAGGAGTTCGATGGAGACGTTGTTAAGATTCACTGCGAAGGCTATAACTGTCCAAACCTCACCACTCAACACAGTCTGTAATATACAACACCAACTTACACAATCAACAGTTTACCCTTTCCAACATACATGTACAACTAATCAGCAGCAGAAGACATGGAAAAATTTCTATAAATGAAAGGATAATTTATTACAAGAGGGCCATGATGGCCCTATATCGCTCACCTGATTTAATAGAACTTCAATAGTTTTCAAATTTTTTACTCTATACATATAAGGAAAACAAGCAACCCCCCCTAGTGGCCATTTTTTTCAACGGATCAGAATAAATTAAACAACCTTGGCAGAGGGTCACACAAGGAATATTTATGATGAATTATTTTTCAAATAGGGCCAGTGATTTAGTAAATTAAGAATTTTTTAAGTTTTCACGAAATTACATATAAGGAAAACAAGCCCCGCCCCCTGGCGGCCATGTTTTTCATCAGATCGGAAAAATTTCATCAATCTTGGTAGAGCTAAGGATTTTTAAATCGGGCAAGTACTTTTGGACAAGAAGATTTTTTAAAGTTTTTACAATGAACATAATATCATAAGGAAAACAAGCCCAGCACCTGATGGCCATGATTTTCAACGGATCGGATTAATTTGAACAACCTTGATAGAAGGTTTCCCCAGGAACGTTTGTGCCAAATTATCTTTAAATCAGGCAAGTACTTCTGAACAAGAAGATTTTTAAAGTTTTTTACAATGCACATCTAAGGAAAACAAGCTCCACCCCATGGCTGCCATGTTTTTCAATGGATCGGAAACATTTGCCCCAAGGAATATTTGTCCAAAAATAAATTCAAATCTGGCCTGTACTTTTGGACAAGAACATTTTTAAAGGTTTGGTAATTTTTCCCTTTTCTGATGCCGAGGCAAACAAAGTTCTACTTGGAATTGAATTCTTTGAACAACTTTAAAAGAGAACCACCTAAGGAACATTCATATGAAGTTATTTTGAAATTAGTCCATTGGTTTAGTAGGAGAAGTCATTTGTAGGAAATTGTTAACAGACGAACGTACAGACGACGACGACAGACACCGAAAGGTGAGTGATCACAAAAGCTAACCTTTCACTTCGTGCTTAGGTGAGCTAAAATATTCTAGCAAAAGGGGAAGTTGCTCATTATGAGCATTTTATTCTTTTTCCACAATGTTTTCAAAAGTTGTATGCTGTAGATGCATCTGCAAGTGGGAAAGGTTAAAATGTGCATGTATGTCAAATATATTACGAGTATTTTGTAATGTAGTAATGCATTTTGACTCACTGAAGAGGCAATTTCAGAAACTGTAAAAAGATGTTACTTAGAACTAGAACTTTCACTGAAGATGATAAATACCCCCTAAACAGCACCTTGACCTACACCATAACTTAATAAGTAAAAGGGCCATAACTCTGTAAAATAACATGCAATTGTAACCCCTTTAGGATATGCACATCTACTCTTGGTTCATGTAACATTTTATTGAATTCCACCCAGTGGTTTGTAAGAAATAGGCCGGACAAAATATGGCTTCCGACCGACCGACAGACATACAGCCCGACACAGTGACTCCTATATACCCCCTCTTCTTCGAAGGGGGTATAATTATAGTATGTGCATGTGTAAAATGATAAAAGACTGTGTTAACTGATAAGTCAATATATGATAGACTAACAGACAGCAGAAGATGAATTATTGATCCCCAAGTGTCACTCTGCCAATGCAGGGAACACAATAACAGACCAAACAGACTGAAATACATACCAAAATATATTCTAATGCCAAGTTTTGTGGCATTACTTGCCTATTTGTTTAATTAAAACAAGTATGGAGAATTAAATAAAGCACAATTCCAATTGATGTCATTAAAGTTAGTACAACAAAATGTCTTATCTTTGCACAACTGACAGGATTGGGTTAACCCTGTCTCACATGTAGACACATTTTGACACCTCTGCAGCAGATGACTTTTAAAAACATTTTGGCAAACATATAAAGCACAATTTCACCTTTTGCCACAATGTTTTAGCTTTATTCAATGATCATACTTTCTTTTGTAGAAATTTTCAATAGTTTTGCATTTATGTTTTCAAAGTCGCCTGCTGCAGATTTGTTTAATGCGGGAAAGGGTTAACAATGTTGAGTACTAACAACAGTAAAATAGGTTTACCTGTATTTTTGGGTCTTGCATACTAGTGATCAGTTCTTTTTTAAAGGGCTCAAACTTTTCTCCTAGGTTGTGATCAAGCAAGCCTCTGATAAGTTTATATTGCGCAATATCAAGACAGCAGTGCACGGAGGACAACGCCCCCTCCACTCTGAAATCTGGGACAGCATGACTACGGTCCCCATCAAGGTTTCTCTCGATCTTCAAGTTCAGTACACATTTCTCCTTCAGAAGTTTTATGCCCTACATCACGAGAAAAAGAGATTGATAAACTACAGTAAAGGTCAAGGTTAGGAAGAGTAAACAGGTACTTGCTCCTCATTATCTCTCTAATTACTCTGTAAAACCCTATGTTGTGTGTACTCAAAAAGATTCCTCTCGATGAGATGATTCTTTTGAGTACAACAACATCGGGTCCAGAGATTAAATCAGTATTTCAGAACATGATATATATGACCCTTATCTACAATTGTATTACAGTACAGTCAAATTTGTGATAACGGTCACCTCTGTTAAGTAGCCAATTGGTATTAAGCAGCCACTTAAAGATTAACCCAAACAACAGTTTCTTCTTTATTCAACCAGATTAATCAGCCACATTTTGACTCTTCCTTGTGTGGCTACTTAACCCTTTCCCTCATATAGACGCTTTCTGACGCCTCTGCAGCAGACGGCTTTTTGAAAATATAGTGACAAAACAAGAAATTGCTCAAAACAAGCAATTTCTCCTTTTGCCACAATGTTTTCCACTTTTAGTCATAGGTTATCCATTCAATTATAGAGATTTTCTATTTATTGACAAAATATGTTCTAAGTTGTCTGCTGCAGAATTGTTGTATGAGGGAAAGGGTTAAGACACGTTTGACTGTATTTTGAAAAGTCGTTATTACAGAGATACCCGTTTAACTACGTGAGCGTCTTCTGACTTCTCTAAATAGTACAAGACACAATATTTATCCCTAGTACACTTTTATTTCATTAGTGGAAGAAAACTTGCAACAGTCGTATTGCTCTCTTTCACACACTGTTTGATCGTTTCTTGGTTGAGGCAGGATTAACCCTTTCCCTCATACGACATTCTGCAGCAGACGACTTTGAACTTATTTTGACAAAAAGTGAAAAATCTCTATAATTGAATGGATAACCTATGACAAAAAGAGGAAAACATTATGGCAAAAGGAGAAACTGCATGTTTTGTGCAATTTTTTCTTTTGTCACTATGTTTTCAAAAAGCCATCTGCTGCAGAGGCGTCAGAAAGTGCTATATGAGGGAAAGGGTTAAAACTCTGAATCCTGATAATGAGAGCCTGCAGAATTTGAACTGAAAAATCCTTACAAAGCTATAACCCTTTCCCACATACAATAAATTTGCAGCAGATGACTGAAAACATATTGGCAAAATCATGGGAAATATCTATAAATGAAAGTGCTAAAGACCTATGTTGATCTTGCTATAGGAAATACCTTACTTAGCCCTTTCCTACATATAGATGCTTTCTGACGCCTCTGCAGCAGACGACTTTTGAAAACATTGTGGCAAAAGTAGAAATTGCCCAAGACGAGCAATTTCTCATTTTGCCACAATGTTTTCAGTAATTGCATATTTGTTTTTCTTTTTGGTAAGTAAACTGGACCTGCACTTGAGTGACACATATACACAACCTCAAGCTAGCTTTCTACCTCAGCCATCTAACCATTTTTGGTTAGAGTCAGTAACACTTAAATTAACAGTTGAGGTAAAATCATTCATTTCGACCTCAGCATGTAATTCTTACTACTTTGTTGAAACAATCTTATGACAAAAAATAATACCTGTCTTTGTATGACACAGGATGGAAATTCCAGATCCTGGTGTAGATTTTTCCCTTTATATTGTCGTTTTTCTACTCTCTCTGCAGAAAACAAGTCCATATCAGTAAGCCTCACATCTAACACATCCAGTAAACATCTATGACTAGGAGTCTGTACTGTGGTCTCGTCTAATGATATCAGACTGGGTCTCTGTGATGGTGTGCTTGGACAACTGTTGTCACCCATCACAGAGCTGTCCTGTGATAGGTGTGAAATCTCTCTGGTCAGACTCCTGCCTGAGCCAGATAAATGAAGTCCCAACCCTGACCTTGGTGAACTGGGATCAACACTTGACCCATCAGACCTGATATCGGTGGGGTCAAATATTTCGTCTCCATTGCTCCTGATATCAAGGTCAAGGCCACCATATATACTCGAGGTCATGGCATCAAAGTTTGACCTTGGAGGTAATAGTTCATCAAACAGACTCTGGGTCAGAGGATGAGATGTTTGACCTTGGTTGACCTCTAACTGTGATAAGCTACTTCTCGAGGATATAATTCCAGCATTTGACTTCTGTGATGTTTGGGAATTGGATCGCATAATGGGATCATTATTTGCACCATTGTCTTCATCAAATACTGTCGGTGTCATGTCTTTATCATACTTTTTCTCATTAAAAGTACCGGAGTCTCCATCAAACTTGAACACATTTTTCACAGACAGTTGACCTAAATCAGCCACAAGGACGTCCGAGGTTTTAGAACTGTGTGGTATGAGGATGATGGGGGAACCAGCCTCAATGTCAAGTAGTAATCGTGGATTGTGGAAAGCCATTTCATTTATCTGTAATATGTAATTTCTTCATATTCAATAATATTGAATTGCAAAATATGTTATATTTTTACATTGGGTACTCTTTTAAACTGGTGAGGATAAACCAAATAGGAAAATAAATTCACAACAGGTTCGACTATTAGGCTTAAAGGCACTTGCTACTGTTGCAGGTTTTTTTAAAAAATATAATTGGGAACAAATTGTAGAAAATGCCTTTAAGAGTTGGATAGGTGCCTACAATACACAGGAGTACAATACTTCTTGTTTAAATTTTACAATGGTTTCTTCTTAACTCACAATTTTTCTGTCTTAAAATCATACTATTATTTGCCCAAAGTCATTCTTTTTGTCTACAACTTCTACTGTAATTAACCCTTTCTCACATTTAGATGCATTTTGAGACAATTGAAGCAGACCACTTATGAAAACAATCCATCAAAAGGAAATATTGCTAAGACTGAGTAAATTCTCCTTTCACTCATTTAAAGAGATTTTTGATAGTTTTGCTGACATAAAATGTTTTCAAAGTCAACTGTTGCAGATTTGTTTAGGGGGGAAACGTTAAAATCTGCAGCAGACGACATTGAAACCATCTTGTTAAAAATATGGTAAACCTTTATAGCTGAGAGTTAAACCATTAAATAGAATTGAAAACAGTTTAGCAAAGGGAGAAATTTATCAATATCGCGAGCAATTTCTCCTTTGCCACAATGTTTTCAAAAGTTGTCTGTTGCAGGCATCAGAAAGCGTTTGTATGTGGAAAAGGGTTAAATTACTTACCTTTTTCCCTGCTGATGCAGCTCTCATTCTCCCTAAAATATCCTGTAACTGTAGAAACTGTTGTATGAAGCCGAGCATTTCCGCCTGAAATTTGTTGGTATGGGTGTATCTCACGGACGCCATGCTTATTTTCATTTTCATGTCATATTCCCGTTTTAACATTGGATCTGGTACCCCATATCTGGAAAAAAATACAAAATTAAAAGCACGTCATTGACCTTTCCCAACATATAAAAAAAATTGAATTCTTCTAGGCAAAAATATGGATTTTTTTTATAAATGGAAGAATAATTCTTGAATTTAGTTGAAAACAATTTCTCCTCTTGCCACAATGTTTACAAGGGTTGTCTCCTGCAGATGTGCCCTGAGATATGTTTATTGGGATTGCTACATTGAACCCTTTCACTGCTACAGACAATGTTTGATAATGTCTCAGCAGAATTCAACTTTTGAAAACAGTCTGACAAAGGGAGAAGACAAAAAAATGTTTTCAAAGCAGATGACTCTCAAAGTATCATGTCTTGTACTATTTCAATCTTGTATTTTTTGTGTGGATCAATCGTAATGCTCTATCGACATGGAGGGAGCCACAAATATCATAATTAATTAAACCTTTCCCATCTTTACACGCTTCCTGACGCCTCTGCTCAGAACGAGCAATTTCTCCTTTTGTCACAATGTTTTCAATTGTTTTTTAATTCATTATACTTTTAATTAAAGAGATTTTCCATGTTTGTGCCTAGATGTTTTCAAAGTTGTCTGCTGCAGATTTGCTGTACGTGGAAAAGGGTTAAAAGCCTGATAAAATCCAACCTAGGTTTGAACCCTGGACTCAGTGACATAATTTGTTTACATTACCACAACATAGGGTTCTGAGGTTAAATAAGGATCAATCAAAATGAAACATTCCCCCTATCTAGAGCTCTATTAACTACATTTGAACAATACAAATTGTTACCAGTGGCATGACCCATTTAGATATTATAACAAACTAGTTAAAGAAATCAAATTGTTACCAGTGGACTGACCCAATTAGATATTATAACAAACTAGTTAATGAAATCAAATTGTTACCAGTGGACTGACCCATTTAGATATTATTACAACTTACTTGAAGAAATCAAATTGTTACCAGTGACATGACCCATTTAGATATCATTACGACTTACTTAAAGAAATCAAATTGTTACCAGTGGCATGACCCATTTAGATATCATTACGACTTACTTAAAGAAATCAAATACCAGTAACATGACCTATGTAGATATCATTACGACTTACTTAAAGAAGTCAAACTCCAGAGCATGCTGCCCTATGGTCAAGAATCTCTCCCTGTACAGCTGACCATCGGGTGACAGGTCAAGGATGGCCATATTTCCTAGCTGACCACTGATATTAAAGTTACCATCCCTCAATGATATATGCGTAGAGAGCTTGGACATACTGGCCTCAGCAAACCGGTACTCTTGTTTATTCAACACAATGGATAGGTTTTCTACTTTGAAGTTGATCTCTGAATTCACCACAGCTTGTTCATACATATCTGGAATAGACACATGATTGAGTTTCCTTTATTTATTTACTCCTCCAATATGCTTGAGCAGCATCTAACCAAAAGGGGTCATATCCTGTGACCATATTACTTTAACTTAACCCTTTCCCTCATATAGACGCTTTCTGACACCTCTGCAGCAGACGGCTATTTGAAAACATAGTGACAAAAGAAGAAATAGCACAAAACGTGCAATTTCTTCTTTTGCCACAATGTTTTCCACTTTTAGTCCATTTAGGTTATCCATTCAATTATGGAGATTTTCTATGTTTTGACAAAATACGTTCAAAATCGTCTGCTGCAGAATTGCCGTATGATGGAAAGGGTTAACCCTTTCCCACTTGCAGATGCATTCTGAAAACATAATGGCAAAAAGAGAAATTGCTCATTTTGCTACAATGTTTTCAATTTGATTAAAAAATAAATATTTCTTTTATAGAGATTATCAATATTTTTTATTTAAAATGTTTAAAGTCGTCCGCTGCATATTTGTTATATGTGGGAAAGTGTTAAAGATGCAATGGCAAAATACTAGAAGTTCTTCATTCATAGATTTGTGTCAAAAGATTCATCTAGAGCTGTATTATGTGAAAACTATGCGTATGTGCAGATTCACCTGTGTCATCACTGTATGCGGATGCTTTGAAAACATCTAGGAAAAAAATAAATGCATGTTTGGTTTAGAGTTGAAAACATAGTGGCAAAATGAAATTGAGCAATTTCTCTGTTTATCACAAGGGTTTCCAAGATGTCCGCAGCAGATGTATCATCATGCATTAACATAAAAGGGATAAAGTCTTTGCTATGACTTCACCACTGAGTTAGTGAACCCACACTACAAACTTGGATATTGAAGAACAATGTATAACAATTACCAGGATCAACAGGTTCATTTTGAGAACTTGTAGATTTTCCTTCAAGGATGTCCATGTCGTGAACTTTAGCACCAAGTCCAAGAAAGTCCAACAATACCACCCAGGTCTGCTGGTTTATCTTGGTTTCCAAACAGCTGAAATCCACATCTACAAAACGTTTGGTCTCGTTGTACTTCTGTTTGTATTCCGGGGATGCCTTATCAACCAATAACAAGGACACGTAGGCTAGTTTTTCCTCCACTATGTCATCACAGGACATGCTCCTTGACAATCGAGGTGAAGGGGGCGGTGTACATGGACTGCCTCTGTCAAATAAACATTCATTTATATCATGGAATCTTAACAGCCTCTGTCAAATAAACATTCATTTATATCATGGAATCTTAACAGCCTCTGTCAAATAAACATTCATTTAATATCATGGAATATTTACTGCCTCTGTTAAATAAATGTTCATTTAATATCATGGAATGTTTACTGCCACTGTCAAATATATATATAAACAATTATTAAATTTTATGGAATATTTACTGCCTCTGTCAAATACACATTCATCTAATATCATGGAATCTTAACAGCCTCTGACAAATAAACATTCATTTAATATCATGGAATATTTACTGCCTCTGTCAATTATATAATAAACATTCAGTTAATATCGTGGAATATTTACTGCCTGTCAAATATATAATAAATATTTATTTAATATCATGGAATATTTACTGCCTCTGTCAAATAAATGATAAACATTCATATAATATCATGGATTATTTACTGCCTCTGTCAAATATATAATAAACATTCATTTAATATCATGGAATATTTAGGGACATCTGCTTTTAACTCTTTCCTACATATAGACACAATAATAAATTGCTAAGCATGAGCAGTTTCTCAATTTGAAACAATGTTTCTAGTCTAATCAAAATGTTATTTATAGTGATTTTCCTTATTTTTCCGACAACCCTTTCAAAGTTGTCTTCTGCATATTTATTTAATGTGGGAAAGCGTTAGAATTGTTTTTGAATAACACATTATTACATCTAGCAAGTGGCATAACATCTAGCAAGTTGGAAATATACTATTTTGACAAAATTGAAAACATTGAGGATGGATGGAAAATGGATCAATTCGAACAATTTCTCATTCAATCTCAATTTTTGACAAGACATGGAAATTCCATGAAACCAGGTTTTCTATAATGGAAGGTGTTTGATTAAGAATTAACAGATCTGTCAAATCTTTTTGTTAATAGTTAATCAAAGCTAGTAATTCAAGTAACAGGGAATCAGTTCAACTGATGTCTATTTGTTGTCACTGTGACCTTGACCTTGAAGCTACAGACAAAAGTTTAACATGTGACACATCATATTGATATAGTTCATATTTGTGCCAAGTTATTTGAAAATATCTCTGCATGACACAGTTATGGTCCGGACAAGAAAAGAAGTTCAATTAAAGTCTATTTCTTATCACTGTGACCTTGACCTTGAATCTACAGATTTTTTGCATTGGGCACATCGTCTTGATATGGTGCATGTTTGTGCCAAGTTATTTGAAAATATCTCTATGCATGACAAAGTTATGGTTCGGACAAGAAAAGTTCAATTAAAGTCTATTTCTTATCACTGTGACCTTGACCTTGAATCTACAGATTTTTTTTTTGCATTTGGCACATCGTCTTGATATGGTGCATGTTTGTGCCAAGTTATTTGAAAATATCTCTAAGCATGACAAAGTTATGGTCCGGACAAGAAAAGTTCACTTAAAGTCTATTTCTTATCACTGTGACCTTGACCTTGAATCTACAGAATTTTTTTTTGCATTTGGCACATCGTCTTGATATGGTGCATGTTTGTGCCAAGTTATTTGAAAATATCTCTATGCAAGGCAAACTTATGGTCCGGACAAGGAAAGTTGACGCCCGCCCGCCGACTTCGCCAAACTAATAACCAGATTTTTCCTTCGGAAAACCTGGTTAAAAATATGTCTGCTGCAGGTTAAAGAAGGTCGCTGTATAGGAGATATGACTCCTGTTTGCATGACACAGCTCATCTATAAATATTTAACCCACTTGCAGATGCATTAGCAGCAGATGACTTTTGAAAACAATGTGACCAAAGGAGAAATTTGCTTATCATAACTTCTTTCTCCCATTGCCACAATGGTTTCAACTTTATTTCAGAATCATCTGCTGCAAATTTATGTTTGGGTTAAGGTCAGATCAGAGATGTTAAAGGAACCCTATTTGGTTTAAGTGGCTTAAATATCATTATTTCTCACTTTTGCTTTCCTTTTGACGTCCCTGAAGTATGAGATGATAGAAAAGCTTCCCCAACAAAAGGTCTCATATAGATCGGTTTGTTCAGGTTTGATCCTTCATTGTAGAGGCTGCTGGGCAGGGAGTGAGGCATGAGAGGGACCGGTCTCATAATAGCGTTGTCTGGGCAGGACTGGGACAGAAATTCCCGAGGTTTCATATCTGCTGGATCCTCCTTTTTTGTCGACCTAGACACCACTATTTGTCTGTCAGGTGAATCAGGGGGTACCAGTAAATCGTCCATACTCAGAGATTTAAGAGAGACATCAACTTTCGTTGTTGCAGCCTCCTTTTTTAGGAAATCTAACAGAAATTGGTGCAATTTCAGCTCTACAATCCCCTGTTCTCCCTCACCAAAGTCTCCGCGAAGTTCAACACTGAACAATGGAACTTCAAACTTAAACTTCTTTGTGACAAACTTTCCCGTCGACTCAGACATGGCAGAATTGGTATCTCTAGATGATTCTGACTTTACTCCTTCTTGTGTTGAATCACCTGTCTCCTTACCATCATTATCTGAAAAGCCGTATTCTGGTGTGTTCGATGAACTTTGTGTCTTCTTCACAACCTCAGCTTCAACTGAGGAAATATAGTCTGATGTCTGTAGAATTTGTTCATACACAATTTTTGAGAGCACCAACTTGACTGGAGTTTGTATTTTAGCTTTGATATCTAATACAGACTGCTGGTCAGTCAATGAATCTTTTGCTGGAATATCTGTGCATAAGTTCTGTAAACTGCTTTGGTTGACAACAGATGGCGCCACATGATCCACGATCACTTGTACCAGCGTATCGTACATAATTGGTACAGCAGCTTCATTGGTCAGACTTGCATCACTGAATGACCATCTCTGCCCTACAGACTTACTGGTATTGTCGAACATTCCACTTGTAGCTGATACCTGTTTATCTGTGTCAACAGCGTACAGATTCATGTTTCGCATCTCTATACAGATACGGTCCGATTTGTCCTTTGTTTCATCTGTGAACACGTTATCTCCTAGAGTTTTGTTTTCTGTATTATTTACCGTGATTTGACCCAAATGAGCAACTAACACCTTTGAACTGGTAGAACTCTTTGGAACAATAATCGCAGGAGAATCAAAAGACGCGTCTAGAACAATTCTGAATTTCTTTTCCTTAAGTGTCTCCTCATTCTTTTCCGGAAAATCTATTTCAATTCCATCTGCAAATTGATTCAGTTTAAACCGGCTTCCTGTGAACATGTCTAGACTTGTTGTACTACCATATAGAGAGTTGTGACCGAGTTCTGATCTCTTATTAACCATGCGAATTGCAACCTCACTTGCAACATTCTTTATAGATTTAGTCACAGATTCTCTATAATCCTTGAATGCAGCAATGCACTGAGATATTTCCAAAATCGTTTTTGGCGAGTGAGTGTAACATAACGAAGCCACTTTTAAGCACAGTTTTATACAGTCTTCATTCTCTATACTGGGTGAATCTCGCCATTCTGAACAGTGTCGTGTCAGTGGTTTACTGAATGTGAACGAAAATGCTCTGTTGTCTGAACCTAGTTCATCAATTAGCATGGATTCGTGGGCAGTTTTATACATGTCTTTCTGTGTAAATGTAGAATGTGAACTGTTTAAATCAGTGACAGTCTGTCCAACACTGAACATCTGATGGTATCTCAATACATCTGGAGTGATATCGTACATATGGAATCCGCCCAAAGATCCTGACATCGTCAACTCGGATTCTGAAATAAAAAGAGACTATTGTTAGTTTTTAAGACCTAGAAAAATTAGCCGCAATCAAGAATATTCTGTTTTCACTATGATTGATATAAGTGCAGGTGAAAACTTAGTAACCTAGGCTACAACGTTGCCTGGCTGTAAAAAGCACGTATCTGGTTTATATAAGATGAAGATAATTGCCTTCTTTAAAACATCTGTTCAACAGATATAATAAATAGAAAACATCTTAAGGCAAGAAAAAAACGAACAAATGAAACTATAATTCCAGAATATAAAATAACCCTTTATTCAATATAAATTTATACATTTATGCATAGACCCCTACTGTTAAAATGAATATCAATAGAAAGTAAAATTTCAGATAGAAACTATTGTAAGAAAAGGATAATTTTTTCGAAAAGAGCAATTTCCCATCTCAATAGACCTTTTACACTTTGTTGGGAAAATTAAGGACATTTTCCTAATTTCTTAACGTTGCCTGCCTGTAAAACAAGAGGGCCAAGATGGCCCTAAATTGATCACCTGAATGATAGTTAATTAGAAGCAAATATTTAACTGCAAATATCTGTGAAAATTTGATCAGGAGTTCAAATGAAACTGCAAGGAGTGGACACTCAGTTAAAGAAATAGTTTATCAGTAAAAGCCATTTTTATCTTGAAATCTAACAAGAGCTTTCTCAATTTCTGATGCTGCAGCAACAAAGGTTCTACACAGAATGCAAGTCTTTGAACAATTTTGAAAGAGGACCATCAAAGGAACATTCCTGTGAAGTAACGTTGAAATTGGTCAAGTGGAATGGTAGGAGTTGTCATTTGTATCTAAAAGTTCAATTTACCCCTTTTGTGATGACGCGAGGTTGCTATGATTTTGTAACCAATCAAAACGGCTTGAACAAATTAAATGTAGAGGATCACTGAAGTAGGATTTATATTCAATTTCCTTAATATCAGACAAGAACTTAAAAAAATGGAATTTCCAAATTTTGTCATTTTGCCCCTTTTCTGATGCCTCCTGACTGCCATGTTTTTCAACCAAACAGTATGCCTTGAACAATCTTTGTAGAGGCTCACCTAAGGAACATTTCTACCAAACTATATTGGAATCAGACATGCAGATTCAAAGAAGAAGATTTTTAAAGCTTGGACATTTTGCCCCCTTTCTGATGCCGCAGCAACCCTGGCGGCCATGTTTTTCAACAGATCAGACATATTTGAACAATCTTGGTAGAGGGTGCCCCAAAGAACATTTGTGAAAAATAATTTTCAAATCGGGCTTATACTTTTGAACGAGAAGATTTTTTAAGTTTTAACAATGCACATATAAGGAAAACAGGCTCCACCCCCTGGCGGCCATGTTTTTCAACGGATCAGAAATATTTGAACAATCTTGGTAAAGGGTTCCGAAAGGAACATTTGTGCAAAATAATTTTCAAATTGGGCTTATACTTTTGAACAAGAAGATTTTCAAAGTTTTAACAATGCACATATAAGTAAAACAAGTTTAGCCCCCTGGCAGCCATGTTTTTTCAACGGATCGGAAATATTTGAACAATCTTGGTAAAGGGTGCCCAAAGGAACATTTGTGCAAAATAATTTTCAAATTGGGCTTACACTTTTGGACAAGAAGATTTTCAAAGTTTTAACAATGCACATATAAGGCAAATCAGGCCAGTACTTTTGGACAAGAAGATTTTTAAAGTTTTAACAATGCATATATAAGGAAAACAAGATCCGCCCCTGGCGGCCATGTTTTTCAACGGATCGGAAATATTTAAACAATCTTGGTAAAGGGTGCCCCAAGGAACATTTGTGCAAAATAATTTTCAAATCGGGCCAGTACTTTGGACAAGAAGATTTTTAAAATTTTAACAAAAAAAAAACAGGCTCCGCCCCCTGGCGGCCATGTTTTTTAACGGATCGGAAATATTTGAACAACCTTGGTAAAGGGTGCCCCAAGGAACATTTGTGCAAAATAATGTTCAAATCGGGCTAGTACTTTTGGACACGAAGATTTTTAAAATTTTAACAAAAAAAAAACAGGCTCCGCCCCCTGGCGGCCATGTTTTTCAACCTATTCTGAAATATTTGAACAATCTTGGTAAAGGGTGCCCCAATGAACATTTGTGGAAAATAATTTTCAAATCGGGCCAGTACTTTTGGACAAGAAATTTTTTAAAGTTTTAACAATGCACATATAAGGAAAACAAGCTCCGCCCCCTGGCGGCCATGTTTTTCAACGGATCGGAAATATTTGAACAATCTTGGTAAAGGGTGCCCCAAGGAACATTTGTGCAAAATAATTTTCAAATTGGGCCAGTACTTTTGGACAAGAAGATTTTTAAAATTTTAACAATGCACATATAAGGAAAACAGGCTCCGCCCCCTGGCGGCCATGTTTTTCAACCGATCAGAAATATTTGAACAATCTTGGTAAAGGGTGCCCAAATGAACATTTGTGGAAAATAATTTTCAAATCGGGCCAGTACTTTTGGACAAGAAGATTTTTAAAGTTTTAACAATGCACATATAAGGAAAATAAGCTCCGCCCCCTGGCGGCCATGTTTTTCAATGGATCGGAAATATTTGAACAATCTTGGTAGAGGGTACCCCAAGGAACATTTGTGCAAAATAATTTTCAAATCGGGCCAGTACTTTTGGACAAGAAGATTTTTGAAGATTTGGCAATTTTCCCCTTTTCTGTTGCCGCAGCAACCAAAGTTCTCGATGGAATTTAAATCTTTGAACAATTTTGAAAGAGGTCCACCAAAGGAACATTCCTGTGAAGTTTGGTTGAAATTGGTCAAGTGGTTAAGGAGGAGATGATCTAAATGTCTAAATGTTAACAACAGACGACGGACGACAGATGACGGACGACGGATGACGCCAGACGGACAAAAAGTGATCAGAATAGCTCACCTTGAGCCTTTGGCTCTAGGTGATCTAAAAACCAATTCTGGTCTACATAATATGAAGAAAATTGTCTTCTTTAAAACATCCGCTCAACAAATATACTGAATAGAAAACATCTTAAGACAAGAACAATCAGATAAATGAATGTATAATTTCAGAATATAAAATAACGCTTTATTCAAAATATATTTATACATTTATTCATAGACACCTCCTGTTAACCCTTTCCCTCATATAGACGCTTTCTGACGCCTCTACAGCAGACGGCTTTTTGAAAACAGTGACAAAAGAAGAAATTGCTCAAAACGAGCAATTTCTCCTTTTGTTTTAGTCATAGGTTATCCATTCAATTATAGAGATTTTCTATTTTTTGACAAAATATGTTCAAAGTCGTCTGCTGCAAAATTCTCATATGAGGGAAAGGGTTAAGATGAAAAACAGTAGAAAGTAAAATTTCAGATAGAAACTATTGAAAGAAAAAGGAGATTTTTTTTCGAAATGAGCAATTTCCAATCTCAATAGACCTTTTACACTTTGTTGGGAAAATCAAAGACATTTTTTTAATTTCCATTTCCACTCAAACTGTCATTTAAATTTTATTGAAGAATAAAGAATTACAGCCATGAGCTAAAATGAGAAAGTTACAAATACATGGTTACCTATGGTTGCTTGAACCCTCGCGGATGACATTGTTGCTGTGGCAACTTTCTTTGCTATTTTTTTGTCATTTCTTTCATCCAATTTCATCAGCAGAACTGATAAGCGATTAAACTCAGCTGTCACTTCAAGCTTTGGCTTCTCCACCTTAAATGAAGATGGTTTAAGTTTAACCCTTTCATTCATAAAGACGCTTTTTGATGCCTCTACAGCAGACGGCGTTTTGAAAACATAGTGACAAAAGAAGAAATTGCTCAAAACAAGCAATTTCTCCTTTTGCCACAATGTTTTCCACTTATAGTCATAGTTTATCCATTCAATTATAGAGATTTTCTATTTTTTTTACAAAATGTGTTCAAAGTCGTCTGCTGCAGAATTGTTGTATGAGGGCAAGGGTTAACACTATTTTCAACAATATTTCATTTATATAACACGGCCAGTTCACCAAATCACATGTTTCCTTGCTTTATTGCACCAGTACCCGCCCCAACATTCTTCTAAGACAAATTGCCCATCTGCTCAATTCTAATTTCATTTTTCCTAAAGCACAGTTAAAAAACAAAATCAAATTAACAACATCCTGAATTTATAATGTTTTGCTCAATTAAATTGTTTTTTCATATAACTTAACCCTTTCCCTCATATAGACGTTTTCTGATGCCTCTGCAGCAGACGGCTTTTTGAAAACATAGTAACAAAAGAAGAAATTGCACAAAACATGCAATTTCTCCTTTTGCCACAATGTTTTCCACTTTTAGTCATAAGTTATCCATTTAATTAAAGAGATATTCTATTTTTTGACAAAATGTGTTCAAAGTCGTCTGCTGCAGAATTGTTGTATGAGGGAAAGGGTTAAGGATAATTACTTTGCTGTAAGATCAAGATATATTTTCACTGAGTGAACACAGAATGGGATATTCTCATGAGTGACTAGTTCTCCACATGTCGAAACGATTACTGGGGTATATAAAATAATTTGTAAACTGCTTACCAGATATAATATTTTGAGTTGTCTAATTTGATAACATCTTAGAAAAGTATTTAAGCATCTTGAACTATTTTTATTCTGTTGATAACATTGTAGGTATAGGAGGAATTGTTTGCAGCAACAGTTTCGAAAGTCTCATGCAGCCAAATTTATCTGAGGACCAAATCAGGCAAATAGGAAATTACTGCATCAGATTTTTTTCCAATAAAGTGAATGAAATAATTGTTAAAACTTTTCGACAATGCCAGATGCCTTTGAAAACACCTAGGCAAAAATATAGAATATCTCTGAAAGTGTAATTATTGCAAAGATTTAACAAGTTCTTCTAACGATGTTTCCAAAGTCACCTGCTCCAGATGCGTCAAATTGCATATGCATGTTGGAAAGGAACCACACATCTAATTACCTTAACATTACTTAGGTCAGCAGTTGACTTGGACAAGGCTGACATTTCAGACAGGTTTGGAGAAGATAACTGTTTGACATTTCTTTGTGGAACAGCTCTTTTCATGAAACCAAGGATTTCTACTATCGTCTCTTGATTGGCTGAAAAAACATAATGGAATATTATAGATAAAAGCAAATAATGGAACAAAACCTAGTAAATGTCAATAGGTTGATACCAAAGGTAATTACAATTATTTATACAATGCGATCTAGGTTTTAAACTTCGGATGTTCTATATTCAGACTGGTCTTGCCTTAAACATTTTGATGAAAAGTAAATTTCTTGATTTCACAACAAGAGAGGCATTAATGGCTCACCTTGCTGTGGACATTGTAACCTAGAAATTTGATGGAAATGAATCTTCTGATGATGTTTCTAGAAGATTGGATGAAGATGTGGTCTCTAGACTGCTCACAACTTCTATAATGTGACCTTGTGTCACTGTTCTATGATTGGAGATGAATGTTCCAAATATCTTTCATGAAAATTGGATTATAATGTGGCCTCTAGTGTTGTGAAATATTTCCTAAAATTAGACAAAGTGGCCTAGATTTGGCTTTAATATGACCCAGTTTCAAATTGAATGGAGATATGATGGAGATGAATACTCAGATACTGTTTCATTAAGATTGGATGAAAAAAAATGTGACACGGGTGAGGCGTTCACAAGGATTTTTCTTAAACGGGATCTGGTGAACTTGTTTGTGTACAAATATAAAAGGTTAAATATGACTGACTTGTGACTGAGTTTATGAACCCATATTACTCAGTTTCGAACTTGACAGCAATTTAATAAAAAAATAATGTTCTGGTGAAGGTGAGATTGGATGAAAAACATGGCCTCATTACAGTGTACAGAAGGTTTTTCTAAAATTTGACCAAGTAATCTTATTTTTGACCCCTCATTACAATGTTTCTCATTAGTCCTAGATTTGAAACATTCTGGTGAACTTTCTTGAACATTGAATGAAAAATGTGGCCTTTCGTGTTCACTCGAAAACATTCTGTCAAAATGATTAATTTTTCATCATGTGCAATATCTACTTTTGTCGTAATGCCATCATTAGTCGTCTGCTGCAGATGTGTCAAAATGCTTCTGATGGTGGGACAGGGTGAACCAAGCAGATGACAGGTTAATAGGTATCTCTACTGGTCACGAAAGACAAAGACTTGGTTTATTGAATATCACTGTTAAGACTATATTTTCCTTCTCTATTAATATTTCACAAAACAGTGCTAAAATATGTCAGAATATAATGAATATACTGTTAGAAATCAACAAATAACAAAAACAAAATCCATACCTATAATGTCCAAGTTATTAAACTGAAAGTTTGCAATGTTGAGTGGGCCATCTGTGTGGGTGTTGCTGGGCGAGTCAGCATCGATCATTTCAAACTCCAGAGTGATCAGAGCCTCCGAGTCTTGGAAGGGAGACAATGTAGTTGGACGCTGACTGTGTGACCGGAGCTCAGTTTGTGAGCTGTCTCCTGAAACTAAATAGAGAAGTCATAACAGGGTAAATGACAACATAACATATAGGTCAACAGAGATGATTGCCAAGTGACTGAACTTTACTTCAAATTTTACAGTTTTTAGAAATTAAATAAAATGCTTTCATGACAAATCAAAGTAATCTTTTAACTTTTTCCATGGTATGGTATTTATAATTGACTGCACTGAAAATAACTGATGACGAAGTTATATAATCTGGAAAATTTGACATACAATTTTGATACAGAACCCTTTCTAAGTATGTTTTTTAAAATTTGTCTGGTGCATGAAACATCAGTTGTCATCAGTATCAATGAAAGGCTTAAGTAAACTCAATGTATATCCAATAAAGGACTAATACCTACCCAATAGGGACTGGAATGCCCTGGAAACCACATCCTGAACTGCTTGTAACCCGCTCTTAGCCGATGCTGGGGGCAGCTGTTCTAACGGGGAGCTGGGTGGGGAGCGAGGGGACATTGCCGTTGGTGAGGTGGTTGCTGAGTCACATATACTACCACTTGTATTGTCTAGCCTACAAATATTAAGGATGTTAACAGTCATTTTCTGTAAATTCTTGAATCAGTAGATGCTTTAACCCTTTCCCTCATACGACAATTCTGCAGCAGACGACTTTGAACGTATTTTGTCAATACATAGAAAATCTCCATAATTGAATGGATAACCTATGACAAAAAGTAGAAAACATTGTGGCATAAGGAGAAATTGCACATTTTGTGCAATTTCTTCTTTTGTCACTATGTTTTCAAAAAGCTGTCTGCTGCAGAGGCATCAGAAGCGCCTATATCAGGGTAAGGGTTAACCATTGCATGACTGAAATTTTAAAATGGACTTATCCAATTTTGCATTTAAAAGTCCACAGCCAATTTTAGGAATGTCAAGATAAAAATGTTGATTCAATCAGCCAACAGTATACAGCCTGGTCAGAAAGGCAGAGATGTGCCGGCTGGCCTTGCTCTATACTGGTGGCACAGGCTTCACAAAATTGGTTCCTGCAGTCTAAGGGTTATTTTTATCATACCATATTTAATTCTATAATAAATATATTTAAAAGTGCTTCACAATACAAATCATACACAGAGAGTAAATGGAACATAGTTTAAGAAACAATAGAATCTGGTAAATGAGCAGAAATACATATAATGGAAATATAAATTAAAGCTAAATGTCGACAATCCATTTTTGAAACATTACTATTTCTTTTTTTTTTGACACACATGGAAAACATTAAAATATTGAAATCACAATTAAGACACATGTAAATAGCGTTAAGAACCAATACGCCAGTGTAATTAAAGTCAAAAGCTTGCTAAACTTTCATCATATAACAGTAAGTCCTAATTCATTTTTTCAATTCATACCAAAAGATTTAATTTAATTGTATATTTCTAACTTCTCCCTATATACATTATCTGAAATATTTGGAAAATGGAAAAGAAGAAAACTAAAACTTACGCGATATTTTTGTGCGAGGCAACCAGGAGTTCAAAGTCCTGCCCGTATGTCTGGAGAGCATCTACCACCAGTAGACTGTGTACTGTCAGTGTGACGGCGGTATCATATGGACGTTTTGTCAGGTTGGTTCTCACACCAGAGACTTGTAATTCAGCTACAGCACGCTCTGAAACAATATATAAACTATTTACCTGATATTACATTTTTAGAGTTGCCTGCTTCGAAAATGTCTCAGCAATTTGTCATTTTCCCACAATGTTTTCAATAGATGTCTGTATCATGGAAAGGATTAATTTTTCATTCCATATAAAAAACAGTATCTCCAATTCCTTACGAATGTGAACCTTCGTCACTATCATAAGCAAAGACAATCAAAATTAAGGAATGGATTAACAAGAGGCCCAAGAGGGCCAGTATCGCTCCACAGCCATAAGGCAAAAATAAAATCTCCAAACAGCCCTACCCCCTGGTGGCTATTTTTTTTACCAACCACCATGGCTTAAAGGAATCTTGTAGTGTCACCCAAGGAATGTTTCTGCAAAATTATTTGAAAATCGGCCTGACACTTTCGGAGGAGAGGATATTTTAAGTTTTCACTATAGCCATATAAGGCAAAATAGCCATGGCATGAAGGAATCTAATAGATGGTAAGCCTAGGAACATTTCTACAAAATTATTTGAATATCAGCCAAACACTTTCGGAGAAGATTTTTTAAGTTTTCACTATGGTCATATAAGGCAAAATAGCCCCGCCCTCTGGCGACCATGTTTTTCAACCAATCAACATGGCTTGAAGGAATCTGAAAGAGGGTCACCCAATGAACATTTCTACAAAATTATTTGAAAATCGGCTGAACACTTTCGGAGAAGAAGTTTTTTTAAGTTTTCACTATAGCTATATAATGCAAAATAGCCCCGCCCCCTGGCGGCCATGTTTTTCAACCAATCAACATTTCTTGAAGGAATCTAATAAAGGGTCACTCAAGGAACATTTATACAAAATTATTTGAATCTGACAGGCAGATTCGGAGGAGAAGATTTTTTAAGCTTTCTCTTTAGCCATATAGGCAAATTAGCCCCGCCCTGCGACGGCCATGTTTTTTTACCAATCAACATGGCTTGAAGGAATCTGATAGAGGGTCACCCATGGAACATTTCTACAAAATTATTTGAAAATCTGCTTTTGGAGAAGAAGATTTTTTAAGTTTTCACTATAGCTATATAAGGCAAAATAGCCCCGCCCCCTGGCGGCCATGTTTTTCGCCCAATCAACATTTCTTGAAGGAATCTAATAAAGGGTCACCCAAGGAACATTTCTACAAAATTATTTGAAAATCGGCCTGACACTTTCGGAGAAGAAGATTCAGAATTATGGATGGATCAATTATGGAAGGAATTTAAGAGAGGACATTGAGAGGATGCTTCCTATGAAGTTTCAACCAAATTGGCCAGGTGGTTAGGGAGAAGAAGTGGTTTAAAGGAAAAAGTTAACGCACACACAGACGCACGGACGCACAGACAACGGACAATTCGCCATGACATAAGCTCGACTGGCTTTCAGCCAGTGGAGCTAAAAATGGATTAGTAATTCTTTATCTGTATCGGAGACAGACAAGAGAGTTAGAATTTTTTTATAAACTCTATTTGTTATCACCGTAGAACAACTTTTCTGTATAGAAACAAAATTGTGTAAAGTCATTTACAAAAGCCACCCTTGGACACAGTCCTTGCAAGCTAAAAACAGCTGATGTATAGCTGGTATTAGCTGTCAGTATGAGGGTTAAGGTTAAATCAAACCTGTCTTACCTCTGCTATGGATTTCAAATGACATCTGATTGATTGAGAATTGCATCCTGACTAAATGGGACTCCTCTAACAATTCTCTTAGTTTTTGATTGGCTGTCTCCTCTTCCCTTGTGGAGGCCTCATCTTGAGCTAACTGCCATGTTTCCTCAAGATTTAGGCCACTAGACGAATCTGCCAAAGAATGGGAGCTATTTGATTGGTTCCAAGTTGGGGAATTGACAGAGGACGGTTTGGAGAGTGATCTGATACAGCTGTTTATGGTGTGAATCTACAATAAAGCATGAATCCTCAGTTGATACATAAACTTCTAGATCGAAAGAGAGACATATAAATGTGTTACAAGATTAGAAGAATGATCCTGGAAGAATTGTGAAATAAGAACAACACTCAGCTTTGAATTAGATCTAAACAATTTAGACAGAGAACTAGTATTCAAGTCAATTTCATAATAATACTTTTCTTTATAGACATTTTACTGATGTTTGTCCAGATGTTCAAAGTCTTTCAACTATTTGCATGCTAAATATTTTCGTCTGCAAAATATTTGTTTTCCCCAAATGTTTACTGAAATAGAATCTAAGTGTCAATTAGTTTGGATCTCAGATCAGTCCCCACGTTTTGTGGGGTCTGATCTGGATCCAAACTGTTTGCACATGTCATCAACGGTTGTTGGCAAAACCCTCCAGTAGCGTGCTAAGAGTTAATGCTGATTTGTTGTATGTTGGAATGGGTTAATGATTCATTTCTATATGATCTTTTTATTCAAATTCAATAGGCAAAATTAACAGTTTAAATTGTTCATGATATAAAGTAAATTTCTGTATCAGATGCAAACAGACTCTCCATGAATTACTACTAGGTTAACCCTTTATCTTATTTTTACTTATGTGCAGAAGACTATTTTGAAAATAACTAGGAATAGGAGAAATTGCTCATTTGCTCCAATGTTCTCAACTCCTTTCAATTATTATACAATTATTTAGAAATGTTCCCTATTTTTGCTTAGATATTTTTAAAGTTATTTGCTGCCGATTTATTATATGCTGGCAAGGGTTAAGTTATGATAAGAAAATAGCAGTGTACCTTATGTTCATTGACATGTACAGTTAGAGAAGGCAGGGTACCAGAGACTGTCACAGTGGGCCATTGGGGATCCGTGGTAAACACCAGTCTCCTACAAACACAAAAATAAACTAAAACTGTCACTACAAGTAATTTAATACACTAAAAACTGTTTTGATTAAAAATGCAAAAGTAAAAGTTTAAGGGGAGATAACTGACAAAATGTCTAAATGGATATGATCCAAGATAATGTCTACAATTCGTGATTAACATGTGTACAATGTTTCATTACGCAATTTTTAAAAACAGTTTGCTACGTAAAGGTCACACAGAGGAACCTACCAAGCATCTAAATCTACAGTGTAATCCCAGCATACCCCATGACAAACTTTACTAGCATAGTTATAATAAACTTACCTTTCCAGCTGTAGAGATATGGAAAATCTGTCCACCAAATGTAGAGGGGTTGATCCTCTGTGATGTATATGTCTCCAGTTATCTTTAGTTTTACCAACCATAACCTGTAAGTCTGTCAGCTCTAGAGTGTATCTAAAAAACAAGGTTTAACAGTAGTAAAGTTTTCCAATTATAAAAGGTTTCCAATTCAAAATAAATAATTCATAATAAAATCAGCCGAACACTTCCGGAGGAGAAGATTTTTTAAGTTTTCACTATAGCCATATAAGGCAAAATAGCCCCGCCCCCCTGGCGGCCGTGTTTTTTGACCAATCAACATGGCTTGAAGGAATCTGGTAGAGGCTCATCCAAGGAACATTTCTACAAAATTATTTGAAAATCTGCCTACCAGTTTGGGAGAAGAAGAATTTTGAAGGTTTTTTCGTTTCGTTGCCATGGAAACCAGAATTCTGCATGGATCCCTAAAATTTGAAGGAATTCTGGTGAGGTCATTAAGAGGATGCTTTCTGTGAAGTTTCATCCCAATTGACCCACTGGTTACTGAGGAGAAGATGTTGAAGATTTTTTAAGTTTTCACTTTGGCCATATAAGGCAAAATAGCCCCGCCCCCTGGCGGCCATGTTTTTTGACCAATCAACATGGCTTGAAGGAATCTGATAGAGGATTACCCAAGGAACATTTCTACAAAATTATTTGAAAATCGGCCTGACTCTTTTGGAGAAGAAGATTTTTTAAGTTTGCACTATAGCCATATAAGGCAAAATAGCCCCGCCCCCCCTGGCGGCCATGTTTTTCGACCAATCAACATGGCTTGAAGGAATCTGATAGAGGATCACCCAAGGAACATTTCTACAAAATTATTTGAAAATCGGCTTTACACTTTCGGAGGAGAAGATTTTTTAAGTTTTCACTATAGCCATATAAGGCAAAATAGCCCCGCCCCCCCTGGCGGCCATGTTTTTCGACCAATCAACACGGCTTGAAGGAATCTGATAGAGGGTCATCCAAGGAACATTTCTACAAAATTATTTGAAAATCTGCCAACCAATTTGGGAGAAGAAGAATTTTGAAGTTTTTTTGGTTTCGTTGCCATGGAAACCAGAATTTTGCATGGATCCCAAAAATTTGAAGGAATTCTGGTGAGGTCAATGAGAGGATGCTTTCTGTGAAGTTTCATCCAAATTGACCCACTGGTTACTGAGGGGAAGAAGTTGACGCACGACGCACGACGGACGCCGGACGCCGGACAAAAGGCGATCACAATAACTCACCTTGAGCAAAGCTCAGGTGAGCTAAAAAGACCTGTTGAAACTTTACATTGAATAACATTTGGCATTATGCTGGTAAATTAGACATTACTCATGATATACATAATAAACATGTCTTGTCTCTAAATTTATCTGAATATGATACTCTAATTTGACAATGCCAAACTTTCTTTTACTTAACTTTTTCCTTTGTAGAATCACAAAGATCGACATGACTTAGTATAACTAGATATGACTTATCCCAGGAAAAAACATGTGTCTAATATGAAAATCCTCTCTCTGAAAGATCCAATGCTTTTGCCACAGTTGAAGATTTTGCCATACAGATAGGAAAAAAACACTAAATGACACTGAACCTTCCATTTAAGGGCATAAACTAGCCCAAATGTTTTCCACTCTATTCTATAATTATACTGTTATTTATAGAGATGTCTATATGTTTGCCTTATTGTCTGAGGCAGAGTTTTTTATGTGGAAGAAGTTTTACAATGAATTACCCAAGGATTAAATATCACACAGTGAACTTACTGGTCGTAGAGTTTGTTGTAAAATTCGGTTTCTGTCAGGTTCATCTGTGAAAGAGCATCCAGATCATAGGCTTTTGTTGATGAAACACCTGGTTCATTTGGGGGCGTCGACATTGGTGTCAGAAACTCATCTTCAGGTAAAGAAAAACATATGATTAACCATTTCCCACATATAGGTGCATCTGTAGCAGATGACTTTTGAAACATTAAGATAAAAGGAGAAATTGCTCATGATGAGCAATTCCTCCTTTTGCCACAATGATTTCAACTCTAATAATCCTGAGGATATCTTATCTAAAGATAAATACACAATGTGAATGGATCAAGTGTATAACTGCATGTCAAATACAGTTAACCCTTTCCCTCATATAGACGCTTTCTGATGCCTCTGCAGCAGACAGCTTTTTGAAAACATAGTGACAAAAGAAGAAATTGCTCAAAACAAGCAATTTCTCCCTTTGCCACAATATTTTCCACTTTTAGTTATAGGTTATCCATTCAATTATAGAGATTTTCTATTTGTTGACAAAATATGTCCAAAGTCGTCTGCTGCAGAATTATCGTATGAGGGAAAGGGTTAAGTTTGGATTTAAATCTTTTTCAGGTACATGTGAACTTGATCTGTAAAATAGGTTTCTTTTCCTTTTCTCTTACAAGAGATTTATCTTTGCTTTGTATCAGTAATCTATTAATATTGCTTTCTATTCTCACACCTGTTTAATTACAGAAACTTCAAAATGAGCAATTTCTCCTTTTGCGAAACTGTTTTTAAAAGTCAACTGCTGCAGATGTTTTAAATGCATTAACCAGTCTAATTACCATCCTCATTCTGTGAATTTGGTGTTCCATGAGGAGTATTGTGGAATTTCACATGTCCTAGATCGAGGACCACCATGCTTGTGTTATCAGTCTGGAAGTTCTCCGGGATGATGATCTGTGGGGCGGATATATCCAGCTGTATGTCCCAGCGTTTGATCTCCTCCTGCAGTAGGATACAATAGACAGGTGTAAGCATGATTGTCAGAGGTACAGATAGAGAGGAGCATAAAGATCTTAGATATCCAGTATCTCTCTTATTACTCAATTAACATTTTCACCACATACAGACGCTTTCTGACATCTGTGCAGCAGACTACTTTTGAAAACATTGTTGCAAAAGGAGAAATTGCACATTTTAACAATTTCTCAGTTATATCAAGGCAGCCAGTTCACCTACTCATGCATTTCCTGGTTTTCTCACACCATTACTCCACACAACAATCTTCCCAAGCAACTGGCTCTTCTGTCTTCTCTATTCTTTGATTATACTACCAAGTAAAAACATTGAGAATAATTTATATAAGTAAATGCTCTGAACAATAGCTTTCTATTTCCTTTCAAAATATTTATGTCATTTTTGAAGAATTTCTATTTTTGGGATAAGTTTCAAATTGGAAAAGTCCAATATTTAAGATTCAGCATATTTTAAATCACCTATACTTTACTCCAATAAAATCAATATACAAACAGATAAAATTGATAAAAGTACCTCATCTGTCCCCTGTATAAGGCGTGTAAAGGAATTTTTAATATCTGTTTTTGTCTGCCTTTTGATTGTCTCATATTGTCTTTTTGCTGCATCTAAATAATGCAAATTTTAAAACATAAAGATTATTATTTAATTCAACAATAAACTGTTCAACACTTTTCCAAGAAGTACACTTTTTACTTAATCTCTATTGTAGAAAATGATTTCAAAAATATGATAAAAATATTGCTATTTTATAAAAAAAAAAAGAAAACCTGTTTTTGTAGTAAAACTTTTTAGACTGAGGTTTTGTAATTAATGATAATGATGATCACATGCATATTTTTTTAATCAAAATAGTAGACAGGTAAGATACTGATCTGACTGCACTGAGGCACAATTTGATCTTGATTTTGAATGGTTTTCAAATCCCAAAGGTCGATTCTTGTTTGACAAAGCTCATTAACTGTAAAAGGAATCACCTGAGAGTTGGGATTCACTCCGTCTTGACTTGTACACATTTTTTGAGGAGAACACATCTCTCAGTTTGTAAATCGCATCCTTGTTGTATACCATATCTAACGGCTTCGTCTTCATGCTAAATCTAAATACATAGAACAATACAATATTATTAGACATCTGGTTTTCCCCTATACGCTGGAAATCATTATTTCACATTTTGTGACCAGGACAAGACTGTTGGGAAGACACACACATGTTTGGCTTGTCAGTAAGTCAGTAAGACAGTAAGTCAGTAAGACAGTAAGTCAATACAAGAAAGCATAATGAACAGACAGTTGACTGAATGGTATTCCCATGTGTAAGCCTACCAAATCAACCTGCACAAAAATCATTCACAGTGCATATTTGCACAATCTGACAAGGGCTTTTATTGTTTGCTCTTTATGCTTTATGTTAAACAGATGACTTTAACCCTTTCCCTCATATGGACCCTTTCTGACGCCTCTGCAGCAGACAGCTTTTTGAAAACATAGTGACAAAAGAAGAAATGCTCAAAACGAGCAATTTCTCCTTTTGCCACAATGTTTTCCACTTTTGGTCATAGGTTATCCATTCAATTATAGAGATTTTCTATTTTTTGACAAAGAATGTTTAAAGTCATCTGCTGCAGAATTGTCGTATGAGGAAAAGGGTAAGAGGCGTCTGAGGCATAGAGTAAAAATATAACAGATACCTACAACTGAAATTATAAGCCATACAAAAACCGTTTCAAAACAGGAAAGGAGGACAATAACCTTGAGCCTTATTTCGGTCTGCATTTTTTTTAATACAATGAAGTTATTCTCTTTTAAATCAATTTGTGAGGGCTGCTGCACATAAGAAGATTCTATTGGCATATCATCCAACATCACCATTGTAACTATCTTTAACCAAATTATGTAACTTAAAGCAAATTCATTAACCATAATATGTTGGGTTTATTGAAGAACAATGTCTGAGGTTGAAATTAACAAAACAAGTTTAGAAGTGGTGATCAGATTAGGTATTAAATATTACCAAAAGGTCTCATGACATTAGGTTTAATAACATTTGGCGATACAAAGTAACCATAAAACAGCTGTTGCAGGACAGCACAACTAGCTTTACTGTAATCTTAACCCTTTCTCACATACAACAAATCTGCAGCAGACGACTTTGAACACATTTAGTAAAAAGTATGGAAAATCTCTATAAATGAAGATTAATTACTGAAATTACATTTTGAGCAATTTCTCCTTTTGCCACAATGTTTTCAAGAGTGGCCTGCTGCAGATGCGTCAAAATGAATCTATAGCTTGGAAAGGGTTAAATGCAAAACTTTAAAACATGAATGTAAGACATGACAGGCAAACTGATGGGGTAGATAAAATGACCGCTCCCAAATAGGGTAGAGACATAAAGCTACAGGAATAATGACCTACTTGTTTTTAGCAGCCTTGCCCAGTGGGTTTTTTTCATAAGCAAGTTCAAGCAGTTTCACACTTTTATCCTCTGGTACTGTTGGTATTCGGAATGTCTTCTGAAATTCGCTGTGTCCAGCAGACTGCTTCTTCTGTCCTAATCTCTCCTGTAAATAATTATATCTTTATGATATGAGATTCTCCATAATACTGTCTAAAAGTTTTCGAAGTTGTCTGCTACAGATTTATTGTATGTGGAAAATTATTAACTGTTTCTCAGATAAAGACAACTTCTGATGCCTTTTACAGCATACACATTTGAAAACATTGTGGAAAAGGGAGATACATGTTTTAATCAACTTGAGTCATTTATCCTTATTCAACCAAATCCAGTATTGTTTTATAAAAGTGCCCTGTATAAAGTGCCGAGCACTTAGAAAACATTTTAATCCGTTTCCCCCATGCATATTAATTTTGACTCATCTCAAGCAGACGACTTTTGAAACATTGCAGCAAGAAAAGAAATTTCTCATTGCTTCTACTTTTGCCACAATGTTTTCAACTTGTTTAAATAATTATACTTTAACTTTTAGTGATTTTGGGTATATTTCAGTCGTCTGATGCAGATTTGTTGTTTATGTAAAAGTATTAAAAACGAATGTCTACCTTGTTCTGTGAGGTCACAAGACATGGGAATAGGGAATGTTCCGTCATTTTGTCTATAAGAACTAGTTCGCCCACACCTAACCCAAACTTTAAACCACTGGTCCGGGGTCGGGACTCCAACTCCATCTCTATTCCAGTGCATTCTAATTCTAATATACTGTAGTTTACTGTGTCACCTAAAAAAAGATGCCAATAAAAACATTAACCCTTTCCCACATTCAACTAATGTACAGCAGACATGTTTGCAAAACATCAGTTTAGACATGTGGCAAAATTTCTATAAACCAATGTTTAGTACTGGATAAGATGAAAACAATTTGGCAAAAGGAGAAGTTGCTTAGCTCTCCATGTATTCAAAATTCGTTTGACGAGATGCGTCAACAAGAGTCTTTATGCGGGAAAAGGTTAAAATACAAGAAGAACGCCACTACAAGGTTTATATCAAGTCCTGACATAGTTTTTATCAAAAAATTCCAATGTTGTCTGACTCCAATCTTTTTTCTTTATCTGATATGATATGATATGAAGTCATACAGGTGTCTGCTTTGGAAAAATCTCAGGGGCAATTATATCTACTTATCATATATACAAGAATAATTTTAATAATTACAAAAGTTATTGTTGATAATCAGGAATTGTTTGCTATGAGCAATTTTTCTTTTCCCCACTATGTTTTCAAGCATCCCCTTATGTAGATGTATTAAAGTGCAAACAAAGTCATTCAAATGGAAAACTGCACCATCAGCAAAACAATGGCTTCATGCAAAACTATTGTAACTTTAGTTTGTAAAAAGATGTAGTTACAACCGTTTTGCATGAAACTTGCAAAAAGCATTTCTAGGTGACATTCATAACAGTATATCTTGAAACAACCTGTAGTTACAACAGTTCTGTGTCTAGCTAGTTACAACAGTTCTGTGTCTAGCTAGTTACAACAGTTCTGTGCCCACTATTTAGATTGTAGGTTACACCAAAGCAATTCCTTCTTTGTTTCCATGTAAATCAACCAGTTTCAGTCCTCAATTGTCACACTTTCTAAGCGTTTCTCATGTAGAACACCATATATCATTGGAAAGAGTTACCTCCTAGCTTTAGAAACAATCCAAAGAAAATGTGGGGTCATGCATTATGCAAGAAAGAACTGGCCAGGCGAAAATGGTAACCGTCATTTAGGACCAAATCGGGCCCGGACAAAACTGGTGTTTAGCATTCTCTACTTTCACTTTCAAACAAGGTCAAAATACTAAAAGTGATCAAATCAATCATTTCCAGTGCATCCTATACACATTCACAATGCATTTAAACTCAATGTCATATATTCAATACATTCTGGTGATGGTATACACTCATTTCTATGCAAACAAAGTTTTTTTTAGGGACTATAGTACTGTAGATCAGCAAGTCAGCGGATGTATTTAGCGTAATTTGACCTGTACAATAACCTACCTGTCTCAGGGACATTTCTGGTTCCCATTATCTTAAAGCTGCCGGTATCCAGACAGAAGTTGAGTTTGGCGAATGCGACATCTCTAGTGAGCACAGAACTGTCATCTCCCCCATCACTGATCACCTCCATCACATCCTGTAACTCTTGTTCTGTGAACGGATAGAAAGCTATTAACCCTTTCCCACATACAACAACTCTGCAGCAGACGACTTTGAAAACATACCCTAAACAATTTCGAAACTCACTTTAAATGAATGTACAATAATTGAATAGAGTTGAAAACATGGTCACAAAAGGAGAAATTGCTTGTCACCATGTTTTTTTAAAAAAGCTGTCTGCTGAAGAGGTGTCACAAAGCGTCTATATGAGGGAAAGGGTTAAATCAGCCACATCTAGAGATTTGAGTTCTTATTTCATCTCCTCTCCAGTTGGATATAATTTACTACTATTTATTTTTTTATCAGAATATGCATTTAGGTAACATCACATATAGGCAGACTGTGAATCCTTGACTGAGAATATGTGTACGCACAGCCTTACCACAGTCTTAACCCTTTCAGCAGACGACTTTGTACATATTTTGTCAAAAAGTAAAAAATCTCTATAATCTCTATAATTGAATGGATAACCTATGACTAAAAGTGGAAAACATTGTGGCAAAAGGAGAAATTACTCGTTTTGAGCAATTTCTTCTTTTGTCACTATGTTTTCAAAAAGCCGTCTGCTGCAGAGGCGTCAGAAAGCATCTATATGAGGGAAAGGGTTAACTGCATCTGTTTGTAACAAGACCACTAATTGTCAGCTGCTACTCAAATGTTTGTACCAGAAGAGAACAAAAAGTTCATTTTCAAACAATGATTTTCGCATAGATTAAATATTATCTACATGATTTTTTTCTGTTCGCTTTTTTTTCAAAAAAACGTTTATATAGTCTTAATCACTCTCTCACATCTTCTACCAGAAGACATAGCCTTTTCTCACTTGAAGGTCCATTTTGTCTCTGACAGTTCCATCATAAATCGTTTGAAAACATTGTGGTTAAAAAAGAAATTGCTCATAATAATCACTTTCTCCTGTTGCCACAATGCTTTCAACTTTATTCAATAATTATACTTTCATTTAAAGACATTTTCCATATCTTTGCCTAAAGTCGTCTGCTGCAGATTTGTTGTATACGGGAAAGGGTTAAGTTTGTGTCTAATATGATTTTTGAAGTGTTTGTCTGCTTTGAAAAAATGATTGCAAAAGATTGTTATATCTGAAAAAATTGAAATGTAATTTTGATACAGAATAAAAAACAAAGTATAGTTTGATAAAAAGTTATTGTTGAAACAGAAAACCAAGTACTGATGCTTCAATTAATTGTGCAATGAATTTGTTCTTACATGAAATTACTTAGAAAGCATAGACACAAACACACACAAACAAGCAGACAACATGTGACTACATGCTCCATAGAAAGTTTTTTTGGTACCATAACAAGAAGAAATAGCTCATTTGAAGGGTTATGTTAATGACAAAATACACAAACCTAATTCAACTTTAGATATTTTAGCTGATGATGGTGCATCTTCATTGCTGGTTCCTTGTGTCTGAGGTTGGGCACCATACCACCCTCCCCATCCTGGGAACCAGCGTTCTAATATGGTTTTATCTTCTTGTTTTGGACTGGATAAACTTTTCGGTTCCTCTGTCACAGGAGATGGTGTCTATAGAGTAGAAAAATAAACAATTAACATACAACACGTTTATGAGAGAACAGGTATGTAAACTAGAACTGTTCAATGGCCAACACAGCAAAGAAAATGTAAAATAAGACCTTGAATGTTTACACATTGACAACAAAGAGATCTTGTTTGTGTCATGGTCTTTAACCCTTTCCCTCAAACTACAATTCTGCAGCAGACGACTTTGAACATATTTTGTCAACAAATGGGATATCTCTATAATTGAATGGATGACCTATGACTAAAAGTGGAAAACATTTTGTCACTATGTTTTCAAGAAGCCGTCTGCTGCAGAGGTGCCAGAAAGCGTCTTTATGAGGGAAAGGGTTAAATGTGTGCAGTATCATCATCCTAATTTGGTGTATGAATCAGTGTAAATAATTTAAGGATTGCTCAATTGTGACCTTGCTCTAAGACCGTCAAACAATAAAGATATTCATCAATAAATGATCGTTGCATTGTGAAGTATCATCCTGTGAGCTTGGCTTGGTATAAATACATTTTATAGCTATCAAATCAAAGTTTGAATGATTGACATTGACAATCTGCAGCCATTCTTACAATTACATGTACTAAGATGAGTTAATATGAATGAAGCCATTATTATGATATCTACACAGAGCAGGTTGCCCTTGATTGCTTTTAGATCATGATAAATTTCTTCTTTTTAACTCTTTCCAACATAAAACAAATCTGCAGGTGATATCTTTGAAAACATTTACATGTACTTAAAAAAATGTTAAACCTCTATAAATGAAAGGTTAAACATTGAAAAGAATTGAAAACATTATGGTAAAGGTTGTGTTGGAAACATATTTGGAATCAGGCAAAATAAACAGGTTTGATGTCTTTGCACCAAAGAGGTGAGTAAATTATCTAATAATGTCTATTTTATTGTAATACAACCGTTGAGAAATATCCTTCTTTCTTCAAATTTTTGTGGACTACATCTCTCAGTATTTTTAGCTCATCAAAGCTCAATTCATCTTCAATTATTTTCTGCTGATTCTAGAAAAACAGAATACAAAATGATTTATTATAACACCTGCACAATTTCAACCGCAAATACATGTAAAATGTCACAGGCAGATAAAAACTCTGTATTTGACTATAGACACACTTTAAAACAAAGTAAAAACGATTGCTAATGACGATGACTTTTGCAGGAGAAATTGTTATAAAGAGGCAATATTTCCTTTTTCAACAATGAATTCATATGTTTGGTTTAAAAGTCATATATCAGGCAAAATGTTTCAAATAACCTTGAAGCATATACAGCTATAACATAAGACTACTTTTGAAATATAACAACTGATTTAATTAAAAATTCGTTTTTGATGCAGAGTTGAAAATATTGTGGTAAAAGAAGAAACTGCAATTTAGAAATTCGTCCTTTTCCAAATTTTTTTCTTCGAAATATGTCTGTTTCTATGAAAGAGTTGTACATACCTTCATGTCTGTAGTAAGCACTTCCTTTTTAATATGTGCAGTGTAGATTTGAGTGTACAGCACATTGTCTACGACTCTTTGCATCAAATATTCCTTGCTTCTCCTTCTGTTACGATCTTGTATATTAAACATATGAACATCTATTGCAAACTTCCACCAGCGTTTGGCACTAAAAATAAGACAATTTAAAGAGGATATGTGTCTGTGAAGTGCAACCATGACTATTAACCCTTTCCCTCATACGACAATTCTGCAGCAGAAGACTTTGAACATGTTTTGTCAGATGGATAACCTATGACTAAAAGTGGAAAACATTGTGACAAAAGGAGAAATTGCACGTTCTGTGCAATTTCTTCTTTTGTCACTATGTTTTCAAAACGCCGTCTGCTTTAACCCTTTCCCTCATACGACAATTCTGCAGCAGACGACTTTGAACATGTTTTGTCAAAAAATAGAAAATCTCTATCATTGAATGGATAACCTATGACTATGACTAAAAGTGGAAACGTTGTGGCAAATGGAGAAATTGCTCGTTTTGAGCAATTTCTTCATTTGTCACTATGTTTTTCAAAAAGCCGTCCGCTGCAGAGGCGTCAGAAAGCAACTATATGAGGGAAAGGGTTAACCTATTTTCATTATGGTAATGTGTGTTGTTGTCTGCCTTGTATATATCTGGGCAAGAATTTATCACATCTGTAAAGTGGGAAGTATATATATTGGGTTCATTTTGAAAAATAGTTACATTTTTAACAATGTTTCCTAAACAAGAGGCCCATGAGGGCCTATGCTCTACTGGTATGGTTCTTTGCTCATTTTCAATCCAGAGCATGTATGTATGGTGAAGATCGGATAGTAAATGGAGGCTCTTTTGTGTTCACAGGCTGTATTAAAGCAATTTTTACAATTTCATGGGCCATAATCCAGTCTTGCCGGATCTGGCTGGTTTTCAAAAGGAACCAAGCTCTCATCAATATTTAACTACTATCTAAGTTTGGTAAAGATCAGATAGTAAATAGAGCCTCTATTGTGTTCACATGCTCAATTATAGCAATTTGAACAATTTCAAGGGCCATAATCCAGTCTTGCATGGGCGGATCTGGCCGGTTTACGAAAGGAACCGAGCTCTCATGGATATCTAACTACTGTATAAGTTTGGTTGAGATACAATCAAAAGTGAAGACTGTATCGTGTTAACAAGCTCTTTTATAGCAATTTTGACCATTTCAAGGGCCATAATCCAGTCATGCATGGGCGGATCTGGCTGGTTTTCGAAAGGAACCGAGCTCTCATGGATATCTAACTACTGTATAAGTTTAGTTGAGATACAATCAAAAGTGAAGACTGTATCGTGTTAACAAGCTCTTTTATAGCAATTTTGACCATTTCAAGGGCCATAATCCAGTCATGCATGAGCGGATCTGGCTGGTTTTCGAAAGGAACCCAGCTGTCATGGATATCTAACTACTGTATAAGTTTGGTTGAGATACAATAACAAGAGGGCCATGATGGCCCTATATCGCTCACCTGATTTAATAGAACTCCAATAGTTTTCAAAGTTTTTACTCTTTTTAGGCCAATACTTTTGGACAAGAAGATTTTTAAAGTTTTAACAATGCACATATAAGGAAAACCAGCTCCGCCCCCTGGCCGCCATGTTTTTCAACGGATTGGAAATATTTGTACAATCTTGGTAAAGGGTGCCCCAAGGAACATTTGTGCAAAATAATTTTTAAATCGGGCCAGTTCTTTTGGACAAGAAGATTTTTAAAGTTTTAACAATGCACATATAAGGAAAACTAGCTCCGCCCCATGGCGGCCATGCTTTTCAACGGATCGGAAATATTTGAACAATCTTGGTAAAGGGTGCCCTAAGGAACATTTGTGCAAAATAATTTTCAAATTGGGCCAGTACTTTTGGACAAGAAGATTTTTAAAGTTTTAACAATGCACATATAAGGAAAACAAGCTCTGCCCCCTGGTGGCCATGTTTTTCAACGGATCAAAAATATTTGAACAATCTTGGTAAAGGGTGCACCAAGGAACATTTGTGCAAAATTATTTTCAAATCGGCCCAGTACTTTTGGACAAGAAGATTTTTCAAAGTTTAAACAATGCACATATAAGGAAAACAGGCTCCGCCCCCTGGCGGCCATGTTTTTCAACAGATTGGAAATATTTGAACAATCTTGGTTAAGAGTGTCCCAAGGAACATTTGTGAAAAATAATTTTCAAATCGAGCCAGTACTTTTGGACAAGAAGATTTTTAAAGTTTTAACAATGCACATATAAGGAAAACAAGCTCCGTCCCCTGGTGGCCATGTTTTTTAACGGATCGGAAATATTTGAACAATCTTGGTAGAGGGTACCCCAAGGAACATTTGTGCAAAATAATTTTCAAATCGGGCCAGTACTTTTGGACAAGAAGATTTTTTAAGATTTGGCAATTTTCCCCTTTTCTGATGCCGCAGCAACCAAAGTTCTACTTGGAATTAATTTCTTTGAACAACTTTGAAAGAGGACTACCTAAGGACCATTCCTGTGAAGTTATTTTGAAATCTGTCCATTGGTTTAGTAGGAGAAGTCATTTGTAGGAAATTGTTAACAGACGCCGACGACGACGACGACGCGGACGACGACGGACGCCGGACGGTGAGTGATCACAAAAGCTCACCTTGCACTTCGTGCTTAGGTGAGCTAAAAAGTGAAGACTGTATCGTGTTAACAAGCTCTTTTATAGCAATTTTGACCATTTCAAGGGCCATAATCCAGTCATGCATGGGCAGATCTGGCTGGTTTTCGAAAGGAACCGAGCTCTCATGGATATCTAACTACTGTATAAGTTTGGTTGAGATACAATCAAAAGACTGTATCGTGTTAACAAGAAATTGTTTACGGACGGACGGACGGACGGACGGACGCACGCACGGACGACGGACAAATCGCCACGACATAAGCCCTTCTGGCCTTTGGCCAGTAGAGCTAAAAATCGACTGCTGCAGAAATATTGGTAGTTGTTCGTATCAGGCAAAGGGTTGAAGAACAATATCTGTTGGAGGTTATGACATGGCATTGTTGATGATGCATTGTTGAGGTCGGTTTATATTAACAACAGAAAATACAGCAGTTATTCTAAACTTATTTTTGCTCCTAAGAGTTTTCATTCAAAGAGTTTATAAACTATTCTGAAAGAATAATCATGAGTTTCCTTAAGTCTTCTTTGATGCAACCAAAGTTCTATAAGGAATTAAATTCTAAGAACATCTTAGAAAGATGATCACCACAGGATCATTCCACCTAAGCTTGGTCAAAATCAAAACAGCCGTTTAGGAGGAGATGTCATTTAAAGAAAAGTCCTCGACAGACATTCAAACCTTCCAACCAATGGACATCAGGCCATCACACACAGCTCATGCTAATAAATATAGCTAAAAGGTTCAATAGAAATAACACAATTATTATATCATTACTTGTTTTTTACAGGACAGTTGGGACGCCATCGAATGTATTTCTTTCGCCGCCGGTACTTAGAAAACTCTCGTAAGATCATAAACATGTTCCTGTATTGTTGTTCACTCAAAACGAATGCCATTCTTTCAAGATTGAGGTCTATCGCATTCCTTGGTGTGTTCACATCTCTCAATGGAAGAGGTGTGGTGTGACGCTTCATCTGCGCAGTGCCGGATATTGGTGACAATATGTACTCATGCTCCTGTACAAATAGATATTTGACAACTTAGTACAACAGGTTAGAAACTATAATGAGATAAACATTCTTTTATTGACTTCTTGAATCAGGCAGACATTTCTGAAATGTGTGTTGCAGGATAAATCAAAGGCCTCAATAAAATGCCAGAACATGGCAAAAATGACCTTCAGGAATTATGCACATTGGTGGTGAGTTTTGAGAAAGGAAATCCCAGTGATAGTAAAAAGTAATAAGAAAAATCCAACTAAAAAAAAACATGTTCAAAGTGTTCAAAGGAACAGGTGACAACAACAAGAGCTGTCGGACAAATATGTGAAGTATGAAGTGATTTGAATGATGTAACTTTAACGTTGAGCTAAACGCAAATGTTAAAACTGACCGAGTCCAAAATTAGCAAAACCTTAACAAAAGGTTTTCCTAATGTTTGACACCATGCAAAACCCGTTTGATATGTTGAAGAATTATATTTGATAAATAAATGATCACAATTAGAAAGAAATGTAACCAAAAATTAAGAATTTATCTAAAATTCTCAAAATCAAACAAAAATCATGTTTTTACCCCCTAAAAGTCACACTCAGCATCTTCAACATACAATGTGAAGAAAGGAATTACATGTAATTATATTCCAAATATGGAAGCCCTAACACAAGTACTTATTTAGAAAAATTTGAAAATTAAATGAAAAAGCCAACTTGCCCTAAAACTTTAACCACCCAAAAGCATGTGTTTTACCGCAAACAGAAGGTCACACTCAGCATCTTCAGCATATAATATGAAGAAATGTATTAAATGTAATTATTTTCCAAATATGAAAGCCCTAGCACAAGTACTTATTCAGAAAAAGTTAAAAAAATAAAATAAAATCCTACTTGCCCCAAAACTTTAACCATCATGTTTTTTACCCCAAAAAGAAGGTCACACTCAGCATTTTCAGCATTCAATGTGAAGAAAGGTATAAGATGTAACTATATTCTAAATATTAAAGCCCTAGCACAAATTCTTATAGAGAAAAATTAAAAAATTAAATGAAAATGCCAACTTGCCCTAAAACTTTAACCACCCAAAATCATGTCTTTTACCCCAAAAAGAAGGTAAAACTCAGAATCTTCAGCATACAATATAAAGAAAGGTATTAGATGTAATTATATTCCAAATATGAAAGCCCTAGCACAAGTACTTATTGAGAAAAAAAAAAAATTAAATGAAAATGCCAACTTGCCCTAAAACTTTAACCACCCAAAATCATGTCTTTTACCCCAAAAAGAAGGTAAAACTCAGCATCTTTAGCGTTCAATGTGAAGAAAGGTATAAGATGTAACTATATTTCAAATATGAAAGCCCTAGCACAAATACTTATGAATGAAAATCCCAACTTGCCCTAAAACTTTAACCGGACGCCGACGCGAGTAGTAAAGCTCTCATATTCTTCGAATAGTCGAGCTAAAAATGAAGAATAATTTCAATACAGATTTGAAAGTATTGTGGGGAACAGAGAAATTGCTCCTTTTGTTTCAAATACAGACATCTATAAAATACCATTATCAGATAATGGTTGAAGCAGAAACAATGACATTCATCTTTCTTATTAACCCTTTCTCACATAAGAAAGAATCTGCAGCAGAAGACTTTGAAAAGAATGTAAGTTAAAATAAAGCAATCTTTTTATGTGAAATTACAATTTAAGAATAGAGTAGAAAACATTGTGGGAAAAGGAGAGAAATTGCCTATTATGAGCATTTTACTCCTTTTTCAAAAATGTTTTCAAAATGCGTATGCATGTGGGAAAGGTTTGACAGCATTAGACAATGTTATAAAATTTGGTAAAATGTGTTGATGTAACATACCTTAAACTGTTTTGTAATACTGGATATGTATATTTCTCTCTCCAAGTTATCCTGCAATTAGAAGTTATGAATGTTATTCAATGTTGGTTATCACAAAATAACATGAACAAGTTAATGTTGCATTGCAAATAATACAAAAGTCCCCTACCGGACGAGGACCTTTGACCTCTAAGTGTCACCTTGACCTTTTAGGTACAGGCATGTGTCTTGTATGACACATGTCATATTATGATGGTGAACATGTGTGCCCAGTAACTTGAGAATCCTATGATGCATGGTTGAAATGTGAGCCGGACAAGGTACAGTCCTATCAAACAGTACGTCTTGTGCGTGACACCCAACCTCATCATGATGAACATATGTGCTCAGTAACTTGGAAATCCTATGATGCATGGTTGAGATGCAGGCTGTACAAGGTAATCCTATCAAACAGTACTCATTTTGACCATTGACCTCTAAGTGTGACCTTGACATTTAAGGTACAGGCCTGGGTCATCACGGTGAATGTTTGTGCCAAGTTTCTTTCAATTCCTATGATGCATGGTTAAGATGCGGGCCGGACAAGGTTAGGTGGGACTGACAGACAGACAGACAGACAGATGGAATCGACCAGACCCAAACCGGTCGAAAGGGGACTAATAATGCTGGGCAAGCACATACATACACCATATTCCATCAGACCATTGCACGTCCAAGATGGCCAATTGGGGTGATATTTTGATTGTTTACTGTATTAACACCTATCATTCATTTGAAGAACTTTTAAGTTTGAGATATAAATTCAAAAGACTTATAAAAAAAAAATATATAGAAATGAGGATTAACAAGAGCTGTCGGAGGACAGCGCGCTCGACTATTCCACCGCTTATTTAAGTTACTGAGATAATGGACTGTAATGTAGTTGCATGCAAAACATTAACCACAATTTCTTAGTGGGTGATAATTTGCATTATATGCAGGATAGTGTTATTTAGCATGATTATTTTCATAGGTGTGATGGTTGTTAGAAAGGGTTGTATAACCTTTCAATGGAATGCATCAAGTAGTTACTAAGATATGGACTCTTAATGTAGTTTCACGCAAACCTTTAACCATAATTTCTAAGTAAACAAGAGGGCCATGATGGCCCTGGAATCGCTCACCTGATTTTTTTTTCACTTTAGCTATATAAGCCCCGCCATCTGGCGGACATAGTTTCCGACCAATCGACTTGGCTTGAAGGAATCTGATAGAGGGTCACCCTAGGAACATTTCTACAAAATTATTTGAAAATCGGCCTGACACTTTTGGAGGAGAAGATTTTTTAAGTTTTCACTATAGCCATAAAAGGCAAAATAGCCCCGACCCCTTGTGGCCATGTTTTTTGACCAATCAACATGGCTTGAAGGAATCTGATAGAGGGTCATCCAAGGAACATTTCTACAAAATTATTTGAAAATCGGCCTGACACTTTTGGAGAAGAAGATTTTTTAAGTTTGCACTATAGCTATATAAGGCAAAATAGCCCCGCCCCCCCCTGGCGGCCATGTTTTTCGACCAATCAACATGGCTTCAAGGAATCTGATAGAGAGTCACCCAAGGAACATTTCTACAAAATAAGTTCAAAATCTGCAAACCAATTTGGGAGGAGAAGAATTTTGAAGTTTTTTTCGTTTCGTTGCCATGGAAACCAGAATTCTGCATGGATCCCAATAAATTGAAGGAATTCTGGTGAGGTCATTGAGAGGATGCTTTCTGTGAAGTTTCATCCCAATTGACCCACTGGTTACTGAGGAGAAGATGTTGAAGATTTTTTAAGTTTTCACTATAACCATAAAAGGCAAAATAGCCCCGCCCCCTGGCGGCCATGTTTTTCAACCAATCAACATGGCTTGAAGGAATCTGATAGAGGGTTACCCAAGAAACATTTCTACAAAATTATTTGAAAATCGGCCTGACACTTTTGGAGGAGAAGATTTTTTAAGTTTGCACTATAGCCATATACGGCAAAATAGCCCCCCCCCCCTGGCGGCCATGTTTTTCGACCAATCAACATGGCTTGAAGGAATCTGATAGAGGGTCACCCAAGGATCATTTCTACAAAATAATTTGAAAATCGGCCTGACACTTTCGGAGGAGAAGATTTTTTAAGAATTTTGAAGTTTTTTTCATTTCGTTGCCATGGAAACCAGAATTCTGCATGGATCCCAAAAATTTTAAGGAATTCTGGTGAGGCCATTGAGAGGATGCTTTCTGTGAAGTTTCATCCCAGTTGACCCACCGGTTACAGAGGAGAAAATGTTGACGGACGACGGACGACAACCGACGGACAACGGACGCCGGACATAGGGCGATCACAATAACTCACCCTGAGCACTTCGTGCACAGGTGAGCTAAAAAAGGGCAACAATTTGCACCATATACAGGATAGAGTTATCTTAATTGGTTGTGTTTATAGTTGTGCAATTGGGAAAGGTTGTATAAAGTTTCAGTACAATTTTTCAAGTTGTAACTGAGATTACACTCTAAATGTAGTTGCAAAACTTTAACCAGAATTTCTAAGTCCAAAAAGGTCCATAACTTGCATAAAATGCTGGATAGAGTAATCATACTTGATTGTTTACATAGATGTGATAGTTGGTAAGGGCTGTATAAAGTTTCAATGCAATGCATTAAGTAGTTACTAATAGATGGTCTCTTTATGTAGTTGCATGCAAAACTTTAACCAGAATTGTTAAGTCCAAAAAGGCCATAACTTGCATAAAATGCAGGATAGAGTTATCATACTTTATAATCTACACAGGTGTGATAGTTGGGTAGGGTTGTAGAAAGTTTCAATGCAATGCATCAAGTATTTACTGAGACGTGGACTCTTAATTTAGTTGCACGCAAAACTTTAACCAGAATTTCTAAGTAAAATAAGGGCCATAACTTGCATAAAATGCAGAATAGAGTTATCATACTTGATAATCTACACAGGTGTAATAGTTAGAAAGGGTTGTAGAAAGTTTCAATGCAATGCATCAAGTAAATACTGAGATATGGACTCTTAATTTAGTTGCACGCAAAACTTTAACCAGAATTTCTAAGTAAAAAAAGTGCCATAACTTGCATAAAATGCAGGACAGAGTTATCTAACTTGATAATCTGCATAGATGTGATAGTTGGGTAGGGTTGTAGAAAGTTTCAATGCAATGCATCAAGTAAATACTGAGATATGGACTCTTAATTTAGTTGCACGCAAAACTTTAACCAGAATTTCTAAGTAAAAAAAGGGCAATAACTTGCATAAAATGCAGGATATAGTTATCTTACTTGATAATCTACATAGATGTGATAGTTGGGTAGAGTTGTAGAAAGGTTCAATGCAATGCATCAAGTATATACTGAGATATGGACTCTTAATTTAGTTGCACACAAAACTTTAACCAGAATGTCTAAGTAAATAAAGGGCCATAACTTGCATAAAATGCAGGATAGAGTTATCCTACTTGATAATCTACACAGGTGTGATAGTTGGGTAGGGTTGTAAAAAGTTTCAATGCAATGCATCAAGTAAATACTGAGATATGGACTCTTAATTTAGTTGCACACAAAACTTTAACCAGAATTTCTAAGTAAAAAAAGGGCAATAACTTGCATAAAATGCAGGATATAGTTATCTTACTTGATAATCTACACAGGTGGGATAGTTGGGTAGGGTTGTAGAAAGTTTCAATGCAATGCATCGAGTAAATACTGAGATATGGACTCTTACTTTAGTTGCACGCAAAACTTTAACCAGAATTTCTAAGTAAAAAAGGGCCATAACTTGCATAAAATGCAGGACAGAGTTATCTAACTTGATAATCTACATTGGTGTGATAGTTTGGTAGGGTTGTAGAAAGTTTCAATGCAATACATGTAGTATTTAAGAACTTGCATGCAAAACCTTAACCAAAGTGTGACATGGACGCCGACGCCGACGCCAGGGTGAGTAGTATAGCTCTCATATTCTTCGAATAGTCAAGCTAAAAATGGAAAACAATGACAAAAGAGGGAGGTATCACACCCTTAGCATTGCAACTATGTGGCATGACTCATGCGCATTTCATTAATCCTTTCCCACATATAGACGCTTTTTGATGCCTCTGCTGCAGACGGCTTTTGAAAACACTGACAAAATGAGAAATTGCTCAAAACAGGCAATTTCTCCTTTAGCCATAATGTTTTCAACTCTTTTTAAGAATAAAACCCTTATCAAAGTCATCTGCTGCAGATCTGTTGAAAGGGTTAAACCTTTCTCAAGTACAACAAAAACGCAGTAGGCAACTTTGCAAATATTACGGGAAATATATGGACACTACTTTTATAAATATTGTTTTAAAAAAGACGAATTATTTAAATGAGTCCCTTTTGGCTACAATGTGTTCTAAACAGACACAGATGTTGAACAAAGTTGTGACTTGGTCAATCAGGAATACGCGGACTATAAACTATATCGTGTAATGCAGGGTGAAGTGTTTTAAAATCAGGTAAAGCGACTTGGATTGGACACACATAACAATTAGTAATTCAAAAAGTAACGTCTCTTAACCCTTTCCCACATACAATAAATCTGCAGCAGAAGATTGCAGTGTTTTCAAAAGTCGTCTGCTGCTATTGCGTCAAAATGTATCTGCAGGTGGGAAAGGGTTAATAGATGCTGCTCAGTTTAAGACTTCTGCTAGCCTATAAAAGACTGTTATTAACAGCTTGATTAACACAGTAGAAATCAGCACTAACATTATATTAACTTGGGACCTAGATAAGATGGAGTAACTCAGTTTTCACTCAACAACATCCTTCTTATTACTCATTTAAATTCTATGTTGTGGGTGCTCAAAAGAATCTTCTCAGAGAGAGGATAAATTTGATGACCACAACATAGGATTTGCCTCAATTTTGTCCCACATATAGCCCTTTCTGACTGCTCTGAAGCAGCTGAATTTTGCCACAATCTCTTTAACTTTATTTAATAATTGTTCTTTCCATTATAGAGATTTTCCATATTTTTGCCTAGATGTTTTTAGTTGTCTGCTTCAGAATTGTTGTATGTGGGAAAGGGTTATCTAGAGTTCAGTTACATAACTCACAGCCATTTCTTCCCTGGGTAGATCACCGACCAATGTTGTATTCGTATCAAAGTAGAGGGAAAAGTTCTGCAAATCCAACAACTTGTGCATCATGTCAACATTGCCTCGACTTACAAACTTTGGGATCTGCAAAATTAAATACATTTCATTTAGGAATATCAACAAAAACAAAAAGAATGACATCCAAATTTGTGTATAAAGTCTTTGGGTACTGCATATGGATATTCTGTGAACAAATGATGAATTATTTTATCATTGTCAACATAAGGGCAATTGTTTTCTTCATGGTCGAGATTAGTCAATATGTCTTTCTGTTTGCATATTATTATTGTTTAATACTAGGTTTTGACGGCTTAATAATGTAATTTGTTATTAATCAATCACCATTGTCATTGTTTGGTACTAATATCAGATACGTATATATAAAACCGCACATTTAAAAAATTACAAGAAATATAAATTGGGTGCAAAAGTACCAACTAAGAAAACAAAAGGACTTTCTGAGAAGAAATGGTTGAAAGCAAGAATACCACAATAATACATTGGTCAATGAAAAATGATTCCATCAATCAATTGTCACATTTCAATATTGGTCAAATCACTTCCCATAGCCAATTATGTATCACCCCAAAACAACTAATTAAATTGGTTTTAAACAACCGCTTCACTTTTCTTTTTTTTATAGATTTGTAGTTTTTTATCTTAAAATTGGTAATCAATGCCAACAGTTTGACGTATGCACAAACACTGGAATGATGAGACTGGTTTCATGTTTGTAATGATAACCAATAAGGTACTGATCAACCGACATGTTGAATTGCCGTACTATTTGTAGCCATGCCTCTGAAACAACACACCTTTGTACACAAGCTGTCAGAGCACCACAGATTGCATGTTGGTGGCCCTGTTTTTGGAAAGACTGCCTGGAGTTAATGGACATATTTCAAAGGAAAATATGTACTTAATGATTGTATACTAAATGTTGTAGGTTCAGATCAGCCTGTAAATCTACCCAGTCTTATCAAAATCTACACCACTCAACAGAAGATTGTAACAAACATGTGTGAGTAATATTTGAACAGTGAAGGTCTTGATCAGACTGCGAATAAACAGGCTGATCTGGATCTAAATAACATGTGTGTCTTCACTACACAACGCATGTGACACAAGAACCGGTTAAATATCCAGAAAGAAGATTCAGTGATTAAAATAAGATGTAGGAACTTGCTTCACAATTTATTAGAATATACAGTCAAACCTGTACTAAAGACCACCTTTGTTAAGCAATTCCCTGTCTATAGCAACCACACAGTCACTTTTAATTTCCAAATTACTCATTTTCTGCATAACAACCCTGTAATTAAAGACCACCTGTGAACACAGACCAGATTGTTCTCTTCCGATGGATGGTCTTTAAACACAGGTTGGACTGTATATATTTAAACTATGTGGAAATAGTAGAAATTGATAAGACTAGACATCTGAGACAGACACTTACCCATGAGATATCCGTACTTTGTGCACTAAGAGCCTTAATCACCACACCAAATGCAAAAGGACATGAAGGGTTAGTTATGTCATCTTCATATCTCATGTGGACATCTTTGACTTTCAACTGAAAGAACAGATCATTAACAATTTAAAAAAACTTTCTAACAGACAACAAATCTGAGGAACTTTGGAATCTTTATACACTAATTGACACTTATTGAAAACCGTGTGGCAATTATGAGCAATTTCTTCTTTTGCCACACTGTTTTCCTAAATGATCTGCTGCATATGTATCAAAATGTGTCTGCATGTGAGAAAGTGGAAAACTCTCTGACATTTCTTCCCCATCAACAACATGTGATTTATGAAGATATCATCCTTGGTTGTACTAAAAAGTTTTCCTCTCTGTCAAAAGCTTAATTTTCGTTTGTTTAGATATTTCTTTTTTTTATTCTGATGATTTTTGGTTGCAAAATATTCTAAACAAAAATGGAAAAATATTAAAAAAAATACAAGAATATGATGCAGGGAAATAGATTTCATCATTAAATCAACCAGCGCAAATGCATTAGCACTATTTGATCAAAGTCTGCGCCGTTTTCCAATAATTAAATTGAGCATTGAATAATCTTTCAGTAGAAACATGAACTTGTACTAACTTTACTAAATAAATGTGTTGGCTCATTTTACACTATTCTTATTTTCCTGTGTTGAAGTTCAATTACAGTATTACGTATATTCTTATGTTGTACATATTGACGGCACATCACACAAAACTGTGGTACAAGATGTAGTTTTAACCATTTTGCATGAATCCCTTATCATTATGCACCGGAAAGTAGCCTCAAAGATCTGTCTAGTAAACAATATCCGGGAGCAACGCTCATATGTACATACTTATTATCCTTTACCCACGTTCAGACACTTTCTGACACCTCTGCAGAAGTCAACTTTTGAAAACACTGTTGCAAAAGAAGAAACTGCTCATAATGAGCAATTTCTCCTCTTGCCACAATGTTTTCCATAATTTTACATAGATGTTTTAAAACTTGTATACTGCAGATGGTTGTATGTGGGAAAAGGTTAATTTTGAGGACAATTGTTTGTTTCAGTTGATATTTTCACTGAATGCCCACCAAAAATGGTATTTACGTAAGAAAGTGTATAAGAGAGAACAGTGAGAATTATCACTTGATAAAAACAAGAAAATGTGTCCATGGAACACGGATGCCCCGGTTGTTAATGGACGAACAGACACACGAACAGACGAACGGACGGACGAACAGTTGGTCCAACCTCAAATTGATACAATTTTTTAAACAATGATATGTTGATTGTCATTTGTGTGAAGTTTCATAATGATAGGACATCAGGTTCACTAAAATCTAACTTGACCAAAAACTTTAACCTGAGAATGGAATGGACGAACAGACAGACGAACAGACGGACGAACAGTTGGTCCAACCTCAAATTGATACAATTTTTTAAACAATGATATGTTGATTGTCATTTGTGTGAAGTTTCATAATAATAGGACATCAGGTTCACTAAAATCTAACTTGACCAAAAACTTTAACCTGAGAATGGAATGGACGAACAGACAGACGAACAGACGGACGAACAGTTGGTCCAACCTCAAATTGATACAATTTTTTAAACAATGATATGTTGATTGTCATTTGTGTGAAGTTTCATAATGATAGGACATCAGGTTCACTAAAATCTAACTTGACCAAAAACTTTAACCTGAGAATGGAATGGACAAACAGACAGACGAACAGACGGACGAACAGTTGGTCCAACCTCAAATTGATACAATTTTTTAAACAATGATATGTTGATTGTCATTTGTGTGAAGTTTCATAATGATAGTACATCAACTTCACTAAAATCTAACTTGACCAAAAACTTTAACCTGAGCGGGACGGACGAACGGACGGACGGACGGACGGACGGACTGACTAACAGACCGGAAAACTATATGCCCCTCATCATTCGTATGCCGGGGCATAAAAATGTTTGAAACAGTATGTTTATTAGGATATAATCCAGTGTACCTTCTATATAATCCATTGAAAAACATTGAATAGACAATCCCACTTTAGGTTGAATATGCCATGCATATGTATGTTGGCATGTATGGTTGGATATCATATAACACAACGTATATCCTACCTGTAAATTCTCCAGAATGTTGGCTAAAACAGACGTGCCATATGAAAACCATGATGACCCTGAACCCTGTTTGCTCAATGTCTGCACCTGAAAATGGGTCATTAATAAATGAGTTTGGCTCCAACTGTAGCATGTACAAGTGTAGATTCAGAGGTTTGTTGAAACTCTTTGTGATGCATAACAAACAATGATGAGCAAACTGCATGGACGCAACTTGATCTGGATTTACACTGGATGCAAATGCTGTATGGTTGTTTTCTATAGATATAGATATAGATATAGACTTAAATGGAACATCATACTTTTATGTAACAGGAGGTTTGCAAACACTTAATTTCAATCATTTCTATTTTTATTTTTATTTATAAACCAACGGTATAGCCCCAAAAAATTGTAATACCCTTACCCTTTCCCACATACAGATGCTTTTTGATGCTTTTGCAGCAGATGAATTTTGAAAACATTATGACAAAAGGTGAAATTGCTAATTATAGGCAAGTTCTTCTTTTGTCACAATGTTTTCATCTTTATTCGATAATGATACTTTCACTTACAGAGACTTTTCACTGTTTTATCCAGATATTTTCCAAGTTGTCTGATACATATTTGTTGTATGTAGGGAAAGGTAAAATGTTGCTGATGAATTAACCCTTTCCCTCATACGACAATTCTGCAGCAGACGACTTTGAACATATTTTGTCAAAAAATAGAAAATCTCTATAATTGAATGGATAACCTATGACTTAAAGTGGAAAACATTGTGGCAAAAGGAGAAATTGCTCGTTTTGAGCAATTTCTTCTTTTGTCACCATGTTTTCAAAAAGCCGTCTGCTGCAGAGGCGTCAGAAAGCGTCTATATGAGGGAAAGGGTTAACAACAATTTCTGGACATGTTTACACAGCAATAAATAGCGTTCACTGATCTATTAGTCAAGTTCTATTTTCAGGGAGAAAACAATGGCTCATTTATGGGAACTCTGACAAACTATTGTTAAGTAGAGAAAACAAGGACACCCTAACAGGATAAGACCTCTTTAAACGTTTTACTTATATTAATATTTTCAGTCTTCTGCCTTAAAAGTGCAGAGGAAAAAATACGAAAAGATTTGGCAAAGGGAAGAAAACACTGAACAATTTCTCCTATTTACGACATGTTTTCAAGTCATTTTCTACAAATGTGCTGGTTGTTATCTTTAAAAGGGTTGTACGCATCTGGCACATACATGAAGTATTATCTTGGTCTACTATGTTCTCTACTGATGTATCAATATGAAGCGAAACATACCAAGAACTTATTCAAAATTAAAGGTGATAAATATGTAGCAAGAATTCAGCAAGCATAACCCTTTCCCTCATATAGATGCTTTCTGACGCCTCTTCAGCAGACATCTTTTGTGAAAACATAGTGATAAAAGAAGAAATTGCTCAAAACGAGCAATTTCTACTTTTGCCACAATTTTATTCTACTTTTTGTCATAGGTTATCCATTCACTTATAGAGATTTTCTATTTTTTGACAAAATATGTTCAAAGTCGTCTGCTGCAGCATTTTCGTATGAGGGAAAGGGTTAAGGTCATGGACAGACCTGAATCTTGGCCTCAAGAGCTTCTAGAAGTTGTGTCTTCCTAGCTGCCTCATCAGCCTTTTCCTTCTCTTCATCATACTGAAAAGAAGCAAAAAAATAACTGTCAATCTTTGAGTGAGACCGGCCTTTACCTGAAAGCTGATACCCTAGGATGCTTCTGTGGATGATGACATTTAATATGAGAGCTTTTGCATCATAGATTGAATGTTTATCAGAACTGAAACATTTTGCCAAGGACATTATTTTCATAAACAATGGTAGCAGCATAAGCTCTCATTAAACAGTCCTAATGAGCTATAAGTAATAGGAAAAAAGAGAGTTTTTAGTAATTTCCTCTCCTCATCATTATATCTACTCAGTATTTTCTACTTTTCTCATGATTACCTCTTCTCTTTTTTAAATGAATATCATCACTTGATGAAATTGGTCCTATTCATATCTCCTTTAATATTTTATTTTGCTTTCATGGTGCCAACATAAATCCCATTGTTATGTTGTTGATGTCATTTCATATCATACAGGCAAGTGATATTCTCGCATTGGAAATATTTGTCTTATCCTTGTATATTTCTATAAATATTAGTAGCATATGTTATATATTAACCGTTTCTCTCTACAAATACATTACTCTGCAGCATACCACTTTTGAAAACATACAGTAGTAAAACAAGGAAAAATTGCAATTTCTCCTTTTGTCACAACATTTTCATTTTTATTCAATAATTGTACTTTCACTAACAGAGATATTTCACATTTTTGTCTAGATGGTTTCCTAAATCATCTTCAGCAGACAATTTTGAAAAACATACCCGTAAAAAATTGGAAACTGCCTTTAAATGAAAGTACATAATTGAATAGAGTTGAAAAAATACTTGTTATGAGCAATTTCTTCTTTTGCTGCAATGTTTTCAAAAAGCCGTCTGCTGCTATTGCATCAAAATGCTTCTACATGTGGGAAAGGGTTAAGGACCGTTTACCTCTTGCTGGTTCTGAGGTCCCGCCACTAAGTACAGTCTTTCTATTGAGATGACCCACGGCTCACTGTGAAGACGTCTCAACGGAATTTGCAAGGTGATCTTACCAATAAATCCTATAAATAACAAAAAACGGATCTGTCAGAAAGAAACCAAGCGCTCATCAATATTTAACTACTTTCTTAGTTTGGTGAAGGTCAGATAGTAAATGGAGGCTCTATTGTGTTCACAAGCTGTATCATAGCAATTTTGACAATTTCAAGGGCCATAATCCAGTCATACATGGGCGGATCCGGCTGGTTTGTGAAAGGTACCGAGTTCTCATCAATATTTAACTACTATCTAAGTTTAGTGAAGGCCAGATAAGAAATGAAAGGTCTATTATGTTCACAAGCTGTATTATAGCAATTTGACAATTTCAAGGGCCATAATCCAGTCATGCAGAGGCGGATCTGGCCTAAATAAACTAAGCTGTCATCAATATTTAACTACTATCTATGTTTGGTGAAGGTCAAATAAGAAATGGAAGGTCTATTGTGTTCACAAGCTGTATTATAGCAATTTTGGCAAGGGGCTAATGACCGCCGTGCACAAAATGACGAAGGGGATAATGTCCGCCATGTGAAAAAGACAAAGGGGATAATGTCCGATTACCGGTTCAAACAGTACCAACATACCTGACTTTACTGTTAGAGGCAGTCCAAGACTCTGTAGGGCAGACTTTTTGAGTGGAAGATTGTCCAACTCTACTGCACCTGTAAAAGATCATGAAATTTCTCAGATAAATTATAGGTCAAATATACATTTTTAAAGTAATAAATATCAAAGTCCGTGGAAACCCTATGAGTGATTTCTCCTATACTGATTTTCTTTTTCCAACTGTTTTAAATTCATACATTGATACTAACAATTTTCCAGATGCTTTTTTCTCCCTTTGAATGTTGTCAAAGCTTGTAACTATGAAAATACCTTATCATGTAAATGGTTAATTCCAGTACTCCAGACAAACATTTTCAAGGTTCAAATTTCTTATTACTGAGTCAGCACTTGTCAATGTTGTCCAACCCATTACCTGGATATAGTATTTATGGACTACATGATTGTATTTCTTTACTTGAAGAAAAGAAAGTCTAAACAAACTAAAGAATTAACAGATAACTTTTAGTGGATCTGCCATTGAAGACTTAGAACCAATTTACCTTCCCTTAACCCTTTCCAACATATAGACACTTTCTGATGCCTTTCTGCAGCAGAAGACTTTTTGAAACCATGGCGACAAAAGAAGAAATTGCTCAAAACGAGCAATTCCTCCTTTTGGTCACCATGTTTGCAACTCTATTCAATTATTGTACTTTCATTTAAAGGGAGTTTCTAATAGTATTATTTTTCGGGTATATTTTCAAAGTCGTTTGCTGCAGATTTATTGCTTGTGGAAAAGGGTTAATATTCTCTTCTTTATCTTTCATTTATCCTGCTTCTAGAAATGTTTCTTCAAATGCGTTCAATTTGAGATGTGTGAAATAGGCATACATGATACATGTCCCAAATATCAATCCAATTCAACAAGACCTGATCACAGGCTAGACCAGACATACTGATAAAGAGCCAAACCAGACATACTGATAAAGGACCAGACCAGACATACTGATAAAGGGCCGGACCAAACATACTGTTAAAGTGCCAGACCATGCAATACTAATAATTACTCATAAAGGGCAAGATCAGACATACTGATAAAATGCCAGTCCGTACGAACAGATAAAGTGCCAGACCAAACATACTGTTAAAGTGCCAGACCATGCAATAATAATAATTACTCATAAAGGGCAAGACCAGACATACTGATAAAGTACCAGACCAGACATACTGATAAAGAATCAGACTAGACATACTGATAAAGAGCCAAACTAGACATACTAATAAAGGGCCAAACCAGATATACTGATAAAGAGCCAGACTAGACATACTTATAAAGAGTCAGACCAAATATACTGATAAAGAACCAGTCCAGACATACTGATAAAGTGCCAGACCAAACATACTGATAAAGGGCCAGACCAGGTATACTGATAAAGGACCAGACCGTACAGACTAATAAAGTGCCAGACCAGGCATACTGATAAAGTGCCAGACCAGACAAACTGATAAATTGCCAGACCAGGCATACTCATGAAGTGCCAGATCAGACATACTGATAACTGTCTAGACCAAACAAACAGATAAAGTGCCAGACCAAACATACTGATAAAGGACCAGACCAGACATACTGATAACTGTCTAGACCAAACAAACAGATAAAGTGCCAGACCAGACATACTGATAACTGTCTAGACCAAACAAACTGATAAAGTGCCAGACAAAACATACTGATAAAGGACCAGACCAGGCATACTTATTAAGTGCCAGATCATACATACTGATAAAGTGCCAGACCAGGCATACTCATAAAGTGCCAGACCAGACATACTCATAAAGTGCTAGACCAGACATGCTGATAACTGTCTAGTCCAAACAAACTGATAAAGTGCCAGACCAAACATACTGATAAAGGACCAAACCAGGCATACTGATAAAGTGCCAGAACAGGCATACCGATAAATTGCCAAACTAGACAGACTGATAAATTGTCAGACCAGGCATACTGATAAAGTGCCAGACCAGACATACTGATAAATTGCCAGACCAGGCATACTGATAAATGGCCAGACCAGGCATACTGATAAATGGCTAGACTAGGCATACTGATAAATGGCCAGACCAGGCATACTGATAAATGGCTAGACCAGGCATACTGATAAATGGCCAGACCAGGCACTGATAAATGGCTAAACCAGGCATACTGATAAATGGCCAGACCAGGCATACTGATAAATTGCCAGACTAGGCATACTCATAAAGTGCCAGACCAGACATATTGATAAAAGGCCAGACCAGGGATACTGATAAAGTGCCAGACCAGACATACTGATAAAAAACCAGACCAAACATTCTGATAAAGAGCCAGAGCAGACACATAGATAAAAGGCCGGACAAGGCATAATAATAAAGTGCCAGATAAAGGGCATAGCTATCTCATGTATTCAAAATTATATTATTTCAAGACCCTATGGTGTAATCATATTATAGAAACTAGATGGAATCCAAATTGTGACGTAGATGGATTCTGTCTACAGTCAGTGCAGAATTTTTATATGGGAGTATTCAAAAGAATCTTCTCAGTGACACAATTCTTCTTCTGATTACTCACAAAATAGTTCCCCTTGCGTGACTTTTAGAAACGTTTGCTGTAAGTATTGAGAGAAGACTCTATTCAATCCGCCTTGTTAACCCTTTCCCTCATATAGACGCTTTCTGACGCCTCTGCAGCAGACAGCTTTTTGAAAACATAGTGACAAAAGAAGAAATTGCTCAAAACGAGCAATTTCTCCTTTTGCCACAATGTTTTCCACTTTTTGTCATAGGTTATCCATTGAATTTAAGATATTTTCTATTTTTTTGACAAAATATGTTCAAAGTCGTCTGCTGTAGAATTGTCGTATGAGGGAAAGGGTTAAGAAAATAATATGTATCAATGAATACCTTGAAGAAGAGCAATAGAGAGCTGATCTGTATTCAGATTCTCCACATATTCACCCACATAGGTATTCAGAACCCATGCAGCCAGGCCTTCCAACATCTTCAGACTTTACGTACTACTATCTGAAAATAGAAGTGAAAGTGAAAGTGAAAGTGAAACAGTATATAAATATTGCATGGCTTCCAGTGTGACAGTACATATTGTCAACATGAGGAAAATACTGTTACCCGAGTGTTGACAATATGTACTGTCACACTGGAAGGCATGCAATACATGTATTTATTTTATTATACCGAACTAAATTACATGTTTATTCAATTTATTCTGTACCTTTGTAGGGGAGGTGAACATGGGTAGATCTACTACAATGTAACACACACATATGAATATACCAGTTAACAGTATACTGTTTACATGGCATACGTGTCTAAAAGGTGATGTTATTGTTTGAAATGACGTCAAGCATGTGCATAACCAACATTATAATGCGAGTGCCATGTAACAGTATACTGTTAACCGGTCAAAAACGTACTGTTAGCATGAGACAGTAAGATTACCCATGATGAGTATATGAGAATTTAACATTACAAAGTCATGTGAGGTATAATAATATATTTTGTAACCTTTTAAAACTTTGAAGGAAAAGTAGAAACAGATCAAAACCAGCAATTTCTTCTTTTGCTGAAGTTAAATCAGATGACACATTGTGACAAAAAGAGGAAGTGCTCATCAAGTTAATACAAGTCTAGTCTAGGGTTGGTTTTTACGTGACGTCAAAATCACTACAAAACTGAACGTGAAACTTCTGTTAACCCTTTCCCTCAGACGACAATTCTGCAGCAGACGACTTTGAACGTATTTTGTCAAAACATAGAAAATCGCCATAATTGAATGGATAACCTATGACAAAAAGTGGAAAACATTGTGGCAAAAGGAGAAATTGCACGTTTTGTGCAATTTCTTCTTTTGTCACTATGTTTTCAAAAAGCTGTCTGCCTCAGAGGTGTCAGAAAGCGTCTATATGAGGGAAGGGGTTAAAGGGTCCTCGGGACATACATTATTCTCAAATCAGGAATTGAATATGATCAGCATGATATGATATGATGTCAAAATTCTTCGCTTTAGAACTAGCAAATATTAACAGTAATCTTTATTTGATGGTTATAATGTATATTTCTTATCATAAGATATGACACTGGTTTTGCAAATCAACATTCTGTTTGGACAGGTGAATCACCATATCTTTCCTATTACTTGGTTCATTATACGGGTAAACAAATCAACGACGTCACCGGTGATTTGTTTTACCCGTCCATAGACAACTTGTATGAATTTTGCTATAATGCTTTGTCCGTGTCCAATCTAGGATTAGAAAACAAGGGGGAAATTTTACCAGATAATTGATTTTAGGAACAAATTGAGGCATTTTTGCCTTGTATGTCAATGTTAAAAATTCCCCACTTCATTACAAGAATGCATTGAATATATGAAATTGAGTTTAAATTCATTGTAAATGTGTATAGGATGGCATGGAAATCATTGATTTGATAAATTTTAGTATTTTGACCTTGTTTGAAAGAGAAAAATCATTTCCAGGCCCATTTTGACGGTCACCATTTATGTCGGGTGAATTCTTACTTGCAGTGACTTTTATTATAGTACAAAGTAACATGACCCCACATTTTCATTGGATTGTTTTAAAGCTAAGAGGTAACTCTTTTCAATGATATAGGGTATTCTACATGAGAAACGCTTAAAAATTGTGAAATTGAGGGCTTAAACTGGTTGATTTACATGGAAACAAAGAAAGAATTTATTTGGTGTATTGTGACCTATTAATTATGGTTACGTCATTGTATTATTGTAATGCAAATGATACGGGTAAACAAATCGACGGCAAATAGGTAATGTGTATGAACTTTGCAAAACTTTGCTATACCGTCTTTCCAAAAATTGTGTCCAGAGTGGATATTTCGATGCAGTCACGATTCTGCTTCATTTTGATTGGATGAAAAGAAAATATCGAAACAAAAAAAAATTCAAGAGGAAATAACTAAATAAGATAATACGTACTCGATAAAGGAACGAGCACAAGTAATTTTATGTGTGATAATTTCCGTTTAATAACACTCGTCGTCTATTTCTAAAACGAGTTCAAATAACAACTCATAAGGTTTTTTTGATTTTCAGGAAGTTACAAATCCAAACTCCTGTACTATTACGTCATTTCATTAGCGTAAAGCAAATGATGAATAAATAACTAAAAGGAAAACAACAGAAATTATAGGAAACGTTAGTTTGACTGGTCACAAAATTTATGTAGTTCCGTAAATTATGGAATCGTTTTATTTGAAGTACTTTATGAAGGGCAAGTTGATTATTTGTTGTACCTGTCATCATAATTTCATGGATTTAAAATCTTGGCTACATTTTACAGTTAAATATAAGCTTAACCTGATGATGATTTTTATTTTCTTTTCTATTAAAGGTCGGTAGGACTCGTAATTGACGTAAATAACTGATCGTGCTGCAAGCAAGGGGCTAACTGCAGTTTGCGGGAAATTATTTACCGATCACAAAAGTTAATAAATGCTTACCCGAAATAGGTAGGACCTATACTCATATTAAATAAATACCCAAAAGGAAAACAACAGAAATGGTAAGAATGGATAGTTTAACTTGTAAGAATGGATAGTTTAACTTGTAAAAATGAAGTTCCTTAAATTATGGATTTTTTTCATTGGAAGATGTACTTTATCAGTTTATGAAGGACAAGACGACTATTTGCTGTACCTGTCATCATTATTTCATGGATTTAGTATCTTGGCCATATTTTAAAGAGGAATACATGTTTTTACAGATGATGTTTTTTAGTTTATATGCATAGAACAGTAGAACTTGTATATAACTTATAATAAATAACACAATGTGATCATGATGACCAGCATCACCATTCAGATTTGTGAGTTTACCCAAAATAGATAGCACCTATACTCATATTATATATATATATATTGTGACTTATTTGTATGGCCAAATAAATTTCTTTTCCCTATGTTTTCAAAACTGATGACAGGTAAATTAATGTTAGAAGGAAGTTAACCCTTTCCCTCATGTAGATGCTTTCTGACGCCTCTGCAGCAGACAGCTTTCTGAAAACATAGTGACAAAAGAAGAAATTGCTCAAAACGAGCAATTTCTTCTTTTGCCACATTTAGTCATAGGTAACATTAGGTTATCCATTCACTTATAGAGATTTTCTATTTTTTGACAAAATATGTTCAAAGTCGTCTGCTGCAGACTTATCGTATGAGGGAAAGGGTTAAAGATTAAATTGGTGTTAGAAGGAAGTTAAAGATTAAATGGCCAGATTTCCCTTCAGGCTTATTAATCTAGGTAAGCAGTATAATGTATTGTAATTCACATACCAAACCTCCAAACCAATACAACTCCATATTTATGAATAAATTTGAATTTTTAATAGAAGAAAACAATGCAAAATAAATAAGCGATCCTTTACAATCAATTTCATGAGTTGTTTTTATTAAACTGCAACTTACCCCACCCACTGACTTTGAACGTAGATTAGGCCGGTTCGCAAATGTTTCTATTTCATTTTACATTTTCGAAAATACACCAACAGAGAGACACTGTCAGTGTTCCATTCGAATCATCCTGACCAACATGAATATGAGTTTCACAACTTGTAACACAGTCATACACGGACAGTTTTCAATCTTGTTTACATAAAAGTTTTTCTAAAACCGATATTTTATACCAAATCGCAACTTTTCTGTTATAACCTTTGAAACGGTGTCAGCTATATTTGTGTTCGGTAAATGTGCCCGTATGAGGTCATAATTTATAACGACAAAATGTAAATGTCATGCTCAGAAGAATTTCATTAATCTACAAAAAAAAAGCCTATAAGTCATAAAAATAATTGAATTTGCATGAAATTCGGAATTGACTTACACCGCCCATTTTAGTATTTATATGTCTCTAATTCCACCAACCTTACTTATCAGTTAGTAATACTTTTAAAATACTAATGAGCAACATTTCATCATGTTTGTTTTCCTAATACTTTGTAAAACATGAACGGTGAAATGTGTTTGATGACTTGAGTTGACATGACGAAAAACCTTGCTGATTTGCAATACTTGTTAAGAAAAAGAAATATGTTGGTATTATTATGAGCAGGGACTACGTATTAGTTATCCTTGTACGTTATGATCGAGGGAAACAAACATGATTTTATATGCTCTTAAGTATTTTTAAAAGTATTACCTAGCCACAAGTAAGGTTGGTGAAATTGGACCTTTAATTTGTTATATTTCAATCCAATATCGGTCAAACTTTAAACGTGAGGTACCTAAATATTATAGGTCGCACTTTAGAAAAACCTTCTGAAAAGTCTAGAAGCCTAATTGTTAATCACATCATCATAAGGGATCATCAGAAGATTCAAATCCATCACATCCTAAACATGGAGTCACGAGGGGTAAACAAATTAGGTAATTAGGTCCCATTTAAAAAGAAAGCAAACTTGTGAACACATATTCAGCTTATCTTTATGAAAAAACACGAGATCATTCATCTCATATGAATCCCAGTCAGGTTTGAAGCTGGGTTAAGTTTGGTCCAAAACTAGGTCACTAGGAATAATTTAAGAAAAAGTGTGTGGATCCATTAAGGGCAATATTTTTCACCTAATCTTTATGAAAATTCAATAGAAAATTCATCTCCATCAAATCCCAGTCACTTTCGAAACTGTGTCATGTGCGGTCAAAAACTAGGTAACTAGGTCAAATTTTAGAAAAAAAAATTTGACACACTATAGTTTAGTAACTGGTATACCAAGGCTATCCAAACGTCTTTTATGCTTTTTATATTTGCTGATGATCTAAATTCAACGAATTAACTTGTTATATTTTCAATTTGACTCTGAGAGAATGAAATATACGATTTACCCAGATCAAACATAAAAAGATACTTCAAACTGATGATACGGAGTAAAATGAATATCGAATTTTTTGTTAAAAATTTATGCAAGTTCTTAGGTAATGATACCAGTCTTACATTGTATAAGTGTTTATAAAATATATTTATTTCGATATATAAATCAATGTAAAATGTTCGATATCTCACAATTCAAATCACAGTAATAAGTACATCACAGTTAGTATTGACCCATTCTCCGCTATATTATGGACGTCATGCAAGACGGCTGCAAGATTTGGCTAATATCATTGGATACGTCTGCTTTGTAAAGTTATGTGAAATCAAATGTCATCTGCTTCAGGAAAGGGGTTTATTTCATAATTATCTTGTTCCCTTGTATAATATATTCATTGAATACCCCCCTCCCCCCACACACAAAGAAATCAAATAAATTCTCGTATTTCAAAGCAACCAGGAACAAGTAAGTTTAGAGCCACATTCTGTCAGTGAGTATATTGAAGAAAAAATGAAGACAAAAATGGCATCTGACAGGAAATAATCGTCAAGTTCAACAGGGAAGGGTTGTGGTTTTCTAAATAATCATTGGCTAAAAGATAATAAAAAACCCGAAAAGCACCAAGAAATAAAATACCTAGTATGCCTCTATGAATGAAATGTAGTATGCCTCTATGAATGAAATGTAGTACTAGTATGCCTCTATGAATGAAATGCAGTATGCCTCTATGAATGAAATGTAGTACTAGTATGCCTCTATGGATGAAATGCAGTATGCCTCTATGGATGAAATGTAGTATGCCTCTATGAATGAAATGTAGTATGCCTCTATGAATGAAATGTAGTACTAGTATGCCTCTATGGATGAAATGCAGTATGCCTCTATGGATGAAATTCAGTATGCCTCTATGGATGAAATGTAGTATGCCTCTATGGATGAAATATAGTATGCCTCTATGAATGAAATGTAGTATGCCTCTATGAATGAAATGTAGTACTAGTATGCCTTTATGGATGAAATGCAGTATGCCTCTATGGCTGAAATGTAGTATACCTCTATGAATGAAATGTAGTATGCCTCTATGAATGAAATGTAGTATGCCTCTATGGATGAAATGTAGAATGCCTCTTTGAATGAAATGTAGAATGCCTCTATGAATGAAATGTAGTATGCCTCTATGAATGAAATGTAGTACTAGGTATGCCTCTATGGATGAAATGCAGTATGCCTCTATGGATGAAATGTAGTATGCCTCTATGAATGAAATGTAGTATGCCTCTATGAATGAAATGTAGTATGCCTCTATGAATGAAATGTAGTACTAGTATGCCTCTATGAATGAAATGTAGTACTAGTATGCCTCTATGAATGAAATGTAGTATGCCTCTATGAATGAAATGACCGTGACCACTGCTGACGAAGGTGGTTTAACCCTTTCCCTCATATAGACGCTTTCGGACGCCTCTGCAGCAGACAGCTTTTTGAAAACATAGTGACAAAAGAAGAAATTGCACAAAACGTGCAATTTCTCCTTTTGCCACAATGTTTTCCACTTTAAGTCATAGGTTATCCATTCAATTATGGAGATTTTCTATGTTTTGACAAAATACGTTCAAAGTCGTCTGCTGCAGAATTGTCGTATGAGGGAAAGGGTTAAGAGAATCGTAAGAAGTAAACCGCAAGGGTAAATTCTAAACATTATCCTCGCCGATTGATAACCGCACTTGTGGTTGAAGTATTATCTGATAACATTATAAATGCATCTTACGAACGTTGCGAATGATATTGTGGCACGAAAAAAACATGTTACATGCAATTTGCTTGACACAATTTAATTAATGTCGTATGATAGAGGGTTTTCCAATTCGTAAGTCTCCATCAAATAACCCCACCCCCGGAAATCTGCTGACTCTTTGGACGACTGCTATCATAATCGCAACAACAATGTACCTTTGTTTCATATGAATATTTATCCAGGGCATTTTAGTCGGGTTCAATTGCGAAACCGACTTTTGCGATCGAAACGTTTTCGACGGACATTGACCGTACAGCCGCCAAAAAAGTGTGCACATTGTAACATTGTTCGCCAAAAGAGTGTGCACATTGTAACATTGTTCGCCAAAAGAGTGTGCACATTGTAACATTGTTCGCCAAAAGAGTGTGCACATTGTAACATTGTTTGCCAAAAGAGTGTGCACATTGTAACATTGTTCGCCAAAAGAGTGTGCACATTGTAACAGTGTTCACCAAAAGAGTGTGCACATTGTAACAGTGTTCGCCAAAAGAGTGTGCACATTGTAACATTGTTCGCCAAAAGAGTGTGCACATTGTAACATCGTTTGCCAAAAGTGTGTGCACATTGTAACATCGTTCGCCAAAAGAGTGTGCACATTGTAACATTGTTCACCAAAAGAGTGTGCACATTGTAACATTGTTCGCCAAAAGAGTGTGCACATTGTAACAATGTTCGCCAAAAGAGTGTGCACATTGTAACATTGTTCGCCAAAAGAGTGTGCACATTGAAACATTGTTCGCCAAAAGAGTGTGCACATTGTAACATTGTTTGCCAAAAAAGTGCACACATTGTAACATTGTTCGCCAAAAGTGTGTGCACATTGTAACATTGTTCGCCAAAAGAGTGTGCACATTGTAACATTGTTCACCAAAAGAGTGTGCACATTGTAACATTGTTCGCTAAAAGAGTGTGCACATTGTAACATTGTTTGCCAAAAGAGTGTGCACATTGTAACATTGTTTGCCAAAAAAGTGTGCACAATGTAACATTGTTCGCCAAAAGAGTGTGCACATTGTAACATTGTTCGCCAAAAGAGTGTGCACATTGTAACATTGTTCGCCAAAAGAGTGTGCACATTGTAACATTGTTTGCCAAAAAAGTGTGCACATTGTAACATTGTTTGCCAAAAAAGTGTGCACAATGTAACATTGTTCGCCAAAAGAGTGTGCACATTGTAACATTGTTCGCCAAAAGAGTGTGCACATTATAACATTGTTCGCCAAAAGAGTGTGCACATTGTAACATTGTTTGCCAAAAAAGTGTGCACATTGTAACATTGTTCGCAACTTCTAATAGGCAAATGTCAAATGCGACTAACTTCGTTATTACGCAGACGCTGTTAAAAACATGCCTCATGAAACACACATAGTTATGGTTTGGCTTCAGTAGATGATTTTGCATGTTTAACGAAAAATGGTTACTTCCGCTCGATGGCAGGAAACACCCGAATCACATACATGTAATCTTCCTCAGTCTTGGCGTAAGGATCCCATTTCAATTTATTAAATTAATCTCCCTATACGGATATACGTTACATTATGTAGACACTTAAACATATAGGAGTTCAAAAGTTATTCACCGGAGTAAAGCGATATCGAAACCGCCTCGTTTGCCTAGTGGTAGAGCGTCCGCCTCGTTTGCCTAGTGGTAGGGTACTAGGTAGAGCTGATCTACCAGTATAGAGTCAGTACGCCGTCTGACCAGACTGTATACTGTTGACAGCTGATCTACCAGTATAGAGTCAGTAATCCGCGCCGTCTGACCAGACTGTATACTGTTGACAGCTGATCTACCAGTATAGAGTCAGTAATCCGCGCCGTCTGACCAGACTGTATATTGTTGACAGCTGATCTACCAGTATAGAGTCAGTAATCCGCGCCATCTAACCAGACTGTATACTGTTGACAGCTGATCTACCAGTATAGAGTCAGTAATCCGCGCCGTCTGACCAGACTGTATACTGTTGACTGATGAACTACCAGAAGAGAGCCAGCAATCCGCGTGAACAATCTTGACTGCTGATCTATCACGTCATTTTAAAAATTCAGTCAGTCATATCACGGCGGCCAGTTCACATATTTGTGTGTTTCCTGGTTTTCATTTACCAGTACTCAACACAACACACCTTTCAAGTAACTGGCTGCTTTTCCACATATATTGTTATCCCTTGATATTTACCTACGGTTACTTACTTATGCAATTACTAGTACCTCTTTTTGCGGTCGAGTCGGTGCAAACTGTCTTTCCCTTCGTAATATTGATGGCTGTGAATGACCGCATGTTTTTACTCTTGTCTGACATATCATGTCTATTAACAGTATATCCCTTTCTCGTGGGAATGAACATCTTTCCGGCGAACAATTCCAGAGTTTGGTTGTATTGTATTGGTTACTATATACAAGCATCGAAATGTTTTGATATATGAGAGATATAAAGCAGCTGTAGTTGATCATGCCCACTGTCTGTTGTGTGCGCAAACATGTCTCTGTAGAACGTAGATTTGTCTTATTTAAACGTTCAATAGTTTTCCCATTATAAATTTGCACGAGTTATCTTAAATTAATCCCTTTTAGATATCCAACTTATGAATCAAGAAAATATCATTGTTTCCAAGAATGCAAATGGAGTATTTAAATAATTAATTATATTTATCAACGACAAATTTACTATCATTGATCTATACTGTTAAAATTGTCGCCTTAAAAACATTGGAAAATATAAAAATGCATGTTCTATATTATAATAGATTTTCTTTTTTATTATTATTAGCCCGAGGCGGATGCTCTACCACTACGGTAGATACTACAACTATAGATCCATTGAGCCTTACTCTACGAACACGAATCAAGTATCATTGGCGAGCGTGCCAGCCCCTATGTTAAACAAGTTTGACCTTACGACTTTTTGAGTTAAGCACCTCGCACCCCAGTTTAACAGCGAAATTCAGTTTTAAACAGATTCTACTATATATATTAAGTTACTTGTTTTCCAAGCCACGATGTTTGTACTAAAAGCTGTATGCTTAGACAGACATGTTTATAAACATATATGGAAATATACAGTGTTTAACGCTTTCTCACATACATTAAACCTGCAGCATACACATTTAAGACCACCAAGGTAAAGATAAGGCAACATATCTTTAAATGAAAGTATAACTACTAAATAGAGTTGAACACATTGTGTTAAAAGGAGGTAATAGCTCATTGTAATTGTGAAATGATGTCAAATCATTTTCAAAAGTGGTCTGCTGCAGATGCGTCAAAATGCATCTTCAAGTGGGAAAAGGTTAAACAAAACCTGTCAATAAGTTAACCTTGGTTAGCTACATTAGACACTTGGATATCCATCGAGATTAAATGGGATATGATTGTCTTCCTCACTAACTTGTTATTGCTCTATTTAAGTAAGAAAAAAAAAAGCTTCACGTAGTCCCATGTCTTTCAATGAATCGAAATGAAACGTATTTTGAAAAAACGGCCAGATACTTTCTAATGAAAATATTTCAGTAAAGTCACCATAAAATGCATTATTTGTTAAAGTTTGTTTTCTTTCTTTCTTTTGCAATGGAAACCAGAATTCTGCACGGATCCACACAAATTGAAGAGGTTTTGGAGAGGACATTGAAAGGATGCACTCTGAAGATTCATCCACATTGTCTCACTAGCTACAGAGGAGAAGATATTGGCGGACGATCGACGCACGACGGCCGACCGAGAGCGATGACAATAACTCATGTTAGTCACTTCGTGCTTAGGCGAGTTAAAATGTCTGTACATATTGTTTTGCGGTGTCTCGACCCTACGACCTCCCGCATTCGAGGTCGACGCTCTATAACTATACCACCGACTGATCACCATGCCATTTTGCATATTGAGGAATAGAAATAAATGAACAATATAAATGACATAGTTTCAAAGTTTATTTTCGTAAAATACTTCAACCTTTTACCTGACGCAGGCGCATTGTAAAGCTAGAAACCATTACTGGAAATCATGATGATTCTTTCTTGACCATACGATCTTTTCTACAAATAGTTTGTTGCGAATATCAGTAAAATGATAAAAAAAACATGTCTTGATTTGAAAGAATCCAAAGGATGCCTGTCAGGTAAAGGGTTAAATTCGTAGTACTGTCACACGATATGTACATTACATGGTTATTTACATTTACAAATCAAATTGTATTGACACACGGAAGCCAGACTATCGAAGGTTTTAAACTTTATGGTATCCGGACAAGAACAGATAAGTCCTATGTTAAATCTTTGTACCACAGCGACATATTTCACTCATCGTTGATGACCTATGCAAACCGATTGGAGCGACAGGAGACTCGACTGCATGGCATCCAAACTGTTTAACCCTTTCTCTCATATCGATGCTTTCTGACGCCTCTGCAGCAGACGGCTTTTTGAAAACATAGTGACAAAAGAAGAAATTGCACAAAACGTGCAATTTCTCCTTTTGACACAATGTTTTCCACTTTTAGTCATAGGTTATCGATTCAATTATAGAGATTTTCCATTACTTGACAAAATATGTTCAAAGTCGTCTGCTGCAGAATTGTCTTATGAGGGGAAGGGTTAACACTAAGATTCTATATCAGCAACAATGTGGAAGATACTTTACTTTTTTTCTTCAAAATGTTGACGACGACAAGACGACAAGAAAGCAGACACAAAGAGTTAACAGTCTTTATAATTCGTTCGTCAAAGGCAGTGTCAAATCATTTAAGTATATTAGAGATATGTGCACTTACACTATATAAATCAACAACACTAACTAAAGACATCGCTCTGAACCTGAACTGAATGCAGTAATAGAGAGCTACTATATAAAGAGAGATTGAAGTATTTCAGACCTGATATTGTAAAACGTTATTTACACGAGGGACTGATTCCAATTTAGTTATCTGTTTATATGAGAATAAGTAGGATCTCAACACTTGCTGGTCGGAAGGTCCTGCTGGTTTGTTCTTGCGTGACATGGATCAAATATAACCAGGGGCGTAGCTTGGCAATAATCAATGTGTAGGCCGTCTCGGGAGAAAATCAACACTGTGGACTCTGCGTAAAGTATCGACCCGGATCAATCTAAGCATGCCACACAGGCGTACCCGAATATACACTTTTCGCCTTCTGTGGATTTTCTGTTTCAGGAATCACTACTATCTATCCCCCCTTAGACGGAATGTGTCGGCCGGATCATCTGTCACCCCGGACCGGCCCGGACCCAACACGGCACCACAATGGATGCACACGTACCCAAACACGGATCTGACCCAGATACCACTACGGCAGCGCTACGGACCGTCCCGGAATGACCCGGAGCATCCCGGACTGTCCTGGACCCAACACGACATGCCGGATCGCCCAGGATCAACATGGTGCAATTACGGACCGTCCCGGACTACCCCGGATTGATAAATCCTCCCGGACGACCACGGCAATTTTAAACAGTTCGGGGTCCGGACCATCCAGTATCATCCCGGACTATTCCGGATAAGCCCGAACCCAAAGCGGATCCAACACGGATCTGACCCCGGATCGGCCAAATTTCAGTCCGGGAGGTCGGTTGGACTGGGGCTTTAGGACAATAAATAGATCCGATATTGTATTTTAAGCCTCGCACATCGTCAAGCATCAGAAACAAACCAACAATTAATCGTTAATAACTACCCAGTTGCTTGCATCACAAGGCGTAAGGCAATCGAGTGTATCGGGCAGAACATATCGACTGTTTTGATTGGCTAAACTACTGCATCTCATTGTGGACTGTAAAGAATCCGTTGAGACTGTGCGTTATACAGGTTTGTCTGTGTATTTACTGTGCAATTCCCAAGAACTATTTTCGCCTGACGGCGTTTAGCTGTATTCTAACCGTGTAATTGATATAGATGTTAATTTAAATATAGGTGTATCAATTTAAATATAGATGTATCAATTTAAATATATATGTATACAGTAAATAAAGAGATAATACATTTTTAAAAAACATTTTATATATACACATATTTACAAGAACAGTATTCAACTGCAAAAACAGGCAACTTTCAACCATTTAAACCGCGGCCGAGCAAAGTTGATCCTGCTGCATATTCGAACATTGAAAGCTCAAGCGAGTTGGCGCATAAGCATCAAGTCCGACATTCAATACGACCTCTTCGCCTATCGCGGCTCCATTTTAAACTGATTTTAAATTTAATATGGATGGACTTAACAGAACAAAAAGCAGTATATATTGTGAAAAGAATAGGCCATGAACACTGCATTAAAGAAAAAGGTATATATGGTACTATCTTGAATTTAAGCTGAGATATCCGATGCAGCTGTCCGAATAGTCTGGTGTGCGAAGCCAGTTATTTACCACAATACAATACTTGAACCAGTGTTTGCGAAAAAGGTACACGTTGGCATTTCTGACCAGTGTAGTTTCAGATCATCTTGTCCACCTGCTCAATCTTATAAAATATTCTAACAAGCTTGTTTAAGTTATAAGTGTGCGGGTGTACAGGCTGATCTTAATCTACACTGTTCACAAAAAACAACTGGTACATTTGTTCATGCACTAGCTCATATAATAGAACTTAACAGGTCAAGAAACTCATGATTTATGTTTCTGTCAATTTATCCAAAAGGTACAACCCTGCTTGAGACGTGTTGCTCTTTACAGGATTAAATTTTCTCCTGTTATAAAGACTTTTCGACACCTTTGAATGCAGGCAACTCTAGAAACATTGTTATTCGTAACACGCAATTTCTCCTTTTTCGACAATGTTTACAACTCCATAAAAAAATGATGTATTTTTATGTATATATTCCTTTTGCTAATTGCTTTTTCTTAGAAGAGGGAAATACATTAAACGAGAAGTTGTTTCGAGAGGTTACACTTAATGAGCCGTTCTACGATTAATCCAACATTATGGACTCTGCGTAATGTATCGACCCAGATCAGACTACACAGTCCGTGCAGGTTAATCCGGGCCGACACATTCTGTCTCAGGGGAAAAAAAGTTTAGAGTAATGATTCCTGAAAAAGAAAATCCAAAGGAGGCGAAACGTGTCTGCCCGGATTAGCCTGCGCGGCTTGCTTAGGCTGGTTCGGGTCGATACTTTACGCAGAGGCCACAAGGTTGATTTCTCGTGGAACGGCTTAATTTTGTTTAGTGCATTCTGTATACATATCGACCTCAGATGTCAATTCTGATAATTAGACGTGTGCCTGACAATTCTGAGAATAAAATGGTTCATTTCATTGATATATTCACTACGCACTGATAAACAATCAAAACTCCTTTTCATCAACTATTCTTATTCTAATTAACAAATTAATTAACAGTATACGTATTTCTGATTTCAAACGGAATATTGGCTACTTAGATATTTAGAATATTCATTAGATTTAGAATAATAATTTATTTATGATGAATAAAAAGAAGATTTATTGACAAAACTAGACGGATATTTTAACAATATTTAAAATATAATTTATGATAAGCCAGAAGGCATGTTTTTTTAAAGTTTTGATAAAAGAAAAAACTTATGTTTTTTTTATTTTTGGTAATTTTCTAGTTGTATTTAGCAAGTAAATACACCCAAACCACTTTGGTAACGTTCCAAAGCACCTGTCTTTTAATATATACTCTTGTTCAAGAGATCAAACTAAACATTCGCTGTACAAAGAAAAACTATAATTGAGCCTGCGCCATAAGAAAACCGACCTTTCTGAAACAGCCAACTTTTAAAGTTTAACCTAGCATGTGTAAGGAGTAACCATGTAGTTGTTATAATTTCTACCTCGATAACTAACGTTCCAAAATTTCAGATGTTTTCAAACAAATTACTCTGTTCAAAGCATGTGATCAAGTAAACGATTCAATTGTCAACAGCCATTCAGGTTATAAGTCGCACATACATGATGTTTTCAACACTATTCGGATTACAATTAGAAGTATGCCGTCCAGATGTACTGTACGAACCTTGAAAAAGGGTGCAATAACCTATATAAAGAATCAAACGTCAAAAGGTATGATAGGGATGCCCTGTCTTACATCAACAAGTACAACAAAGCCAAAAAGGGATACCACTAGATATACACTATACTGGTTACAATAATACATCAAATATTCATAAAATAAGTGCTATAAATAGACTTGAAATAGGGAATCCCTGTTTCAAAAATACTAAACATAAAGAGGATTAGGAAGGAAAAATAACAAATAAACATGGCTACACCTCACTGCTCAACACCAATAATTAGGAATAAAACGGCCAAAAGAGCCCGCGTAGGGAGCAACACATGCCCGAAATGTGATGTATCAATAACAGACAATCAAAGTCAAATAGCATGCAGCGTCTGTGAACTAAACTACTGCATCGAGTGCACTAACATTTCGCCTAGACTGGCAGAAGCAATGAAAGAAGATACTAGTCACAATTTCAAATGGACTTGCAATGGCTGTAAACAAAATTTTCCGTGCATGACAAGCCTATCGAATCAACTCAAGTCAATCGAAGAAACAACAAATATTAGAATAACAAAAGTAGAAGACAAAGTGTTAAAATTAGACGAGCAGATGGACTGCAAAATCAAAACAAACATTGAAAACATAAAACCGAAACTTATAGAAGAAATAAGAAATGAAATTAAATCTTCTCTTCAGCAAGATGTAAGAAATGAAATAAGAGAAATTGAAGACCAGAAGATTAGAGCACTAAATGTAGTAGTTTTTAACTTAGTAGAGAGTAGCAGCTCATCAAGCCAAACACGAAAAACATATGACACTTCAAAATTTAAGGCACTCTGCAGTCATATAGGTGTAGAGGAACTTGATATAAATGTTACCTTCAGAATAGGCAAACCAGGAGAAGGCAAACTACGCCCGCTTAAAGTAGTCCTGAACAATAAAAAACACAGAAAAAGTATTATTGAAAAAGCACACCTGATCAAAAATCTGCCAAATACAAACGAATTTAACAAATGTATCGTCACCAAGGATTTATCACCAAGACAAAGGGAAGAAAACAAACAAAGAAGGTTAGACCGCTTTAGACAAAAAGATAATGGAGAAAACCAAGCCATTAGGTCAAAGTACAACAATGTTACCATATCTGACAAAGATGAAGCCGATCTTACTATGCAAGTAGATGATCCATCAAACAAACATCATTTGTTGTCACAACAGCCAAAATCTCAAAATCTATTAACATCGATGAAATACTACAGCGGTAGCCAAGAATCACTAAATAGTGACGACTCAGTATGTAACGGTGACCTTGGCGAAACAGTTATTGGAGGAATATTAAACCAAAGAGACAGAACTTTAAACTTTTCTGAACTAAATTTAGAAAAGGCATAGGACAAGTGTTTTATTTTTAAAAAAAGTATAAATAACTCTAACCTCATTGTCATGTATACAAATGCAGATTGTTTATTAAATAAAATAAATGAGCTCAAAGTCCGAATAAAGGAAAAACAATATGACATTATAGCTATCACTGAAACATTCCCTAAATATAAAATCGATATCGAATATGACTCTGTCGAGTGGTGCATCGAGGGCTATAATATTTTTCACTGTCCAGATAAAGGAATAACAGAGAGAGGATGTTTAATCTACACAAACAACAATCTTAAAACTTTCCAACCAACCAACATGAAAAACAACCTTATTGAAACAGTCAGCATTGGAATAGAATGCGATAACAAGAAACATATCCTTTTCTCGTGTACTTACCGTAGTCCAAACGCAAACGACAAAGCAGTACTAGATGAACTTGAAAGAATCTTTACAAAAAACAACTATAATAACATCCATTTTGACTTTAAAATCCATGTTGGGGATTTCAACTTTAAAGAAATCAACTGGGATACAGAAACTACATCGATGAGCCCTGATCACTTGTCAACACTTTCTTTGGAGAAAGTAAGAGACAACTATTTATATCAAAACGTTGAAAAACCGACAAGATTCAGAGGAAATGATACACCTAATGTTCTAGATTTAGTATTTACTAATGAAAAAGGTTTAATCAACACTATAACCCACAATGCACCTCTTGGAAACAGTGACCATGAGGTCTTAGAGTTTCAAATAAACAATGTAAATAATGTAAAAATATACAATGATACAAAACTTTCATACTGGAAAGGGGATTACATTGCTATAAACAATGAATTATCAAATGTTAAGTGGAATCAGCTGTTGATCCATGGAGATGTCAATGAAAACTGGAGCCGTTTTGCTGATAAACTATCGATTATAACCAAAAACCACATACCAGTGTGCAAGACTGCTCCCAGAAAATTTGACACCCCATGGATGGACAAACTAACTCTTCAGGCAGTTAAGAGAAAAAGATCTTTATGGAAGAAATTTATATACAGCCTAAACCCGGTAGCAAATTCAACTACGAGAAATCAATAGCGAAGAAAATGAAAACTGATTCGAAAGTTTTCTGGAAATTCGTCCAATCAAAAACCAAAATTAAAGAAAAAATCCAAACAATCAAAGACGAAGATGGAAATATCCATACGGAAAACAACATTAAGGCAGAAATGCTAAACACTTTCTTCGAAAGTGTCTTCACCAAAGAAAAAGACGATATTCCAACCTTTGAAAAAAGAACAACAAAATCAATAGGAACAGTGATTTTTAACGAAACTAATATTCAAAATAATCTTAGTAAAATCAAAGAAACTAAATCTCCAGGATATGACTCACTACATCCTAAAGTAATCAAAGAAACAGCATCAGAAATTTCTAAACCTCTAGCAGCACTTTTCAACCAGTCAATGACAAACTCCGTAGTACCAAATGAATGGAAATTGGCAAATGTCATGCCTATCCACAAATCAGGATCCAAACAACTGGTATCAAATTACAGACCTATAAGTCTAACCTCAATAATAGGGAAAATTATGGAAACTGAAATAAGAGACACAATCATGAAACATATGGAATCTAATGAACTTTTTACTATACATCAACACGGTTTTAGAAGTGGCAGATCTTGCCAGACCCAGCTATTAGAAGTATTGGAAGACTGGACAAATAACATAGATGAAAAAAACAACATGGATATTATTTACCTGGACTTCCAGAAAGCTTTCGATACAGTCCCACACAAAAGACTACTACAGAAATTAAAAGGCTATGGCATCGTCTCAAACTTGCTGAATTGGATAGAGAACTTTCTAAAAGACAGACAACAAAGAGTAGTTCTTAATAACTCACACTCAAGGTGGGCACCAGTAACTAGTGGTATCCCTCAAGGCAGCGTATTAGGACCTATCCTCTTCACTATCTACATAAATGACTTACCAGATGTGGTCAAAAACATAACAAAATTATTTGCAGACGACACCAAGATTTACTCTATAGTTAATAATCCAACAGATAAAGAAAATCTCCAGCAAGATCTGACTTCACTATCAAATTGGTCAGATAAATGGCTTCTTAAGTTCAACCAAAAAAAATGTAAACACCTTCATCTTGGCCAAGACCCAGAATACACATATTACATGGAAGGGAAAGAAATAACAAAAACAGACGAAGAAAAAGATTTAGGCATTATAGTCGACACCAATCTAAAATTTGTGCAACACATAAATACAAAAGTAAAAAAAGCAAATCAAATGCTTGGCATAATCAAAAGATCTTTCAGCTTCATGGACAAAGAAATGCTCTTAATCCTTTTGAAAAAGTTGACCGTCTTATAGTCAAGTACAGATATCTCAAATCTGACATTCTTCGTAATAACAGTCACGCCACAGTAGTTTTCCTCAAGTGTCCATATTACTCAATTGTTGAGTGGAATCGTCAAAAGGGGTGTCATGATATTTCACCATACTCAAGTCAAGACATACTTCTCAATTCTACTGTTGACTATTTGAACCATAAACTGGACACAATAAATTCAATCCTTATCACAAATCTATCACAAGACATTATTAGATCAAGTAAAAAAAAAGGTGATAATCAAGTTAAATACTCAAAAAACTTTGGCCTATATCTAGACGGCATCCACCCCGGTTCTCAACTATCTCTGCTGTGGTTTCATAGAATATTAAAATTGAAACACCAAATTGAAAGCAGCAAAGACAAAACTGAATAGAATAGGGATTCCCTGTTCTAATCATATATTATTATAACATTACCAAACTGAAACAACTACTCGAGTAAGATGAATTCACTACCTACGATACTAAATAGGCAATAGGGATTCCCTGTAGCCATTCACATTTAATGGACTCCAACAAAATAAGGGTTACCACTTGGGCGTAATTATTAGTACTACGAACACCACTCATAGAATAGGGAACCCCTGTTCGAAAACAACAATCAGCCATCAACAGACAACTGAAAAACCACAAAAAAGGGATATCACTCCGGCATGAACATCAAAGATTAAAAACATTTTGTAATAGGGAACCCCTGTTCAAAAATATAAACCATCAATATATTTGAAAAATCATGGCAACGCCGTTTTGCTCAACTCCAATTGTGAGAAACAAAACAGCCAAAAGGGCTCGTGTTGGTAGCAACACATGTCCAAAATGTGAAAAAACTGTTTTAGAGAATCAAAGTCATATTGACTGCAGCGTTTGTGAATTAAGATACTGCACCGAGTGCACCAATATATCACCTAGACTAGCAGAAGCCCTGAAAGAAGACACCAGTCATAATTTCAAATGGACATGCAACGGGTGTAAACAGAATTTCCCATGTATGACGAACCTTTCGCAACAACTCAAATCTATTGAAGAAACCACGAACATAAGGATTAAGAATGTAGAAGATAAAGTTTGTAAATTAGATGAGCAAATGGACTATAAAATACAATCTAACATTGAATTAATAAAACCCAAATTGATAGAGGATATAGGCAAAGATATTAAATCTAATCTACAACAAGACATAAGAACAGAAATTAGGGAAATTGAAGACCAAAAAACCAGAACCCTTAACTTAGTAATTTTCAACTTAACAGAAAGTTCCAGCTCTGTAAGCAAAACAAGACAATCACATGATACTTCAAAATTCATAACCCTATGTGGAAACCTGGAAATCGAAAATATCGACATAAATGTTACATTCAGAATAGGAAAACCAACTGAAGGCAAAACACGCCCACTCAAGGTAGTGTTAAACAACAAAAGACAAAGGAAAAACATTATTGAAAATGCTCATCTGATCAAAACTTTTACAAAATCAAACGAATTCCAAAAATGCACCATAACTAAAGATCTTACACCCAGACAAAGGGAGGAAAATAAACAAAGAAGGCTTGAACGTAACAAGCAAAAAGAAAAGGGAGGAACCCTATTGAACAACACAAATTTCAATAATACAACTATACCAGATCAAAAGGAAGATGACCGTACAATGCAAGTCGATGAATCATCCTCTAAAAGCCTATCTGGTACACAACAACCAAAATCTCAATATCTATTATCTCCTCAAAAATACTATCATGGTAGCCAAGAATCATTAAACAGTGATGACTCAGTACTGAACGAAGATCTTGGTGTAACAATTATTGGTGGATTATTGACTACAGACAACAGATCAATCAATATTTCTGAAATAAATATACAAAAAGCATAGGACAAGTGTTTTATTTTTAAAAAAAGTGTAAATAATTCTTGTATAACTGTTATGTATACTAATGCAGATTGTTTGTTGAACAAACTAAGTGAGCTAAATTCACTAATTCAAAATAAGGAATACGACATTATTGCAATAACAGAAACATTCCCAAAATTTAGAACCGATTTTATTGACTATAACTCCGCTGAGTGGTGCATCAAAGGATACAACATGTTTCATTGTCAAGATAAAGGCTTAACAGAGAGAGGCTGTGTAATCTATACTAATAACAGGTTAAAAACTTTCCAATTGGACAATAACAATAACAGATTCATTGAAGCAGTATCTATTGGAATCGAATGCGATAACAAAAAAAATATCCTGTTCTCATGCACCTATCGAAGTCCCAATGCAAACAACATTGAAGTAATAGAAGAAATTAAAAAAATTATGACTACTAGTAGCTCCAACTACAAACATTTTGACTTCATGATTCATGTTGGCGATTTTAACTTCAAAGAAATAGAGTGGGAAAAAGAAACTACTACGACTAACATCAATCACCTCTCTTCAAGATTTTTGGAAATGGTAAGAGACACATATCTTCACCAACATGTTAGGAATCCTACAAGATTCAGAGGGGATGATACCCCAAATGTTTTGGACTTAATTTTTACAAGTGAAAAAGGTCTTATTAGTAACATTATCCACAATGCTCCACTTGGCAATAGTGATCATGAAATTTTAGAATTCGATATTAACAATGTAAATAATTTTAAAAAACATACTGATACTAAGTTATCATATTGGAAAGGTGACTACGTTGCAATGAACGAAGAACTATCTAACGTTAATTGGAACGAATTATTGACCCATGAGGATGTCAATGTAAACTGGAGCAGTTTTGCCGATAAACTATCATTATTAACCAGAACCCACATACCAGTGTGCAACTCTGCCCCCAGGAACTTTGACACCCCATGGATGGATAAAGAAACACTACAGGCCGTCAAAAAAAAAAGATCTCGATGGAAAAAATTCAAATACAGCTTAAATCCTTTGGCAAAAATTCAATATGAAAATGCCAAACAAGTTGCATACTACAAAATCAGGAAAGCCAAGTATAACTATGAGAAATCAATAGCAATGAAAATGAAAACCGATTCAAAAGTCTTCTGGAGATTCATACAATCCAAAACAAAAATTAAAGAGAAGATCCAAACAATCACAGACAAAGAAGGTAACATTCATACAGATAACAAAATAAAGGCAAATTTGCTAAACACCTTTTTCGAGAGTGTGTTCACAAAGGAAGGAGATGGCTTACCAAATTTTGATAGAAGAACTGACAAAAAATTAGAAACTGTGATCTTTACTGAATCAAATATTAGCAAACATCTTAACAATATAAAGGAAACGAAATCACCAGGCTACGACTGCATTCATCCGAAAGTCATCAAAGAAACTGTTTCCCAGATCACAAAACCATTATGCACCCTATTCAACCAATCTATGAATAATTCTGTAGTACCAAATGACTGGAAAATGGCCAATATTATGCCAATACACAAAACTGGATCTAAACAACTAGCGTCAAATTACAGACCTATAAGCCTTACTTCAATCATAGGAAAAGCAATGGAGACAGAAATCAGAGACTCTATCATGACTCACATGGAATCAAACAACCTATTCACTAATCACCAACACGGTTTTAGAAGTGGGAGATCTTGTCAGACTCAACTTCTTGAAGTCATGGAAGATTGGACAAACAACATTGATGAGAAAAACAATACAGATATTATCTACCTTGACTTCCAGAAGGCTTTTGACACAGTGCCCCATAAAAGACTTCTTCATAAATTAAGATGCTATGGCATCGAATCAAAGTTACTTAAATGGATAGAAAACTTCCTAAAAAACAGGAAACAGAGAGTAGTACTAAATAACTCGCACTCAATGTGGGCGCCAGTAATAAGTGGTATCCCCCAAGGAAGTGTCTTAGGACCTATCCTATTCACGATCTACATTAACGACCTTCCAGACACTGTAAACAACATTACCAAGCTTTTCGCTGATGATACTAAAATATACTCAATAGTCAACAATAATAGTGAAAAGGAAAATCTACAGAAAGATCTTAACTCTTTGGCAAAATGGTCTGAAACATGGTTACTAAAATTCAACCAAAAAAAATGCAAATATCTTCAGCTAGGAACAGAATCAGAAAACAAATACTTCATGGAAGGAAAAGAAATAGAGAAAACAAGCGAAGAAAAGGATCTAGGCATCATTATTGACTCTAAATTAAAATTTGTCAACCATATCAACACTAAAGTCAAAAAAGCGAACCAGATATTAGGAATAATAAAAAGATCCTTCGATTTCATGGACAAAGAAATGCTGCTAATCCTATTCAAGAGTCTAGTAAGGCCACATCTGGAATATGGAAGTTCAGTGTGGTCGGTCATAAATAAAAAGGAGGAAATACTCATTGAAAATGTCCAAAGAAGAGCAACAAAGCTAATACCGGAGTTAAAACACAAAGAATACCCTGAACGACTAAAAATACTAGGACTTCCAACCTTAAAATACAGAAGAATCCGGGCTGACATGGTTGAAACATACAAAATTCTCAACAATATTGATAAAGTCGATGTCAACAAATTATTTCATTTAAACAAATCAACAACTAGAGGTCATAATTTCAAACTTTATAAACAGCACTGTAGAACTAATATCAGAAAATATTCGTTTTCACAACGAATTATAAACCCCTGGAATAATCTTCCTGTGGATGTTATCAATGCCAAAAGTGTTAATAGTTTTAAGTCACTACTAAATAAATTTTGGAGCAACGAGCCATTCAAATTTGTGTTAACAAATGAAGGACCGGAAGCGGGAAAATATTCCCAAAGACAAAATGGACCGGAGAGGCGGAAGCCTATATGGGTCTCTATACCAAGGTAAACCAAGGTAAAAGCCTAGTAAGACCACATCTGGAATATGGCAGCTCTGTATGGTCAGTCATTTACAAAAAGGAGGAATTACTGCTGGAAAATGTACAAAGAAGAGCAACAAAACTAATACCAGAATTAAAAACCAAAGACTACCAAGAAAGACTAAAAATACTAGGACTACCAACTCTAAAATATAGACGTCTGAGAGCTGATATGGTGCAGACATACAAAATAATTAATAATATAGACAAAGTCGAAACAAATAAGCTATTTCATTTCCATCAAACAAATACAAGAGGCCACAAATACAAATTATACAAGTGCCACTGCAAAACTAACGTTAGAAAACATTTTTTTTCCCAAAGAATAATTAATCCATGGAATAACCTGCCTGAAGCAGTAGTTAACGCGAAAAGTGTTAATTGTTTCAAATCAGAACTTAACAAATGCTGGAGAAACTCATCCTTTAAATTTGTGTTGCAAGATGAAGGACCGGAAGCGGGAAAGAAATCCCAAAGACAAAATGGACCATAGAGGCGGAAGCCTAAAACGGTCTCGGATCCAAGGTAAACCAAGGTAAATATATAAATGAAAATGTTATGACAAACAAAATTAGCTAGGTAATAAAACCATCATATAGACGAAAAATCACTTTTCTGGAACACATGGGTTTTTTCAAGGTTCGTACAGTACATCTGGGTATCTTCTTGTTTTCGTTTACTCTATAGTATAAGTTAGACGAAATCTCTACCCCATATACTCTATAGTATCCATTGCAACAGCGATGTTACGAAAAGTCATGCATTCGAAAAGTGGCTTGCGCAAACCTGTCAGCAAACCTGTCACGGCCCACATTTCACAAAATATATGTATGAAAATGGCATGATTAAAGGAAACAGGTGGGCGGCTGCTTAATTATTTCAATCTTTTAGTATGAACAAATGAGAATTTTCTTTTCGTTCTAGGAGATAAGTTTGTCACAGGTCTTTTATATTACTTTTGTATGTCTACTTGTCACAAAACCAAATTGGGGCGAAACGTTAGATCTTGTTTACATTTTACCACATTCTGGTTAAGAGTTACTGTTCGTGTTTAAAACACTAGTACAGCAAACCAAATTGTGCAAATTAGGAGTGTTTTGCTGGTCCATAATGTAAGTTTGGGCTGCATCCTCACAATCACGATTATACAAATAGTATTTAAACACCTTGCAACATTCTTATCATGTCAGACATGTTCATTGATTTTTATTGCCTAAAATGAAACTGTGATTCCATTTCATTCCAAATGTGTATCGCATTCATGATACCTTGATACCTTGATACCTTGATGTTAGGTCATCATCTTAAGCCTAAGCTTATATTGACCTCTCTCAATCTTTTCTTTATATAAAATCGACATTTGTGCGCCTAAGATGGGTGAAATTTCTTGTCATTCCAATCTTCTTTGTTGAGCAGTGATTTAAACACATTTATTGAACTGGCATTTACAGTTTCACATGTAAGTTTGTTCCACAAGTTGACTGATCTTTGCGAAAAGGTGTTGAAGCGTATATTATTGTGACTTTTCATTTTAATAAATTTTAAGTTATGACCTCTTAAACCGCCTGTTGATAGAGAAAACATATTGTCCCATTTAAGTTCATCCAGATTATGAATGCTTTTATAAATCTGAATCATGTCAGCACGATCTCGTCTATACTCCAGAGTTGGAAGTCCTAGTGATTTCATTCTATCAATATATGGTAACTCCTCCAAGTCTGGTATTAATTTTGTGGCTCTTCGCTGAATTCCTTCAATACGTTTAATGTCTTTTGATAAGTGTGGAGACCATACACATGACCCATATTCCAAAACTGGTCTTACAATAGACTTATAAATACAAAGTAAGTAACATTGGTTTGTCCATATATTCAAAAGACCTATGTATAATTCCCAAATTACGTTGAGCTTTATTTACTATATTGGTGATGTGAACATCAAAATTCAGTTTGGTGTCAAATGTAACTCCCAAGTCCTTCTCAGAATCAACACTTTCAATATAAGAATGGTACCCATCTGAGTCTGTCATAGTGTATCTATAGTGGGGATTATTATTTCCTACATGTAGTACTTTACATTTTTTTGAATTAAAAGATAATTTCCACTTATCACTCCAGTCACAAAGGTTATCAAGATCTTTTTGCAGCGCTTCGCAGTTTTCTTCCTTACTAACAGTATACAGTTTAGTGTCATCTGCAAATATTTTAACCATACCATCAACAACATTTGGTAGATCATTTATAAAACACAAAAACAGAACAGGACCTAAAACGCTTCCCTGTGGAACTCCACTTATTACCTTTGACCATGAAGATATATTTGTGCCAACTCTAACACACTGTTCTCTATCTATGAGAAAGTTTTTAATCCAGCTCAGGACTGATCCCCTTATACCTAACTTATGCAGTTTAAAAAGTAGGCGTTCATGTGAAACAGTGTCAAAGGCCTTAGAAAAATCAAGATACACAATATCCACTGGGTTGCCAATGTCCAATAACTTTGTCCATTCATCCAATATCTCTAGTAATTGTATGACACATGATCTTCCTGGCCGAAAGCCATACTGATTGTCTGAGAACAAATGATGTTGTAACATATAGTTCATTACATTTTTCCTTATAAGTGATTCGCAAAGTTTGCAAACAACAGAAGTTAAACTAACAGGTCTATAGTTTGATGGTTCCTTTTTACTTCCCTTTTTGAATATGGGTACAACAATGGCTTTCCTCCAATCATTTGGAATATTTCCTTCCTGTATAGACTGATTAAATATCATAAACAATGGAACACATATTTCTTTCCTAGATTCATACAAAACTTTTGGATGCAAATTATCTGGTCCCGGTGACTTGTCAGGTTTTAGACCATTTAAAACTTTCTCGACCTCTTCTAAAGTTATATTTATATCATCTAGTCGACTGCCGATATCGTTCTCCAATCTATCTTCATCAAAATCATCTGACTTCACAAAAACACTACTAAAAAAGTTATTCAGCACATCAGCTTTGTCAATATTATCAGTAACCAGTGTATCATCATCTTTCTTCAAATCTCCTATTCCATCCCTAGTTTTTCTCTTTGAATTCACATATTTCCAGAAAGATTTATTGTTAACATTTGACTCAGTAGCTATTTTCATCTCATATGATCGCTTAGACTGTCTCACTGTTGAGGTACAATTATTCCTAACCGATGAGTAATTATTATAATTCAGCAATGAGCGCGAATACTTATACTTTTTCCAGGCTCTGTCCTTCTTAATAACAGCAAGTTTTGCATTTTTATCCATCCATAAAGGTGACTTCATAAATTTATTTTTCATTGACTTTTTAGGAATATTGTTAGATATTTCCTCTAATAAACAGTTTTTAAACACATCCCACATTTGTTCCACAGTCTTATTTTTTAATTTCTCCTCCCAGTTTATTCCAGACAACGTTTCTCTAAGGTTAGCGTAGTTACCTTTAAAATATTGAAATTTCTCTTCTGAAGTATCTTCTTCCTCGTAATAACATACATACTCAAAGGAAACAATAGAATGGTCACTTTTTCCCAATGGAGGATTAATATTTATAGATTCCTGAGAAATCATCGAGTCTTCATTTGTCCGTACTAAATCTAAGCAACTTGGATTCTGACCATCTCGATACCTAGTTGGTTCTTTAATATGCTGATAAATATAATTGCTTTTTGTACATTCCACAAATTGTGTTGCTGGATGATTAACTGCACTGTTACTCTCACAAGACATCCAATTAATGTTTCTATAATTAAAATCTCCCATAAGTAGGAAATGACTGTATTTCAATTTAACAGCACTATTTATAAGCTCATTCAAGAGTAGATTATTGTCTCCACTGGACGTTGGACTTCTATATATCATCCCTATCAATAGTTTATCATTACCATTTAGAACAATTTCACACCAAACGTTTTCTTTAAATTTAATAGTATTCAGCCATGATAGTTATATGTGAAGTTGTGCACTGTGAGTGTCTATTTCGTCTTTGTGATTCTAGTAATGGTTTCGATTTGGAATTGTTATTTAATTATGGATAAAGATCAGATTTCTGTATATTTTGTTCATACCAATTTATATTCATTTAACCAATGGATCAGCTGATTAATTGATGGGTCCATCGATTGAAATGCATTGGCAGATCTGTGGCAGAGTCAATTCACTATCCAAGTTGCACAGTTGTACAGGTTTAAACCCGAATGACAAGTCATTCCAACAAGTAGTGAATTTTATTTATATATGGTTTTTTTAAATTCAGCTTTTTCAATAATAAAACGATATCCTGTCATTGGGTCTTGTTAGTTTTTTGCCCTGACATTGTTTGGTTACACTACTAGTCAAACGTCACAACTGGCTGGTTTATCTGCTTTCTCCATACATTGAAAATGTAATGGTGACTAGAACTTTGACATTAATTATTTTGGCCTGCCTGATCTACAATCTTACTGATTAAGTGTCAGTTTTTCGTTTCTTCTTTAAAATCAATATATTATGTTTGTTCACTTACATTACACTGATTAGTTCCAAACATGCCTCACCATATTCAAATTCAATGGCATTGTCAGGAGTGGAAACATTAATGATCTGTTTCAAAGTAATTCTTCAAATTTTCCAAATATATAAATTTATCAAGTGGCTAAACATCACTCAGGTAAACCATTATTATACCCCCTTCGAAGAAGAGGTGGTATATAGGAGTCACTGTGTCAGTTTGTCTGTTTGCCTGTCGGTCGGTCGGAAGCCATATTTTGTCCGGCTTATTTCTTACAAACCACTGGTTGGAATTCAATAACATTTTACATGAAGCTTCTATACCAAGAGGAGATGTGCATATCCTAAAGGGGTTACAATTGCATGTTATTTTACAGACTTATTATATGGCCCTTTTACATATTAAGTAAGCCATATATTTTCCGGCCTATTTCTTACAAACCACTGGGTGGAATTCAATACATTTTTGCATGAAGCTTCTATACCAAGATGAGATATGCATATCCTAAAGGCTTAGGGGTTACAATTGCATGTTACTTTACAGAGTTATGGCCCTTTTACTAGTTCTATATGCTTTAACCCTTTTCCACATATATACGTTTTCTGACAACTCTAACCAAGCAATTTCTACTTTTGTCAAAGTGTTTTCAATTTTGTCTAGGAATTAAACCTTCTGCTGCATATGTGTTGTTCATGGGAGAGAGATAAGAGCTTATTTATAGTTGTCTTCAAACATTTTGTAACAAAATTTAGTTTGAAACTTTAAATTAAGCAATTTTATTTTTCTCACCTGAGCACAAAGTGCTCCAGGTGATCCATTGTGATCACATTTTGTCCATCTGTAGAGCATCAACACCAATTGCCTTGTGAACACTCTACAGGCAACATTTGGCATCCAATGTTTATGAATGTTTATCAGAACATTTATCTCTATCAAATATTTCCCAAGTTCAAAACTGGATCATGTGAGGTCTAACTATGTCACAAGGTGAAATTGAAGGGAAATCCTGTGAACACTCTGGAGGCTGCATTTTTAATTTGAGCATACATATTGAAACTTTATTAGAATAATTGTTTTGATGATATATAGTCTTAAGTTTGAATATACCGGTCATGTCATGTCCGGTCAAGAGCTAGGTTTCTATGCCAAATTAATCTTTTTCTTGATGATATCTAGGCCAAGCTTGAAAATGGGTCATGTCGGGTCTAAAACTAGGTCACTTCGCCAAATTAATGGAAAACTTTGTGAATATTGTGGAAGCCACATTTTTAATATCGGCTTGTTGAAACTTTTTAACAACAGATGTCTTCATGATATCTAATCTAAGTTTTAGTGAAGGTCATGTTCTGTCAAAAACTAGATCACTAGGCTAAATTTGAGAAAAAATTTTTTAACACTAGAGACTGCATTATTTGCATTGATCAGCAACTTGACACTTTGTAAGACTGTTTGTCTTGTCAACAGCTAGACCATTTTTGAAAAAAAGGTCATGTCAGTTTAAAATCTAGGTCACTAGGCCAAATTAAAAAAATAGGTCAAGACTTGAAGCCATATTTTTTTTACTTGATCATTTTGAAATTTTGTCATAAATATTGTTTTGAGGATATATAAGCCATATATTCAAATATGGGTCATGTTGGGTAAAAAACAAGCTCACCAGGTCTGATAAAAGGGAAATATTGACTGCAATATAAGTTATTGTGATTGACTATGTGCTTTGTATAACTCAGGGCAGCGATCCGATTAATGATAATTTGCAGATTTGGGTATTTTACGTATTTCTTTATATATATAACGTGTGTAGTATAACATGACCGGAAATAGGTAAATGACGTCATACCTATATCACTCACAGTGTGGGTGAAATGGATTATATCTCACTGATAGAACTCAGTATCTCATCGTTTAGCATTAAATAAAAAATGATATTACAATTATTTGTGTAAACAATTACTAAAAATTAAACATTCCATTTCATCTGAGTGAGTTATAATAACTAAAACAGAAGTTTAACATTGAGAGTTTGGAGTATCTGACCATTTAGTGGAGACATCCATCCGTCCACATCCGGGATCTGAAAAAAAGAAAAGACTTGCCAACACCATGAACTTTCACGACCCGGGATATGATCAGAGTTGGAACTTTTTTATATTGTCCTCTCTAGTCATGTCTCAATTTGTGCTGGTTTTAAAACTTCAATGTACAATGTACAATCATTGAGCATGGATTATACAAAAGGCCCTGGTCATAAAGATTAAAGAGCTCTTTGATAAAATGCAACTGAAGACATGGGAGAACTGTTCTGATATGTTTCTTCTGTTGAATAGTATTATGTAATATCTTGTTCAGTTCTGTTTTGTACTCGTTTTGAGGCTGTGCCTTTTCCATATTATAGTCATAGATGCATATTGAGACAAATGAAATAGCGCTGTAGTCCCATTATGTTTACCAGTATCCCTTTAAATGATCCCGTTACGGAGAGTCCCGTTACGGAGAGTCAATAAGACTCCAAATCACCAGATAATGCTAATATATAGGTCATAGTGATATTCAAATATACATATGAGCCGTTCCACGAGAAAGCCAACATTATGAACTCTGCGTAATGTATCGATACAGATAAGCCTGCGCAGTCCGCGCAGGCTTATCCGGGCTGACACATTCCACCTCAGGGGGTTAAAGTCCCGTTACGGAGAGTCAATAAGACTCCAAATCGCCAGATGCGGCTCATATATATCATTAATAGGGATAATCGAATATACATATATAATCAATTAGTTCATTCGGGAAAGAGGGCAAATATACTCCACATAATCACAATGTTTTTAATGAATTTAAATAGCTGCCTTTGGTCAAAGAGGTGATTATATTACCAGCACATACGAGGATTATCAGCATTTTTTATAAGTGTACGTACATACATGATCATATACAAGCATGTTCAGTTAGATAATAGAGACTGGTTTACTGTAAAAGTCTTGCCATATTGGGTTATTATTACAGCCTTATCAGTGGACATACGTCAGTGTTGCCTTTGTGAACAGAAAAACCAGTCTCATCAGAGTATCTGCTGTCCACTAACATTCATTTGATTATATGTGTAGCTGTTATGTTTGACAATACAACAACAACAAAACACCTAGGAGTGTGGTCCCACTATTTTCACTCCCATGATACTGAAAGTGGACAAACAAAACTACTCTAAGGCGGCTCATTAATTAAAATATTGTGGACATGAATAGCCAAGGTAGGTATATATGTATAAGGGGGTACCTAAACCACCTTGCTACATCATTAGTGTAAAAGAGTGGACCTGAATAGCAAATGTCGGTCTTTCTAGAATAATATTACTCAGATATTGTTTCCTTGCATTTAAAGACATAATTCACCACGGAGACCGTAAATTTCAAAGAAAATACATTACGGAAACAAATAAAAAACGTTTCTGTTAAATTGAAGGAAGCAATATACGAAAAAGACGTTTGCTATGCTGATAGTATCAAATCATGTTAAGGAATAGATTTAAGTAACAGCAATCCATGTCTACAGACATTTATAAATGGTTGAGCCACGTCAAGTGATAGGGAGTATTATTGCAAATTGCCGTCTACTACAACTACTTTATCTACTACTACAACTATTTTATCTACTACTACAACTACTTTATCAACTACTACAACTACTTTATCTACTACTACAAATACTTTATCCACTACTACAACTACTTTATCTACTACTAGAATTACTTTATCTTCTACTAGAACTACTTTATCTACAACTACTTTTATCTACTACTACAACTACATTATCTACTACTACAACAACTTTAACTATTACTAGAACAACTTTATCTTCTACTAGAACTACGACTTCTTCTACTACAACTTTATCTACTACTACAACAACTTTATCTACTACAACTACTTTATCTTCTACTAGAAATACTTTATCTACTACTACAACTATTTTATCTACTACTACAACTACTTTATCTACTACTAAAACTACTTTATCTTCTACTACAACTACTTTATGTACTACTAAAACTACTTTATCTACTTTTAGAACTACATTATCTACTACTAGAAATACTTTATCTACTACTACAACTACTTTATCTACTACTACAACTACTTTATCGACTACTAGAACTACTTATCGACTACTAGAACTACTTTATCTACTACTAGAACTACTTCATCTACTACTAGAATTACTTTATCTACTACTACAACTTTTTTTAGAACTACATTATCTACTACTAGAAATACTTTATCTACTACTACAACTACTTTATCTACTACTACAACTACTTTATCTACTACTACAACTACTTTATCGACTACTAGAACTACTTATCGACTACTAGAACTACTTTATCTACTACTAGAACTACTTCATCTACTACTAGAATTACTTTATCTACTACTACAACTTTTTATCTACCACTACAACTTTTTACAACTACTGTATCTACTACTAGAACTACTTTATTGACTACTAGAACTACTTTATCAACTACTAGAACTACTTCATCTACTACTAGAATTACTTTATCTACTACTTCAACGCTTTATCTACTACAATTACTTTATCTACTACTACAACTACTTTATCTACTACTACAACTACTTTATCTACTACTAGAACTACTTTATCTACTATACTAGAACTACTTTATCTACTACTAGAACTACTTTATCTACTATACTAGAACTACTTTATCTACTACTAGAACTACTTTATCTACTACTAGATAAGTAGACAAAACTTTGTTTGCCTAGAAATGGTTGTACATCTGGCCCAGACTGCATTGGATATGTGACAATGGGTGTAAATTCTTTGTAAATATGTGGTGGATGAACTGGAACTGTTTGATTTGATCATTTTAGGTATTTTGACCTTGTGTGAAAGTGAAAGTAGAGTTTTTCAGCCTAGCTGGATTGTGGTAAAAAGGACGGTCCCCATCTTCACAGAGCGAGTTCTTTCTTGCATAATACATGACCCCACATTTTCTATGGATTATTTTAAAGGTAAGAAGTATCTCTTTTCAATGATATATGGTGTTCTACCTGGGAAGTGCTTAGAAATTGTGACAAACGAGGGTTGAAGCTGGTTGATTTACATGTAAACAAAGAAGGAATTTATTTGGTGTATTGTACCTTTAATAAAAAATACTCGTGAAATTGTAAAGGATCGCTTATTTATTTTTATTTTTTTTGTTTTATTAAAAATTCAAATTTCATTCATAAATATGGAGCTGTATTGGTTTGGAGGTTTGGTATGTGATTTACAATACATTTTACTGCTTTCCTAGATTAATAAGCCTGAGGGGAAATCTGGCCATTTAACTTCCTTGTAACATCAATTTAATCTTTAACTTCCTTCTAACATCAATTTAATCTTAAACTTGACCTTCTAACATTAATTAATCTGTTATCAGTTTTGAAAACATAGGGAGAAGAAATTAACATGTAAATCAACTAGTTTAAGCCCTCAATTTCACACTTTCTAAGCGTTTCTCATGTAGACCACCCTATAATATGAACTTATTAACTTTTGTGATCAGTAAATAATCCCCTGTGAACTGCAGTTAGCCCCTTGCTTGCAGCACGATCAGTTGTTTACGAGTCCTACCGACCTAAGCAAAGAAAATCAAAAATCGTCATCAGGTTAAGCATATATATTTAACTTTAAAATATGGCCAAGATTTTAAATCCATGAAATTATGATGAGAGGTACAAAAAATAATCAACTTGCCCTTCATGAAGTACTTCAAATGAAACGATTCCATAATTTACGGAACTACATTTGTGACGGGTTAAACTCCTTTCCTATCCAGGGCTGTACAAAAAAATAATTCAGCCACTTGTCCTGCTAAGATTCTCACTTGTCCCACTTTTCTGCACACTAAGTTTAAAATGCTGTCCACGTATGTGTTTACAAGTGGTACCACAGATAACTCAGTTGTGTTACTTGTGAAATTAACCTCCATACTGAGTGATGATAACAGTGTCCGACAAATTTTAGAATTGTGTGGTAGCCCACTGGGCTACCAGAATTGGAAGCTGGTAGCCTGAATTATCGCGGTTTCTTGAGTGTTTTAACTGTATTTTAGTGGGTTTTTTTCTAGTTCTGTATAAAGATAATATTAAGAGCACACAATATACATGATTTAAGGGTAGTGACCAAGTCAAATAACATTATTGCAAAAGACCTGTAGTGCAGCATTCAGTTAAAAAAAAATGAAATTTGGAAAAGAGATTAGAGAAAATTGGTACTAACTAAGTTTTTCAAGATTATTTCTCACTAGGTTATTTGAAATATTCTGCATAAAATGTATGTATTTTATCCGTATTTACAAAAGATTCAAAAGCTATTGACTGAAATGTTAAAACTTGAGACCACATAATCAAATGATGCAATAGAACTCTTCACATTGAAGATAACAAAATAAAAAGGTCACCGATTTAGGTCCCTCACCGAAACAGGGCAGTGTATGATACGAGGGTCAGTTTTACAAAGAAAGACATATTAAATAAGATTCAATTTTATTAACCAAAAGTCAAATTTATCAGGTTCAATGTAGTAATTAAATTAAAAAATATTGTCAAAAACATTGACAGACAACAAAACATTAAATTTGTTTCATGTGTTGCAGTATTATTCGCAACATAGCTGCCATTTTGATGATTGTGCAATATTAATCATCGTTCCCTACTTTGAGAATTAGAAATCGGTTAACAGCGTTGAATGTAAACATCGGGGTCGTCAGGTCTTGAACGCCATTCACCCAATTTCTCATTTCATCCAATGAAATCGCAACTATTAAGTCATATGAATTTTTTTCCCGCAGGTTATGCTAATTAATTTTGGTAAACAAAGCCGTGATTGGGCATTTATCATACTCGGGGAATCATTTATAGATTTCTTTCCAAACATTTTTCTTTGATATTATCAGGGACACTAGTGTCCCTGATATTATGAATATTATGTCGATCATGAAGGTATTTCAAATTGATAAACGGCAAGATAATTTCTAAAAGTCGTCGTATTGTCTCTAATTTGTATTCTGCATGGCGAAAATTTTCTTTCAAGTCTTTCTGAACCGGTTTGCACCAGTTTCGCAAACATTGCATACCGAAAGTAGAAATATGGATCAAAATATAAATGTAATATTTTAATGAGACTGATCCATTGGTAATTCCCTAGCATTCATGGAATAACACAGCCCCAAGGAACAACTGTCACTAATGTTTGGACCGCCTTAATTATTGGGTATTATATATCACGTTAATCGACTATTACTGACGCGGTTCGGTTAGCTGAAACCACTTGTCTGAAAGGTTGGTAACTCCGCCTATAGTTATTGATTTTTTTATGGTCACAGCGAGTGTTTTTTTTCGCATGTAACATACAGTCAAATTTATACACAACAGACATGTGTGTAAGTACTTAAGCCAGGCTACCAGACACAGGAATTTACAATCACTGTTACGTAAATGGGTTAAAATAATGAGACGCGGATTTTCGGAAAATGCCACTTGTCCGGGACTGAGATTTTGCAATAAGCGATTTACGACTTGTCCCAGATGTCGGGCTATGGGATTTGTACAGCCCTGCTATCATTTCTGTCGTTTTCCTTTTAGTTATTTATTCATCATTTGCGTTATGCTAATAGAATGACGTCATATTACAGGAATTTGGGTTTGTAATTTCCGGAAAGTCAGAAAACCCTTATGAGTTTTTATTTGAACTCTTTTTGGAAATAGACGACGAGTGTTACTTAACGCAAATGATCTCACAAAAAATTACTTAATTATTTCCTCTATAAGTTTTTTTGTGTCGATTTTTTCTTTTCATCCAAGCAAAACGTAGCAGAATCGTGACTGCATCGAAAAATCAACTCTGGACACAATTTTTGGAAAGATGGTATAGCAAAGTTTTGCAAAGTTCATACACATTACCTATTGACGGGAAACATCACCGGCTTTGCCGTCGATTTGTTTACCCAGATCATTGAAAAGAGTTACCTCTTAGCTTTAAAACAATCCAATGAAAATGTGGGGTCAATTCCTGGATTGAGAATAATGTATGTTCCGAGGAACCTTTAACAGAAGTTTCACGTTCAGTTTTGTAGTGATTTTGACGTTACATAAAACCAACCCAAGACTAGACTTGACTTGTATCAACTTGATGAGCACTTCCTGTTTTTGCCCAATGTGTCATCTGATTTAACTTCAGCAAAAGAAGAAATTGCTGGTTATGATCTGTTTTTACTTTTCCTTCAAAGTTTTAAAAGGTTACAAAATATAATGTTTCACTTTCACTTTCACTTCTATTTTCAGATAGTAGTACCTGAAGTCTGAAGATGTTGGAAGGCCTGGCTGCATGGGTTCTCAATACCTATGTGGGTGAATATGTGGAGAATCTGAATACAGATCAGCTCTCTATTGCTCTTCTTCAAGGTATTTATTGATTGATACTTATTATTTTCTTCAAACAATCATGAAGTCAATGAATACTATATCCAGGAAATGGGTTGGACAACTTTGACAAGTGCTGACTCTGTAATTAGGAATTGGAACCTTGAATATGTTTGTCTTGAGTACTGGAAAACCATTTTTACAAAAATCAGTATAGGAGAAATAACTCATAGGGTTTCCAAACAGACTATGAGATTTATTAAAAATTATTTAAAAATGTATATTTGACCTATGATCTTTTACAGGTGCAGTAGAGTTGGATAATCTTCAACTCAAAAAGTCTGCCCTACAGAGTCTTGGACTGCCACTAACAGTCAAGTCAGGTATGTTGGTATAGTTTGAACGATTTCTAACAGTCAAGTCAGGTATGTTGGTACAGTTTGAATAATTTCTAACAGTCAAGTCAGGAATGTTGGTACAGTTTGAACCATTTCTAACAGTCAAGTCAGGTATGTTGGTACAGTTTGAATCATTTCTAACAGTCAAGTCAGGTATGTTGGTACAGTTTGAACCTTATCTAACAGTCAAGTCAGGTATGTTGGTACAGTTTGAACCATTTCTAACAGTCAAGTCAGGTATGTTGGTACAGTTTGAACCTTATCTAACAGTCAAGTCAGGCATGTTGGTACAGTTTGAACCATTTCTAACAGTCAAGTCAGGTATGTTGGTACAGTTTGAACCATTTCTAACAGTCAAGTCAGGAATGTTGGTTCAGTTTGAACCATTTCTAACAGTCAAGTCAGGTATGTTGGTATAGTTTGAACCATTTCTAGCAGAGTTTGTGAAAATCATGAGAATTCTATTAATGATTTTGGTGTGCCTGTCAATTACTTTATGCAGTGTTTTATTTAGGTTATTGCTAATACTTTGTAGTGGTTTTAGCCATTTGTACCTTTCTGTGCTCATAATGAGCAACACCTCCATTTATGACATTTTTTATTATTCCCCCTGAATCAAGAACATGAATTGTTTGCCCTGTCTGTCTGTCTGTCTGTTTGTCTTTGGCACTGTGTATTCCAGTTATACCAAAATGTGCTATGTTGTGAACTTGACATTGACATTTATAATATCTTTGATGCTGCCAAGCGGCATTTGAGTTTTCACAAACACATTTTATTATCCCCTCGGCTAACGAAGTTGTGACCACTCTACACTGAACATCCTTCGACCAATCTTAACCAAACTTGGTATACAGTTAGTATATGGCAAGGTCTAGAAGGCTATTTATTTTCAAGGTCATAGGTTAAAGGTCGATGTCAAAATTGGACACAACCTTGTGACCACTGTACACTGAACATACTTCTATCAATCTTAACCAAACTTGGTATACAGTTAGTATAGTTAGTATATGGCAAGGTCTAGCAGCCTATTTATTTTCAAGGTCATAGGTTGAAGGTTAAGGTCAAAATTGGACTTTGACTATTTTCCCATATCAACAACCTTGTGACCACTCTATACTGATCATCTCTTGGCAGATCATAATCCAACTTGCCATACAGTTAGTATATGGCAAGGTCTAGAAGCTTATTTATTTTCAAGGTCATAGGTTAAAGGTCAAGGTCAAAATTGGACTGTCTATTTTCCCATATCAACAGACTTGTGACCACTCTACACTGATCATCTCTTGGCAGGTCATAACCAAACTAACCATACAGTTAGTATATGGCAAGGTCTAGAAGCCTATTTATTTTCAAGGTTAAAGGTCAAGGTCAAAATTGGACTTTGACTATTTTCCCATATCAACAACCTTCTGACCACTCTACACTGATCATCTCTTGGCAGAGCATAACCAAACTTACCATACATTAAGTTTATGGTAAGATCTAGAAGCCTATTGATTGTAAATGTCAAGGGGCAAAGGCGGGATCATTTGGCAAAGGCCAAAGGGGGAGACAAGGACAAATTACACTTAGTTCTCTGGTACATAACATTAATAACAATTTAATAAAGGCAAGGACAAATGACATTAGTTTTCTGGTACATACCATTAATATCCAGGTCATTAGCCATATTTTTAAATTGAATACAGAGGGGATGCATCCGCTTTGCGGTGCCCTTGTTTTTAAAGGTTTTCTGCTGCATGTGGCATGAAAGTCACTCATATGATGAAAACAATGTTGATTTCTGTTACTAGGTGTTTTGTTATTTATAGGATTTATTGGTAAGATCACCTTGCAAATTCCATTGAGACGTCTTCAGAGTGAGCCGTGGGTCATCTCAATAGAAAGACTGTACTTAGTGGCGGGACCTCAGAACCAGCAAGAGGTAAACGGTCCTTAACCCTTTCCCACATGTAGACGTAAATTGACACAATAGCAGCAGACGGCTTTTTGAAAACATGGCAACAAAAGAAGAAATTGCTTAATTTGTCACCATGTTTTCAACTCTATTCTATTATTGTACTTTCAGTTTCCAATTTTTTACGGGTATGTTTTCAGAGTCGTCTGCATGCAACAAATCTTAAGCAGATGATTTAGAAAACATCTTGACAAAAATGTGAAAAATCTCTGTTAGTGATAGTACAATTATTGAATAAAAATGATAATGTTGTCACAAAAGGAGAAATTGCTCATTATGAGCAATTTCTCCTTTTGTTACAATGTTTTCAAAAGTAGTATGCTACCGAGGCATCATAAATTATGTATGAGGGAAATGATTAATATATAACATATGCTACTAATATTTATAGAAATATACAAGGATAAGACAAAATATTCCAATTGGAGAATATCACTTGCCTGTATGATATGAAATGACATCAACAACATAACAATGGGATTTATGTTGGCACCATGAAAGCAAAACAAAATATTAAAGGAGATATAAAAAGGACCATCCGTTTTCTTCAAGTGATGATATTCATTTAAAATAGGGTAGATATAATCGTGAGAAAGGCAGAAAATACTGAAATCTCTCTTTTTTTTTACTATTACCGGTACTTATAGCTCATCAGGACTGTGTCTAATGAAAGCTACTGCTGTTGCCATTATTTATGAAAATATCGTCCTTAGCAACATTTTAAAGTTTTGATGAATATTGAGGCTATGATGAACTGCCAAAGCTCTCATATTAAATTTTCATCATCCACAGAAGCATCCTACGGTGTCGGCTTTCAGGTAAAGGCGGGTCACACTCAAAGATTGACAAAGTTTATTTTTGCTTCTTTTTAGTATGATGAAGAGAAGGAAAAGGCAACTGCGGCAGCTAGGAAGACCCAACTTCTAGAAGCTCTTGAGGCCAAGATTCAGGTCTGCCTTTCATCTGGTTTGTCCATGACCTTAACCCTTTCCCACATATGACAATTCTGCAGCAGACAACTTTGAACATATTTTGTCAAAAAATAGAAAATCTCTATAATTGAATGGATAACCTATGACTAAAAGTGGGAAACATTGTGACAAAAGGAGAAATTGCTTGTTTTGAGCAATTTCTTCTTTTGTCACTATGTTTTCAAAAAAGCTGTCTGCTGCAGAGGCGTAAGAAAACGTCTATATGAGGGAAAGGGTTAAGCTCGCTGAATTCTTGCTTCATATATCATCACCTTTGATTTTGAATAAGTTTTTGGTATGTTTCGCTTCATATTGATACATCAGTAGAGAACAAGGCCAAGATAATACTGCACTTACGCGTCAGATGCGTATAACCTTTTCAAAGGTAACAACCAGCTCATTTATAGAAAACAACTTTTGAAAACATTGTGTAAATAGGAGAAATTGTTCATAGTGTTTTCTTCCCATTATCAAATCTTTTGGTATTTTTTCCTTTATGCTTTTAAGGCAGAAGACTGAAAATATTATAATAGGTAAAAAGTTTAAAAAGGTCCTATCCTGTTAGGGTGTCATTGTTTTCTCTACTTAACAATATTTTGTGAGAGTTCCCATAAATGAGCCATGGTTTTCTCCCTGAAAATAGAACGGACTAATTGATCAGTGAACGCTATTTATTGCTGTGTAAACATGTCCAGAAATTGGTGTTAATTCATCAGCACCATTTAACCTTTCCCCACATACAACAAATTTGCATCAGACGACTTTGAAAATATCTGGATAAAACAGTGAAAAGTCTCTGTAAGTGAAAGTATAATTATCGAATAAAGATGAAAACATCGTGACAAAAGAAGACCTTGCCTATAATTAGCAATTTCAACTTTGGCATAATGTTTTCAAAATTCATAACTCCTGTTACATAGAGCTATGGTGTTCCATTTAAGTCATGCTATATAGAAAACAACCCATAGAGCATTTGCAGTCTAAATGCAGATCGACTTGCTTCCATGCAGTTTGATCTGACTCTATCTTGATTGTTATAAATTCTTCACTTGTCATATACACGCTACAGTTGGATCCCAACTCATTTATTAATGACCCATTTTCAGGTGCAGACATTGAGCAAACAAGGTTCAGGGTCATCATGGTTTTCCTATGGCACGTCTGTTTCAGCCAACATTCTGGAGAATTTACAGGTAGGATAGATGTTGTGTTATATGACATCAAACCATACATCCCAACATACATATGCATGGCATATTCAACCTAAAGTGTGATTGTTTATTCAATGTTTTTCAGTGGATTATATAGAAGTTACACTGGATTATATCCTAATAAACATACTGTTTCACATTTATTTGATCACTGGATTATATCCTAATATACATAATGTTTCAAACATTTATTTTATCACTGGATTATATCCTAATAAACATACTGTTTCAAACATTTATTTTATCACTGGATTATATCCTAATTAACATACTGTTTCAAACAGTGATAATTCTCACTGTTTTCTCTATCTTCAATCCCTTTCTTATGTAAACATCATTTTTGGTGCGCATTCAGTGAAAATATCAACTGAAACAAACAAGTGTCCTCAAAATTAACCTTTTCCCACATACAACAATCTGCAGTATACAAGTTCTAAAACATGTATGCAAAATTATGGAAAACATTGTAGCAAAAGGAAAAATTGCTCATTATGAGCAGTTTCTTCTTTTGCAACAATGTTTTCAAAAGTTGTCTGCTGCAGAGGTGTCAGAAAGTGTCTGAACATTGGAAAGGGATAATAAGTATGTACATATGAGCGTTGCTCCCGAATATTGTTTACTAAACAGATCTTTGAGGCTACTTTCAGGTGGATAATAATAAGGGATTCATGCAAAATGGTTATACCTACATCTTGTACCACAGTTTTGTGTGATGTGCCATCAATATTACAACATAAGAATAAACACAAGAGAAAGTTGATGCAAGGCATCAATGTCGCCGGAAAAGACTGCATTGATTTATTTATGTATTCTTGACTTTCCTTAGTCTATTCAATCATTAGGAACGTTGAAATGAAAACATTTGCTTATAAATTTTATATTCATACCTATACATTAGGGTATCTATAAAAAATTAACGAAATGTGTACACATTTATCTTGGCTTAAATTTAATTTTGCTGTTGTTACTTATTTAAATAATAGTATTCATTCATATAATTTCAATGTTTGTCAATCTTATTCGAATCACAAGGTAAATATCCTGGTATTGCTTTAAAGGGAGGTAATTTGAAGTAAACAAAAGTCTTCAAAAGGAGAAATATATCAGCATTACCGTCTACAGTTTAAATTGTTCTATTGTTTGTGGATTTAAAAATGTTCTTTTTTTCTTATTTCTACATGTACAACGAAATATTGCGGCTTCTCTTTGACGCTTTGCGTCAAACATTCGTCTTGTACTTGTCTAAAATAAAATAATATCACTCGCTTTTTCATATCGAAATGCGCATGCGCGAAAATCGATGTTAAAGGTCACGAAACTACACAACAGAATAGGGTCTATATTTAGCTTAGAAACAGTTCCAGTACTTTAGATATTCATGGATTAACATTATTAAATGAATTCTACACAAATCAAGACATCTCTTTGAACATGAAAACAACATTTAGTAAGTTAAAATTGCTATTAAAAGGAGAATCCGAAATTGACCTCAATGATGACACATAAGAGTCTGCATTAAGGGGTGTTGGTTCACGTCTTGAAGGGACCACTTTTGTCTTCGTAAATAAGACAAAAAACTTAAATGCGAGTGAAATAAAAAAAACTGCAAACATTAAATAATCGGAATATTTATTTCATTTTAGATGTGTCATTTATTAGTGTTCGTAAACAAACACAATTGTAATATGTTCAAATCATCTAGATTTGTTTCTTTCTAATAATAAGCCGCCCTCCCATGTGATTTCTGAAATACGATTAAAAATAGAAGTCGCCCGCTCCTGCGGGGCGACTAATAATACTGTTATTGAACTTCAACACAGGAAAGTAAGAATAGTGTAAAATGAGCCAACACATTTATTTAGTAAAGTTAGTAGTTCATGTTTCTACTGAAAGATTATTCAATGCTCAATTTAATTATTGGAAAACGGCGCAGACTTTGATAAAATAGTGCTAATGCATTTGCACTGGTTGATCTAATGATGCATTCTTTTTCCCTGCGTCATATTCTTGTATTTTTAATATTTTTCCATTTTTGTTTAGAATATTTTTCCACAAAAATTATCAGAATCAAAGAAAGAATATCTAAGCAAACTAAAACTAAGCTTTTGACAGAGAGTAAAACGTTTTGGTACAACCAAGGAAGATATCTTCATAAATCACATGATGTGGATGGGGAAAAAATGTCAGAGAGTTTTCCACTTTCTCACATGCAGACACATTTTAATACATATGCAGCAGATATTTTAGGAAAACATTGTGGCAAAAGAAGAAATTGCTCATAATTGCTACAAGGTTTTCCATAAGTGTCAATTAGTATATAAAGATTCCAAAGTTCCTCAGATTTGTTGTATGTAAGAAACTTTTAAATTGTTAATGATCTGTTCTTTCAGTTGAAAGTCAAAGATGTCCACATGAGATATGAAGATGACATTACTAACCCTTCATGTCCTTTTGCCTTTGGTGTGGTGATAAAGGCTCTTAGTGCACAAAGTACGGATATCTCATGGGTAAGGGTCTGTCTCCGATGTCTAGTGTCAACAATTTCTACTATTACCACATAGTTAAAATATATACAGTCCCACATAGTTTGAATAAATACAGTCCAATCTGTGTTTAAAGACCACCCATCAGAAGAGAACAATCTGATCTTTGGTCGTTTATGCAGAAAATGAGTAATTTGGAAATTAAAAGTGACTGTGTGGTTGCTATAGACAGGAAATTGCTTAACAAAGGTGGTCTTTAGTACATGTTTGACTGTATATTCTAATCTATTTTGAAGTATGTTTGCTATACAAAGGGACTTGTTTAACAAGGGTGGTCTTTAGTACATGTTTGTCTGTATATTCTAATCCATTGTGAAGTATGGTTGCTATAGACAGGGAATTGCTTAACAAAGGCGGTCTTTAGCACCGGTTTGACTGTATATTTTAATCCATTGTGAAGTGTGGTTACTATAGACAGAGACTTGCTTAACAAAGGTGTTCTTAAGTACATGTTTGACTGTATATTTTAATCCATTGTGAACTATGATTGCTATAGCCAGGGACTTGCTTAGTACATGTTTGACTGTTTATTTTAATCCATTGTGAAGTGTGGTTACTATAGACAGGGAATTGCTTAACAAAGGTGGACTTTAGAACATGTTTGACTGTATATTCTAATCCATTGTGAAGTATGGTTGCTATAAACAGGGAATTGCTTAACAAAGGGGGTCTTTAGTACATGTTTGACTGTATATTGTAATCCATTGTGAAGTGTGGTTACAATAGACAGAGACTTGCTTAACAAAGGGGGTCTTTAGCACCGGTTTGACTATATATTTTAATCCATTTTGAAGTGTGGTTGCTATAGACAGGGAATTGTTTAACAAAGGTGGAATACATAATCGGCTATGGGAAGTGATTTGACCAATATTGAAATGTGACAATTGATTGGTGGAAAAAATTTGCATTGACCAATGATTTATTGTGGTATTATTCGTTTCAACCATTTCTTTTCAGGAAATCCTTTTGTCCTTTTCACGAAGTCCTATTCGTATCTGATATTAGTACCAAACAATGACAATGGTGATTGATTAAGGACAAATTACATAATCAAGTGCAAAACTTAGTATTAAACAATAATGATATGCAAACAGAAAGACATATTGACTAATCTCGACCATGAAGAAAACAATTGCCCTTCATGTTGACTCATCATTTTTTCACAGAATACCCATATAGTACCCAAAGACTTCATACAAAAATTTGGATGCTATTTTTTTTTGTTGATATTCCTAAATGAAATGTATTTAATTTTGCAGATCCCGAAGTTTGTAAGTCGAGACAATGTTGACATGATGCATAAGTTGTTGGATTTACAGAACTTTTCCCTCTACTTTGATACGAATACAACATTGGTCGGTGATCTACCCAGGGAAGAAATGGCTGTGAGTTATGTAACTGAACTCTAGATAACCCTTTCCCACATACAACAAATCTGAAGCAGACAACTGAAAACATCTAGGCAAAAATATTGAAAATCACTTTAATGGAAAGAATAATTATTGAATAAAGTTAAAGAGATTGTGGCAAAAGTCAGCTGCTTCAGAGCAGTCAGAAAGCGCTATATGTGGGACAAAATTAAGGGAAATCCTATGTTGTGGTCATCAAATTTATCCTCTCTCTGAGAAGATTGAGCACCCGCAACATAGAATTTAAATAAGTAATAAGAAGGATGTTGTTGAGTGAAGACTGAGTTACTCCATCTTATCTAGGCCCCAAGTTAATATAATGTTAGTACTGATTTCTTCTGTGTTAATCAAGCTGTTAATAACAGTCTATTATAGACTAGCAGAAGTCTTAAACTGAGCTGCATCTATAATTAACCCTTTCCACATTTTGACGCAATAGCAGCAGACAACTTTTGACAACACTGCCATCATCTGCTGCAGATTTATTGTATGAGGGAAAGGGTTAAGAGACATTACTTTTTGAATTACTGATTGTTATAAGCGTCCAATACAAGTCTCTTAACTTGATTTCAAAACACTTCACGCTGTATTAGATGATATAGTTTATAGTCTGCGTATTCCTGATTGACCAAGTCACAAGTTCGTTCAACATCCGTGTCTGTTATTTGGAAACGGTGTGTCACTATTATGCAGCCATACTCTGCTTGAAATAATTTGACCAATCATCTGTCAGTACTTAGATTTACCAATATATCATCAACTGTTTAATCCTTTCCCACAAGCAGATGCATTTTACCACATCTGCATCAGAACACATTGTAGCCAAAAGTGACTCGTTTAAATAATTCATCTTTTTTAAAACAATATTTATAAAAAAAGTTATAGAGAATTTCCATATATTTCCCGTAATATTTGCAAAGTTGCCTACTGCATTTTTTTTTTACTTTGGAAAGGTTTAACCCTTTCAACAAATCTGCAGCAGATGACTTTGATAAGGATTTATTCTTAAAAAGAGTTGAAAACATTATGGCTAAAGGAGAAATGACTTGTTTAGAGCAATTTCTCATTTTGAGACAGTGTTTTCAAAAGCTGTCTGCAGCAGAGGCATCAAAAAACATCTATATGTAGGAATGGATTAATGAAATGTGCGTGAGTAATGCCACATAGTTGCAATGGTAAGGTGATACCTCCTCTCTTTTGTCAGGAGTTTTCCATTTTTAACCCTCATTCCTATATATTTTTTATTTTTTAAGTCTTTTGAATTTGTCTCTCAAACTTAAAAGTTCTTCAACTGAATGATAGGTGTTTATGCAGTAAACGACCAAAATATCACCCCAATTGGCCATCTTGGACGTGCAATGGTCTGATGGTATGCATTATTAGTCCCCTACCGGTCAAAGATCGGTTTGGGGACTATAGGTTTGGTCGATTCTGTCTGTCTGTCTGTCAGTCCAACCTAACCTTGCCCGGCCTGCATCTTAACCATGCATCATAGGATTGAAAGAAACTTGGCACAAACGTTCATCATAATGAGGCAGCATGTCGCACACAGGAATCAGGACTGTACCTCAAATGTCAAGGTCACACTTAGAGGTCAAAGGTCAAAATGAGTACTGTTTGATAGGACTACCTTGACCGGCTCACATTTCAACCATGCTTCATAGGATTCCCAAGTTACTGGGCACACACACATGTTCACCATGATCATATGACATGTGTCACACAAGACACATGCCTGTACCTCAAAGGTCAAGGTGACACTTAGAGGTCAAAGGCCAAAATGAGTACTGTCTGATAGGACTACCTTGGCTGGCCGCGTCTTAACCATCCATCATAGGATTTCCAAGAAACTTGGCACAAACTTTCACCATGTGATGAGGCAGCATGTCATGCTCAAGACCCAGGTCTGTAGCTCAAAGGTCAAGGTCACACTTAGAGGTCAAAGATCAAAATGAGTAGTTTGATAGGACTGTACCTTGTCCGGCTCACATTGCAAGCATCATAGGATTCCCAAGTTAATGGGCACACATGTTCACCATGATAATATGACATGTTTCACACAAGACACATGCCTATACCGCAAAGGTCAAGGTGACACTTAGAGGTCAAAGGTCCTCGTCGGTAGGGGACTTTAACATTAACTTGTTCATGCTATTTCGTGATAACCAACATTGAATAACAATCATTACTGTTAATTGCAGGATTACTTGGAGAGAGAAATATACATATCCAGTATTACAAAACAGTTTAAGGTATGTTACATCAACACATTTTACCAAATTTTATATCATTGTCTAATGCTATCAACCCTTTCCCACATGCATATGCATTTTGACATGTTTGCAGCTGAGATCTTTTCAAAAATGAGTAAGTGCTCATAAAGGGCTATTTCTTCTTTTCCCACAATGTTTTCCACTCTATTCTTAAATTGTAATTATAACCCCCACAAACAATTTTTTTTTTTTTTTTGGGGGGGGGGGGAGTATATGTCTGTCTGTCTGTCTGTCTGTCTTGTCTGTCTGTCTGTCTTGTCTGTCTTGTCTGTCTTGTCTGTCTGTCTGTCTGTCTGTCTGTCTGTCTGTCTGTCTGTCTGTCTGTCTGTCTGTCTGTCTTGTAAGCGCAACTCCTTCTTAACGGCTGGACTGATTCTGATGAAACTTTACACAGTTGCAGTACACAACCTGAGGATGTGCATGAAGTAAGATTATCCCGGTCGGATATATATCCGTCCATCTGTCTGCTCATATGTCTTGTAAGCGCAACGGAGGGTATCCTTTTGTGAGTTAACTTACAGTTCTAGTTTTACTTAGAAAGATTGCCTTATTGTAAACTTACATTCTTTTCGAAGCTTTCTGCTGAGATTCTTTCTTATGTGAGAAAGGGTTAATTAGAAAGATGAATGTCATTGTTTCTGCTTCAACGATTATCTGATAATGGTATTTTATAGATGTCTGCATTTGAAACAAAAGGAGCTATTTCTCTTTTACCCACAATACTTTCAAATCTGTACTGAAATTATTCTTCATTTTTGTTGTCACCTTTTTAGCTCGCCTATTCGAAGAAATAGGGGAGCTTATGTAATCACCCGGCGCCAGCGTTGGGGTTGGCGTTGGTGTACGCTTTGCCTTCTTGGTCAAACCTTTGCATGCAAGGCCTTTTCTCAGATACTGTGTATGCTGTTGCTTTGAAACTTCACACACTTATTCAGGGTCATTAGATGAACTTGTATGTCAAGTACTTGCCACAGTTTCATTTATGAACAATTGGAATGACTGGCCGAGTATTGTTTGAACTCACAACCACCTGAGCCATGATGTTAGTGACCGAAGTTTGCACATAGAAGATGCAGGATAAGGACACAATATAAAATGTTCAATATTCTCGAAAATGGCCAAAAAACAGTCAAAATGAAATGTCTATAACTTCGTTTGTATTCTCATTTACAAGTAAAAAATTATCTCTGGCATTAGCAAAATAGTTTATTTACACAGAAATGTTTAAATATAAACTCGGAAATCCTGACCTTTATCTATAAATCTCTCGTTTTGATATGGAGGAAAATCAAATCTCAACCATATTTTCACTAAAATCTTCAAAAAGAGCAAAGTTTGTGAACAAAAAGAGATAAAAATATAATCTGTCAAACAAGCGATTCATGCACATCACATCGATCGCAATCTTAAATCAAACAGTTATACCGTTTTCTCAATCATCGAGACATATTGTACCCACGATTGTCGATTTTCACTTGAAATTTGCTCTTTTGTAGAGACGACATTGACAGAAGAGCGATTATCACAATTATTAAAACGTGTAAATACGAACTATTAGCAATTATTATTAAATTTTGCGTAGCTGTATAAGTATATAAGTACTTACTTGTCCTCATAAATATTTCTTTAGGTTGAGATGTCACGGAATTGTCTATAATAATAAAAATAACGAAGCGTGTAAAATGATCCAGTCTCTTGTATTTTGATCGATGGCGCTAAAATTGTAAACTCGCAATGTCTCGGACGCTCTCGGGAGACAGGATATATATGAGAAATCAGCAGAGTGACCTCATCCTTTAATACACTCACCCTGGTGTAAGCAAGTGCTTTGAAACTTCACACACTTATTCAGGGTCATTAGATGACCTTGTATGTCAAGTTTCTTAACTCTGGAATGAATTTTGACTGAATTGTGCTCCTTTTTAGCTCGCCTTTTCGAAGAAATAGGGGGAGCTTATGTTATCAAGTTGGCGTTGGTGTCACTTTGCCAGCTTGGTCAAACCTTTGCATGCAAGGCCTTTTCTCAGACACTGTGTATGCTGTTGCTTTGAAAGTTCACACACTTATTCAGGGTCATTAGGTGACCTTGTATGTCAAGTCCCATAACTCTGGAATGGATTTTTACTGAATTTTTGCCCCTTTTTGGACTTAGAATTTTGGTCAAACCTTTGCGTGCAAGGCCTTATGTCAGACACTGTGTATGCTGTTGCTTTGAAACTTCACACACTTGTTCAGGGTCATTAGATGACCTTGTATGTCAAGTCCCTTAACTCTGGAATGGATTTTGACTGAATTGTGCCCCTTTTTGGACTTAGAATTATGGTCAAACCTTTGCGTGCAAGGCCTTTACTCAGACACTGTGTATGCTGTTGCTTTGAAACTTCACACACTAATTCAAGGTCATTAGATGACCTTGTATGTCAAGTCCCATAACTCTGGAATGGATTTTGACTGAATTGTGCTCCTTTTTGGACTTAGAATTTGGTCAAACCTTTGCGTGCAAGGCCTTTTCTCAGACACTGTATAAGCTGTTGCTTTGAAACTTAACACACTTATTCAGGGTCATTATATAATTTATATGACACTGTATGTCAAGACCTATAATTCTGGAATGGATTTTGACTGAATTGTGCCCCTTTTTGGACTTAGAATTTTGGTCAAACCTTTGCGTGCAAGGCCTTTTCTCAGACACTGTGTAAGCAAGTGCTTTGAAACTTCACACACTAATTCAGGGTCATTAGATGACCTTGTATGTCAAGTCCCTTAACTCTGGAATTGATTTTGACTGAATTGTGCTCCTTTTTGGACTTAGAATTTTGGTTAAACCTTTGCGTGCAAGGCCTTTTCTCAGATACTGTGTATGCTGTTGCTTTGAAACTTCACACATTTATTCAGGGTCATTAGATGATCTTGTATGTCAAGTCCCATAACTCTGGAATGGATTTTGACTGAATTGTGCCTCTTTTTGGTCAAACCTTTGTGTGCAGGACTGGGAGTGATGGGTTATAGTTATAGACTTTTACCAATGCTATAACTGTCCTGAAGTAGGCCCTGATAGATGATGGCCCTGATAGGCGAGCTATATTGTCCTCCGACAACTCTTGTTGTTCCTTTGAAAATGTTTATTTTGAGTTGGATTCAAAACATATGTGCAAATTTTCAGAAGGTCATGTTTGCCATGTTGTGGCATTTTATTGAGGCCTTTGATTTATCCTGCAACACACATTTCAGAAATGTCTGCTTGATTCAAGAAGTCAATAAAAGAATGTTCATCACATTATAGTTTCTAACCTGCTGTACTAAGTTGTCAAATATCTATTTATACAGGAGCATGATTACATATTGTCACCAATATCCGGTACTGCGCAGATGAAGCGTCACACCACACCTCTTCCATTGAGAGATGTGAACACACCAAGGAATGCAATAGACCTCAATCTTGAAAGAATGGCATTCGTTTTGAGTGAACAACAATACAGGAACATGTTTAAGATCTTAAGAGAGTTTTCTAAGTACCGGCAACAAAAGAAATACATTCGATGGCGTCCCAACTGTCCTATTAAAAACAAGTAATGATATAATAATTGTTTTATTTCTATTGAACCTTTTAGCTATAATTTTTAGCATGAGCTGAGTGTGATGGCCTGATGTCCATTGGTTGGAAGGTTTGGATGTCTATCGAAAACTTTTCTTTATATGACATCTAATCCTAAACGGCTGTTTGGATTTTGACCAAGTTTAGAAGGAATGATCCTTTGGTGATCCTCTTTCTAAGATGTTCAAAGAATTTATAGATATATATAGAACTTTGGTTGCTGCAGCATCAGAAAGGGGGAGATGCCAACACTTTTAAAATCTTCTTGTTCAAAAGAAATGGACCAATTTCAAAATTATTTGACTCAAATGTGCTTGAATGTACTAAGATTGTTTAAATTATTTCAACATTGCCACCAGGGGGCAGAGCTTGTTTTCCTTACATGTGTGTAGTAAAAACCTTATTGTGTTGTTGAAGAAGAACATTCATGTTAGATATTTTTATTGTGTCACCTGCGTATCATAGTAGGCACTTAGGGATTACTTTTTTTTTTGTCCGGTGTCTGTCTGTCTGTCGTCACACTTTTTCGACAGGTTTTCAAATTACTTTTTTTCTAAGATTGGATTGAAACTTCTGACAAATGTTTATATCAATCTTTGTAATGGTCACAAAAGGGGGATAATCCAAATATTTTTTATATCAGAGTTATTGCCCCTTTTCTGTCAAAAATTTAAAATTTCTGACAAGGCCCCGGCAGGTGACACAAGTGCTCCGTGGAGCACTCCATTCTAGTTTTAAATACCTTATCAAACTCGTCATCTCATTTCAACAATCAACACTATTAAGGAAAATAATACAATATACATGTCCCTCACAAATGTTCATTTCTCAATGAAAAGAAGACTTAAGGAAACTCATGATTATTCTTTTAAAATAGTTTATAAACTCTTTGAATGAAACCTGTTAGGAGCAAAAATAAGTTTAGAATAACTGCTCTATTTTCTGGTGTTAATGTAAACCAACCTCAACAATGCATCATCTCTCTTGGGCAATGCCATTTCTTAACCTCCAACAGATCTTGTTCTTCCACTCTTGTCTGCTATAGACAACTATCAATGTTTCTGCAGCAGTTGATTTTAGGAAACATTGTTAAAAATGGAACTATTTTTCAAAATGAACCCTTTTCAACAATTATTTTAACCAATATATATACTTCCCACTTTACAGATGTGATCAATTCTTGCCCAGATATATACAAGGCAGCCACAACACACATTACCAAAATGAAAAAAGGTTAACCCTTTTCCTCATATAGATGCTTTCTGACGCCTCTGCAGCAGACAGCTTTTTGAAAACATAGTGACAAAAGAAGAAATTGCTCAAAACAAGCAATTACTCCTTTTGCCACAATGTTTTCCACTTTTAGTCATAGGTTATCCATTCAATTATAGAGATTTTCTATTTTTTGACAAAACATGTTCAAAGACGTCTGCTGCAGAATTGTCGTATGAGGGAAAGGGTTAATAGTTATGGTTGCAGTATACAGACACTTTTCCTCTTTACATTGTCTTATTTTTAGTGCCAAACGCTGGTGGAAGTTTGCAATAGATGTTCATATGTTTAATATACAAGATCGTAACAGAAGGAGAAGCAAGGAATATTTAATGCAACAAGTCGTAGACAATGTGCTGTACACTCAAATCTACACTGCACATATTAAAAAGGAATTGCTTACTACAGACATGAAGGTATGTATAACCCTTTCATAGAAACAGACACATTTCAAAGAAAAAACATTAGAAATGACAAATTTCTGAATTAGCAGTTTCTTCTTTTACCACAATATTTTCAACTCTTGCATCAAAAACGAATTTTCAATTAAATCAGTTGTTATATTTCAAAAGTAGTCTAATGATATAGCTGTATATGCTTCAAGGTTATTTGAAACATTTTGCCTGATATATGACTTTTTATACCTCTGCAGAAACCAAACATATGAATTCATTGTTGAAAAAGGAAATATTGCCTGTTATAACAATTTTTACTTTTTAGCAATCGTTTTTAATTTGTTTTAAAGTGTGTCTATATTCCCTTAAACTTCATCGTCTTCCAGCTATACTTGTTAAAGGTTGTTTATTTATATCAAAGACAACTTAGAGCCTTTTGAAAATAAGCATGTTCCATTAGTGCAATAAATCCTTGTAGAAATTTCTGATAGCCAATAGAGTAGATAAGCCTCTTGTTAGTTAATCTTGTAATAGTGAAACTAGTGTAGATGAGCTGTGGTGTCTGTTGAAAACTTCAGCATTATTTGTCCTATTTAAATACAGAGTTTTTAGCCGCCATGTTCTATTACTCCTAGTCAAATACAGAGTTTTTATCTGCCATGTTGTATTAGTCCTAGTCAAATACAGTGTTTATATCCGCCATGTTGTATTTGCCCATGACATTTTACACCTATTTGCAGTTGAAATTGTGCAGGTATTATAATAAATCATTTTGTATTCTGTTTTTCTAGAATCAGCAGAAAATAATTGAAGATGAATTGAGCTTTGATGAGCTAAAAATACTGAGAGATGTAGTCCACAAAAATTTGAAGAAAGAAGGATATTTCTCAACGGTTGTATTACAATAAATAGACATTATTAGATAATTTACTCACCTTTTTGGTGCAAAGACATCAAACATGTTTCTTTTGCCTGATTCCAAATATGTTTCCAACACAATCCAGACAAGTGAAGATGTAATTTATGTACTGTATGTGAAAGTATCTTTACATCTTTCCCACATACAGACGCTTTCTAATGCCTCTGCATCAGATGACTTTTGCAAACATTGTGGTAAAAGGAGAAAAAACTCATAATCAGCAAACTCTCCCTTTACCATAATGTTTTCAATTCTTTTCAATGTTTAACCTTTTATTTATAGAGGTTTTTACATTTTTTTAAGAAGACATTTGCTGCAGATTTGTTTTATGTTGCAAAGAGTTAAAGAGAAGAAATTTATCATGATCTAAAATCAATCAAGGGCAACCTGCTCTGTGTAGATATCATAATAATGGCTTCATTTAAATTAACTCATCTTAGTACATGTAATTGTAAGAATGGCCGCAGATTTTCAATGTCAATCATTCAAACTAATTTGAAAGCTATAAAATGTATTTATACCAAGCCAAGCCCACAGGATGATACTTCACAATGCAACGATCATTTATTGATAAAGATCTTTATTGTTTGAAGGTCTAAGAGTGTCGTGTAATATTACTCAAAACGCACAGCTTTGTTCATAAGATATTTAATACACAGTCTGACAGCATAGCGAGCCGACAGCTATAGACGGTCTGCCTACAGTAGCGTAACTCTCCTCTTTATATAGAGCTTTCCTAACCCTTAAATAAACGGTGACCTGTGTATCCTTGACAGGTGGTCACGTATCTCGTAGACAGTCAGTACATTAAGATGTAACATGTCATTCAGAATACTTCATATATATATGGACAAGCCCCGTCCTAAGAATAATATCCATTATTCTACAAGAGGAAGGTCACAATTGAGCAGTCCTTAATTTATATACACTGATTCATACTCCAAATTAGGATGATGATACTGCACACATTTAAAGACCATGACACAAACAAGATCTCTTTGTTGTCAATGTGTAAAGATTCAAGGTCTTATTTTACTTTTTCTTTGCTGTGTTGGCCATTGAACAGTTCTAGTTTACATACCTGTTCTCTCTTAAACTTGTTGTATGTTAACTGTTTATTTTTCTACTCTATAGACACCATCTCCTGTGACAGAGGAACCGAAAAGTTTATCCAGTCCAAAACAAGAAGGTAAAACCATATTAGAACGCTGGTTCCCAGGATGGGGAGGGTGGTATGGTGCCCAACCTCAGACACAAGGAACCAGCAATGAAGATGCACCATCCCCAGCTAAAATATCTAAAGTTGAATTAGGTTTGTGTATTTTGTCATAAACATATTCCTTGAAATGAGCTATTTCTTCTTGTTATGCTACGAAAAAACTTTCTATGGAGCATTATTATGGTATTCACATGTTATCTGCGTGTTTGTGTGTGTTTGTGTCTATGCTTTCTAAGCAATTGCATGTAATAACAAATTCATTGAACAATTAATTGAAGCATCAGTACTTGGTTTTCTGTTTCAACAATAACTTTTTATCAAACTATACTTTGTTTAATTCTGTATCAAAATTACATTTCAATTTTGTTCAAATATAACAATCTTTTGCAATCATTTTTTCAAAGCAGACAAACACTTCAAAGATCATATTAGACACAAACTTAACCCTTTCCCATATACAACAAATCTGCAAATCTGCAGCAGACGACTTTAGGCAAAGATATGGAAAATGTCTCTATTAAATGAAAGTATAATTATTGAATAAAGTTGAAAGCATTGTTAACAGGAGAAAGTGATTATTATGAGCAATTTCTTTTTTAACCCTTTTCCTCATTCGACAATTCTGCAGCAGATGACTTTGTACATATTTTGTCGAAACATCGAAAATCTCTATAATTAAATGGATAACCTATGACTAAAAGTGGAAAACATTGTGGCAAAAGGAGAAATTGCTCGTTTTGAGCAATTTCTTCTTTTGTCACTATGTTTTCAACAAGCTGTCTGCTACAGAGGCGTCATAAAGCGTCTATATGAGGGAAAGGGTTAACCAAAATGATTTCAAACGATTTATGCTGCAGCTGAGACAAAATGGACCTGCAAGTGAGAAAGGGCTATGTCTCCTGGTAGAAGATGTGAGAGAGTGATTAACGCTTTTTTGGCAAACTTTTTTTTAACTTTTGTTCTCATCTGGTACAAACATTTGAGTAGCACCTGACAATTAGTTGTCTTGTTACAAACAGATGCAGTTAAGACTCTGGTAAGGCTATGCATATACATAGTCTCACTCAAGAATTCACAGTCTGCCTATATGTGATGTTACCTAAATGCATATTCTGATAAAAAAAAATAGTAGTAATGTAGACCCACAAGTTGAATGGTTATTTTACTTTAAATTATCTCAAACTGGAAAGGAGATGAAATAAGATCTCAAATCTCTAGATGTGGCTGATTTAACCCCTTCCCTCATATGGACGCTTTGTAACATCTCTGCGGCAGACGGCTTTTTGAAAACATGGTGACAAAAGAAGAAATTGCTCAAAACTCCTTTTGTGACCATGTTTTCTATTCTATTCAATTATTGTACATTCATTTAAAGTGAGTTTCTAAATTGTTTAGGGTATACTTTCAAAGTCGTCTGCTGCAGAGTTGTTGTATGTGGGAAAGGGTTAATAACTTTCTATCCGTTCACAGAACAAGAATTACAGGACGTGATGGAGGTGATCAGTGATGGTGGGGATGACAGTTCTGTGCTCACTAGAGACGTCGCATTCGCCAAACTCAACTTTTGTCTGGATACCGGCAGCTTTAAGATAATGGGAACCAGAAATGTCCCTGAGACAGGTAGGTTATTGTACAATCTAAATAAATTATGAATGGCACCTAGAAATGCTTTTTGCAAGTTTCATGCAAAACGGTTGTAACTACATCTTGTCAAAATATGAAGTTACAATAGTTTTTCATGAAGCCATTGTTTTGCCAATGGTGGCTTGCAGTTTTCCATTTGAATGACTTTGTTTGCACTTTAATACATCTACATCAGGGGATGCTTGAAAACATAGCAAACAATTCCTGATTATCCACAATATTTTAACTTCTGTAATTATTAGAATTATTCTTGTATATGATAAGATGATATATTTGCCTCTGAGATTTTTTCAAAGTAGACACCTGTATGACTTTTATATCAGATAAAGAAAAAAGATTGGAGTCCCACAACATTGGAATCTTTTGATAAAAACTATGTCAGGACTTGATATAAACCTTGTAGTGGCGTTCTTCTTGTATTTTAACCTTTTCCCACATAAAGACTCATGTTGACGCGTCTGCAGCAAACGAATTTTGAATACATGGAGATCTTAGCAATTTCTCCTTTTGCCAAATTGTTTTCATCTTATCCAGTTCTTAACATTGGTTTATAGAAATCTTGCCACATGTCTAAACTGATGTTTTGCAAAGATGTCTGCTGTACATTAGTTGAATGTGGGAAAGGGTTAATGTTTATATTGGCATCTTTTTTTAGGTGACACAGTAAACTACAGTATATTAGAATTAGAATGCACTGGAATAGAGATGGAGTTGGAGTCCCGACCCCGGACCAGTGGTTTAAAGTTTGGGTTAGGTGTGGGTGAACTAGTTCTTATAGACAAAATGACGGAACATTCTCTATACCCATGTCTCGTGACCTCACAGACAAAGGTAGACATTTGTTTTTAATACTTTTACATAAACAACAAATCTGCATCAAACAACTGAAATATACCCAAAATCACTAAACGTTAAAGTATAATTATTTAAACAAGTTGAAAACATTGTGGCAAAAGTAGAAGCAATGAGCAATTTCTTCTCTTGCTGCAATGTTTCAAAAGTCGTCTGCCTGAGATGAGTCAAAATTAATGTGCATGGGGGAAACGGATTAAAATGTTTTCTAAGTGCTCGGCACTTTATACAGGGCACTTTTATAAAACAATACTGGATTTGTTTGAATAAGGATAAATTGCTCAAGTTGATCAAAACATGTATCTCCCTTTTCCACAATGTTTTGAAATTATTTGTTTGCTGTAAAAGGCATCAGAAGTTGTCTTTATCTGCGAAAGAGTTAGTAATTTTCCACATACAGTAAATCTGCAACAGACAACTTTTAGACAGTATTATGGAGAATCTCATATAATGAAAATATAATTATTTAAAGGAGAGATTAGGACAGAAGAAGCAGTCTGCTGGACACAGCGAATTTCAGGAGACATTCCGAATACCAACAGTACCAGACGATAAAAGTGTGAAACTGCTTGAACTTGCTTATGAAAAAAACCTGGCTGCTAAAAACAAGTAGGTCATTATTCCCGTAATTTTATGTCTCTACCCTATTTGGGAGAGGTCATTCTATCTACCCCATGAGTTTGCCTGTCATGCCTTACATTCAAGTTTTAAAGATTTGCATTAACCCTTTCCAGGCTATAGATGAATTTTGACGCATCTGCAGCAAGCGACTCTTGAAAACATTGTGGCAAAAAGAGAAATTGCTCACAATGTTTTCAACTGTTTTCAGTAATTATATCTTCATTTATAAAGATTTTCCATACTTTTTACTAAATGTGTTCAAAGTCATCTGCTGCAGATTTGTTGTATGTGAGAAAGGGTTAAGATTACAGTAAAGCTTGTTGTGCTGTCCTGCAACAGCTGTTTTATGGTTACTTTGTATCGCCAAACATTATTAAACCTAATGTCATGAGACCTTTTGGTGGTACATTGTAATATCTAACACCTTATCTGATCACCACTTCTAAACTTGTTTTGTTAATTGCAACCTCAGACATTGTTCATCAATAAACCCAACATATTATGTTTAATGAATTTGCTTTAAGTTATAAGTTGGTTAAAGATAATTCCAATGGCGATGTTGGATGATATGCCGATATAATTCATTTTATGTGCAGCAGCCCTCGTTAATTGATTTAAACGAGAATAACTTTATTGTATTCAATAAAAGCAGACTGAAATAAGGATCAAGGTTCTGGTCCTCTTTTTCTGTTTTGAAACGGTTTTGTATGGCTTATAATTTCAGTTGTAGGTATCTGTTATATTTTTACTCTATGCCTCAGATGCCTTTAACCCTTTCCCTCATACGACAATTCTGCAGCAGACAACTTTAAACATACTTTGTCAAAAAATAGAAAATCTCTATAATTAAATTGATAACCTATGACTAAAAGTGGAAAACATTGTGGCAAAAGGAGAAATTGCTCGTTTTGAGCAATTTCTTCTTTTGTCGTTATTTTTTCAAAAAGCTGTCTGCTGCAGAGGCATCAGAAAGCGTCCTTTTGAGGGAAAGGGTTAAAGTCATCTGTTTTACATAAAGCTTTAAGAGCAAACAATAACAAAACCTCAGATTGTGCAAATATGCAAATATGCACTGTGAATGATTTTTGTGCAGATTGATTTTGTAGGGTTACACATGGGAATACTAATCCAGGGGTTGTGAGTTTGAATCCCAGCTCGGGAAAAAATTATTTCCAACGTTTGACAAAAGTCATTGTGACCTGCGTTATTCGTCTTTCACCAATGGGCTGTTTAACAGTCCATGTGGAAAACCAGCCAGTTGCTTAGAGGGTATGTTGTGTGGTGTACTGGTGTAGGAAAACCAGAAACGCATGAGTAGGTGAACTGGTCACCGTGATATGACTGAAAAATTGTTGAAATGGCGTTATACCCTAATCAATCAATAAATCATGGGAATACCATTCAGTCAACTGTCTGTCCATTATGCTTTCTTGTACTAACTTACTGACTTAATGACTTACTCACAAGCCAAACATGTGTCTTCCCAACAATCTTGTCCAGGGTCACAAAATGTGAAATAAGGATTTCCAGTGTTTGGGGAAAACCAGATGTCTAATAATATTGTATTGTTCTATGTATTTAGATTTAGCATGAAGACGAAGCCATTAGATATGGTATACAACAAGGATGCGATTTACAAACTGAGAGATGTGTTCTCCTCAAAAAATGTGTACAAGTCAAGACGGAGTGAAACCCAACTATCAGGTGATTCCTTTTACAGTTAATGAGCTTCGTCAAACAAGAATAGACCTTTTGGATTGGAAACCATTGGTAATGAAGATCAACTTTTGCCTCATTGCAGTCAGATGTGGATCTAACCTGTCTACTGTGTTGATTATACAAATATGCATGTGATCTTCATTATCATAATTACAAAACCTCAGTCTACAAAATTTAATTACAAAAACAAGTTGTTGTTTTTATAAAGGACAATATTTAAAAAAAAAAATTAAAATCATTTTCTACAGTAGAGCTAAAACAAAAAGTGTACTTCCTGGAAAAGTGTTGGACAGTTCATTGTTGAATTAAATAATAATCTTTATGTTTTTGAACTTCCATTATTTAGATGCAGCAAAAAGACAGTATGAGACAATCAAAAAGCAAACAAAAACAGATATTAAAAATTCTTTTACAAGCCTTATACAGGGGAACGATGAGGTAATTTTTACTAATTATGCTCCCCAAACTAGTTTGGAAGAGCATATAGTTGCCGCTTTGTCCGTGCGTCCGATGTCCGTCCGTCACACTTTATTTGCATTGAACATAAATCTAAAAGTACTGAATATATTTCAATGAAACTTGAAATATACATACATATCAATAAGAGAGAGTGCATAATACAAGAACCATAACTTTATAGTGAATAATTTTCAAATTATCTCCCTTTTTAGTCTTTATATTTCCATGTCAGGAACATAACTCGAAAAGTACTAAAGAAATTTCGATGAAACTTGAAATTTATAGAGATATTAAAAAGAGGAAGTGATTACACAAGAACCATAACTCTATAATAAATAATAAAAATTAACTCCCTTGTTTTTATTATTTTCTTTTAATGAAGTCTGTATTATGTAAATATAAACCCTAATGAAGTCTGTTTTATGTATTATATAAATATAATGGACAACTATTTTGCATATGTGTTAAGAAATTGAAAAGTTCTTCACACAACAATGAAATATGGCAATGGATCAGTGGAAGTTTTCCTTAACACGACAATGAAATAACAAATAAAACAAATAATATATCTGCACAAATTTATGCTACTAATTTGCAGGTATGATCACAAGTTAAAGGGAGTTTTATCAGACAATGCCTATTATCACTTGACAAAGCCCTTATGGGGAGCATCATTCAGTTCCACCGACTCCTTGTTTTATCTGTTTGCATATTATTTTTACTGGAGCAAATTATAGGTGATTGCAAATATTCTGAATCTTAAATATTGTACTTTTCCAAATTGAAATTTCTAATCTGAAGTTTAGAAATTCTTGAAAAAAAAAACCATAAATATTTTTAAAGGAAATAGAAAGCTAATGTTCAGAACATTTATTTATATTTTATATATATTTACTTGTGGCTCACAAGGTAGTATTATCAAAGAATAGAGTTGAAATTATTGTAACAAAAGGAGAAATTGCTCCATATTAAGCAATTTCTCCTTCTGCAAAATGCTTTCAAAAGTTATCTGCAGAGATGTCAGAAAGCGTCTGTGTGTGGTAAAAAGGTTAATTGAGTAATAAGAGTGATACTGGATACCAAAGGTCTTCGTGTTCCTCTCTATCCATACCTCTGACTATTATACAATCATGTTAAAACCTGTCTATTGTGTCCTACTACAGGAGGAGATCAAACGCTGGGACATACAGCTGGATATATCCGCCCCACAGATCATCATCCCAGAGAACTTCCAGACTGATAACACAAGCATGGTGGTCCTCGATCTGGGACATGTGAAATTCCACAATACCACTCATGGAACACCAAACTCACAGAATGAGGATGGTAATTAGACTGGTTAATGCATTTAAAACATCTGCAGCAGTTGACTTTAAAAAACAGTTTTCCAAAAGTAGAAATTGCTCATTTTGAAGTTCCTGTAATTAAACAGGTGTAAGAATAGAAACCAATATTAATAGATTACTGATACAAAGCAAAGATAAATCTCTTGTAAGAGAAAAGGAAAGAAAAACTATTTTACAGTTATATAAAGATTTAAAGGTCAAGTTCACATCAGGGTCTTTCAAATAGTACTATTTGAAAGACCCTGTTCACATGTACCTGAAAAAGATTTTAATCCAAACTTAACCCTTTCCTTCATTTGATAATTCTGCAGCAGACGACTTTGAACATATTTTGTCAACAAATAGAAAATCTCTATAATTGAATGGATAACCTATGACTAAAAGTGGAAAACATTGTGGCAAAAGGAGGAATTTCTTCTTTTGTCACTATGTTTTCAAAAAGCTGTCTGCTGCAGAGGCGTTAGAAAGCATCTATATGAGGGAAAGGGTTAACTGTATATGACATGCAGTTATACACTTGATCCAGTCACATTGTGTATTTATCTTTAGATAAGATATCCTCAGGATTATTAGAGTTGAAATCATTGTGGCAAAAGGAGAAATTGCTCATCATGAGCAATTTCTCCTTTTACCTTAATGTTTCAAAAAGTCATCTGCTACAGATACACCTATAGGTGGGAAATGGTTAATCATATGTTTTTCTTTACCTAAAGATGAGTTTCTGACACCAATGTCGACGCCCCCAAATGAACCAAGTGTTTCATCAACAAAAGCCTTTGATCTGGATGCTCTTTCACAGATGAACCTGACAGAAACAGAATTTCACAACAAACTCTACGACCAGTAAGTTCACTGTGTGATATTTAATCCTTGGGTAATTCATTATAACACTTCTTCCACATAAAAAACTCTGCCTCAGACAAAAAGGCAAACATATGGACATCTCTATAAATAACAGTATGATTATAGAATAGAGTGGAAAACATTTGGGCTAGTTTATGCCCTTGAATGGAAGGTTCAGTGCCATGTAGGTTTTTTTTCCTATCTCAGTATCTGTATGGCAAACTCTTCAACTGTGGCAAAAGCATTGGATCTGTCAGAGAGAGGATACATTTTTATGCCCCCGGAATCACCGATTCGGTGGGCATCTAGTTTTGGCCTGTCTGTCTGTCTCTTTGTCTGGACGTCGAAAAAAACTTTGACCTTGACCACTACTTTTGAACCATAACAGGTACCGCTACCATATTTCACATGTGTATTCCTTGTGACATGACCTTTCTGTCAGTACCAAAACTTTTGACTTTGCAACCTTGACCTTTGACCTAGATGTTGCCATTTGGGGGCATCGGTGTTTCACAAACACATCTTGTTTTTCCTGGGATAAGTCGTATCAAGTTATACTATCATACTAAGTCATGTCAATCTTTGTAATTCTACAAAGGAAAAAGTAAAGTAAAAGAAAGTTTGGCATTGTCAAATTAGAGTATCATATTCAGATAAATTTAGAGACAAGACATGTTTATTATGTATATCATGAGTAGTGTCTAATTTACCGGCATAATGCCAAATGTTATTCAATGTAAAGTTTCAACAGGTCTTTTTTACAAGAATAGATAGGGTATACTCCTTATATTAATTGTACTGGTTAAATTTATTTTGAATTGGAAACCTTTTATAATTGGAAAACTTTAATACTGTTAAATCTTGTTTTTTTAGATACACCCTAGAGCTGACAGACTTGCAGGTTATGGTTGGTAAAACTAAAGATAACTGGAGACATATACATCACAGAGGATCAACCCCTCTACATTTGGTGGACAGATTTTCCATATTTCTACAGCTGGAAAGGTAAGTTTATTATAACTATGCTAGTAAAGTTTGTCAGGAGTATGCTGGGATTACACTGTAGATTTAAATGGTTGGTAGGTTCCTCAGTATGACCTTTACGTAGCAAACTGTTTTTAAAAACTGCGTAATGAAACTTGGTACACATGTTAATCACGAAATATAGATGTGTATTGTAAGACATTATTTCGGATCATATCCATTTAGACATTTTGTGAGTTATCTCCCCTTAAACTTTTACTTTTGCATTTTTGATCAAAACAGTTTTTAGCTCGACTATTCGAAGAATATGAGAGCTATTACAGTCACTTGTGCGTCGGCGGTGGCGTTGGCGTTGCAACTTTGGTTAAAGTTTTGCATGCAAGGCTTTTTCTTACAAACCACAAATGCTATTGCTTTGGAACTTCACACACTTATTGGACATCATCAAATGACCTTGCAGGACAAGTCCAATAACTCTATATCAGATTTTGACACAATTATGCCCCTTTTCGGACTTAGAAATTTTAGTTAAAGTTTTGCATGCAAGGCTTTTTCTCAAAAACCACAGATGCTATTACTTTCAAACTTCACACAATTATTGGACATCGTCAAATGACCTTACAGGACAAGTTCCAATACTCTATATCAGACTTTGATTCAATTATGCACCTTTTTGGACTTAGAAATTCTGGTTAAAGTTTTGCGTGCAACTACATTAAGAGTCCATATCTCTGTATTTACTTTATGCATTGCATTGAAACTTTACTCAATGCTTCCCAACCATCACACCTATGTACATTATCAAGTTAGATAACTATTTCCTGCATTTACTGCAAGTGGTCGCCCTTTTTTTACTTAGAAATTCTGGTTAAATTTTGCATGCAACGACATTAAGAGTCCATATCCTAGTAATTAATTGATGCATTGCGTTGAAACTATATACAACCCTTCCCAACCATCACACCTATATAAACAATCAAGTTTGATAACTCTTTCCAGCAAATAAGGCAAATTGTTGCCCTTTGGTTAAAGTTTTGCATGCAATGACATATCCTAGTAACTACTTGATGCATTGCATTGAAACTTTATACAACCCTTCTTTACCATCACACATATCTAAACAACCAAGTCTTTCCAGCATATATGCAAATTCTGGCCCTTTTTTTACTTAGAACTTCTGGTTAAAGTTTTGCATGCAAGGTACTTGCATAGATATATCTCTGTAACCACTTATGATATTGAATTGAAACTTCATTCATATCTTCAGGGGTGTCAGACAGTCAAGTTAGATAACTCTTGTATGAATTAAGTACAAATTTTGGCCCTTGTTTGACTTTTAAAATTTGGTTAAAGTTTTGCATGCATGGCACGATCATGCACACATCTCAGTAACCACTCAAAGATTGATTTAAAGCTTCAATATAGTCTTTTATGTCCGGACGAAAATGGAAATGTAGTATTTGAAAGTTAACTCTAAATCCCAAAATAAATATTAGCAAACATAATGTTCAACTCGGTGCAACTATGCATTTGTGTCAACTCTGTGTGAAGACATACATGCTACAAGATCCGGAAGAACACTACCTGTTATATTGTAAATTTTTTAAAATTCCATAATTCAATTAAGTTAGCTGAATTTTGGGGATTTAAACAATTGTTTAAAATTGAAACAATCTTTTAACACGGCCAAAACCAGACTGTAATGAAATATGCAATCTGAGTGCCCCAAAATGAGGGTAAGCCAAATATAAATAACCATGTTACAAAACAATGATAAAATAATCCATCAAACTCAAACTATATTGACATAAACTAATTCAAACCTACTCTACTGTATCAGGTATACAGCAAATATATATCCTTAAGTTAAGCATCTGCCAGAGTATTTTGTGCTTTCTTCAGCACACTGTCAGAAATCCGTATATATCTGCAATAGGAATCCGACGACCATCGACCTAAGGTTTTAATAAGATGGTCCTCAATAAGTACTCTACCTGCGGTCGTAGCCGCTCCGATGCGAAAAGAGTGACCACTATAAAATGAAGAATCAATGCCTAAATATTGTAATGTTTCTTTGAACATAGATAAGAATTTCCTTCTATTCACTGCTAGTCCATCTGTATCAATAAATAGGGGTTGGTCATACGAATCCCCTGAATTAACTTAAACTCTAGCTTTCATATACTTGCAACAAATACTAAAAGGGCAAATATTTTTTCCAGTCTCAAACAGTTTAATTGTCACGCCTTTTCTAAAAGGATCTGTCTTAGACACTTTTGATCTCAAATGAACACAATCAGTGTAAATTCTCCACACCTTAAAAATCCGAAAAAGGCTACTGTACTCATAGTTTCTAATAATAAATTGTTAAAGGAATCATTTTTTCGTAAGTAAACACATAACCTGTTCAATATGTCAAAAGTTACTGGATATCGAGGTCTTGAAGATATGTATTGGGTACGCTTTACTCCATTAAGTATGGATTTAAGACGATTTAACTGAGAATTATCTGGGTATCTTATATTCTGTTCCATACACCTAAATCTTATACCACATAAATATAATTTGATTGTACTGTAACTAACATTAAGCCTACTTGTACAATGTGCTACAAATAATAACAGTAACTCTTCATCAACAGGTAAAAAATGAGGCATAACATATGCCACTATTTCTGTAAACAATAAAAATTGAACATAAGCCTTATACCCAGTTTCATAGCATATTCTTGTGTTCGGTGCAATAGCTTTACACCACAAATTGTCAACTACGTTTTTGAGGTCCATAATACGACCTTCAGATGCAAACACTTTGTGATAAGGTGTCAAAGATCCTAGGAGAAGACCGGCAACCAAACGCTAGTTTTGTATAATAATAATAATGGTTACGCCACTTAACACCAAACATATGCCACTGTGAAGGCAAAACAGGCATCAATTTAAAAGCATCTGAGATGTCTGTTTTACACATTGTAGTATTCCTACCTAATTTATGAATAATTTTTATTGTGTTATCTATGCGCACATATGACAATGAACAACTTTCCTTATCAATCATTTCGTTCACGCTACAATGGTCAGAGTCCTCATGGGGAGATGACAAATCAACAATCAGTCTTGGTTTCCTAGAATATTTGCCTATAGCTACACCTATAGGGCTCACACGATATTTCGAAAAAGGTAACACTTCAAATGGTCCTCTTAAAAATCCCTTATTTACCTCACTTTCAACAAGTTTATCAACAATGATTGGTTGTGTAATTGCGGACCTTAGATTTTTGCACTCTTTGGTAGAAACATTAATGTTAGCAATCATAGTGTCAAAACCATACTCCAAACCATCACACAAATATTTAACAAAGTTCTGATCTGGATGATAAGCCAATTCTTGTTTTAAATTATTAATATTAATTGATGTCTCAACTTCATCGTAATTTAGTCATTGATTTGAAGTTTCCTGTGGTATGATTGTTTTCTTATGTGTACAAGAGTTAGCCCCGTGAGTATTTGCATGACATACAGAACATACATGGGTATACTGGCATGATGGTCTATAACAACTTCTCTCGTTAAAGTTGTTGCACACTTCTCTGTCGTTAAACATAATTCTTTTTCTGCCGTATCTGTCTATCACTTTTTAATTGGTTTTTGGTTACATTTGACATGTTTGAAAATGTCTCTTACTCATAGTGAGTTGAGGGCAAAAAGCTGAGGGGTGCATGGTAGAGTTACAGAGATTACATGCGTTCATTCGAGCATTTCCAGCCACCGTAGTGAGTAGAGTATTGTCTTTGATAGCCCAGTCAACCTTAATGTTATGGTCTCGTAATGCTGCGGCAGCTCTGGCCGAGAATTGGCAATGGTATTCATAGAACTTTGAGCCATACACATTTGAAACATCTACAATGTTCGCCTCATAACAATCAAGCTCGACACGTCTTTCGGGGAACTTAACGCACATCACTCTCTTGTATTTGCCAAAGGCAGTGATGAATTCAGAAATTATGAGTGATTTATGTAGTCTAGCATCCTCTTGATCATTTAATTTGACAGTCATTGTCTGATGTCCTGACTCATGAGTGTTTTTATCATTGTCAAATTTAGGAATCAGTAGTGAGGCCAAATTTACATCTCTCCCCTCCCGGATCTTTTTCTTGATATTATCTTGGACGATGTCCAGATAGGGCATGCTCTCAGAGGGGACTCCAAACTCGGAAATTGGGAATCTATACCCACCATTCTGTGTGTTGTTAACAGCTACATTGGTCAGCTGTTCGACATTTCCGGTACCGCATCCTGGGCTTCTCATCGCTGCATAAGCGGTAGACAGGGAATGTCTTTCATTGTCATCAGCTGTATAACGATCACTGGTCAATTTGAGTACTGACTGTTGCATTCTGAACATGGTTTGCTGCATCGACTGCATGCTGTTGAGCATTCCCGTTACTATCGAACTGTTTATGTTCATTGGCATGGGCGCGGCTATGTTGGAAGTACTACTTCCAGACGTATCATTGCGCGCAGTTCCGAATTCGGTCACTGCAGTGCTGCGGCTCGGTCTGGCCGCTGTCAAGTCATTGGAGCGACGGGCGTATAGTTCGTACTAGAGGAATGACTGACCTGGCTTGGCGTATTCTGATTTCCATTGTGTACATTTCCATCCGTTTGAATGTTATTTGAACCACTATTGTTCATATCCCTCCGCGCACTATTTTCCGCATAGATCTTCTTAAGCACGTTTTTACCTAACGATGCTGGAACGAAAATGTTCATATTTTCTAGTTCTGATTTAAGTTTTTCAAGTGTCCAGTTAGATGGGTCAGCACTCTCCCATGGAACATTCCTTGTTCTAGTACGAGGTGCGCGTCGGTCCGCCATTGTCACAATATTATCCAATCACTCAAGATAACAATGAGCAAAAATCATATTAACATCCGTAAATGTTCGTTATTAAACTATCGTGACGTTATTAAACTGTCATAAAACATGTTCTCGTTAACAAGTATAGAAAATAAATCCAACAAACGTAAATAATAAAGTTTCTTAGTTTTGAAATGAATCTGACTAGCCTGCACCTCAATGAATAACCTAATTATGTAAAGATAAAAATAGCAACCAATCAGATCACTTTACTCCTTACACATTAAAATAATATGTAAACAACTGTAGACTTATGCAATAATAATTGCTTCATAAACCTGCCTTATCTCTATAAGCCTTAATTAAAGGTATCAAACAATCAGATTAGGTAACTCCTGACTGAATTTATAATAAATTATGGCCCTTTGTAAAGTTACAATTTTGGGTTGAAGTTTTGCATGCTAGGCCTTTTCTCACAAACAGCAGATGCTATTCAAACAAGACTTATCCAACTTGATTTATAGTTCTATACTATCAAGCCACTATCTCAGTAACAACTGTTGTCTATAGTATCAAATGGCCAAATAGTCGAAGATTTGTGTCTTAAGTTACTTGTAGTGACAGTTTTGGTTTATTTTTGTTTTTGTAGGAGACTGGTGTTTACCACAGATCCCCAATGGCCAACTGTGACAGTTTCTGGTACCCTGCCTTCTCTAACTGTACATGTCAATGAACATAAGGTACACTGCTATTTTATTATCATAACTTAACCCTTGCCAGCATATAACAAATCAGCAGCAGATAACTTTAAAAATATCTAGGCCAAAATAGGGAACATTTCTAAATAAATGTATAATAATTGAAAGGAGTTGAGAACATTGGAGCAAATGAGCAATTTCTCCTATTCCTGGTTTATTTTCAAAATAGTCTTCTGCACATAAGTCAAAATAAGATAAAAAGTTAAACTAGTAGTAATTCATGGAGCGTCTATTTGCATCTGATACAGAAATTTACTTTATATCATGAAAAATGAAAACTTCTAATTTTGCCTGTTGAATTTGAATAAATAGATCATATAGAAATGAATCATTAACCAATTCCAACATACAACAAATCAGCATAAACGCTTAGCATGCTATTGGAGGTTTTGCCACAAACCGTTGATGACATGTGCAAACTGTTTTGATCCAGATCAGACCCCTCAAAATGTGGGGATTGATCTGAGATCCAAACTAATTGACACTTAGATTCTATTTCAGTAAACATTTGGGGAAAACAAATATTTTTTCAAAATTTTGCAGACGAAAAAAGACTTTGAACATCTGGACAAACATCAGTAAAATGTCTATTAGGAAAACTATTATTATGAAATTGACTTGAATACTAGTTCTCTGTCTAAATTGTTTATATCTAATTCAAAGCTGAGTGTTGTTCTTAATTCACAATTCTTCCAGGATCATTCTTCTAATCTTTTAACACATTTATATGTCTCTCTTTTAATGTAAAAGTTTGTTGATCAACTGAGGATTCATGTTTTATTGTAGATTCACACCATAAACAGCTGTATCAGATCACTCTCCAAACCGTCCTCTGTGAACTCCCCAACTTGGAACCAATCAAATAGCTCCCATTCTTCGGCAGATTCGTCTAGTGGCCTAAATCTTGAGGAAACATGGCAGTTAGCTCAAGATGAGGCCTCCACAACGGAAGAGGAGACAGCAAATCAAAAACTAAGAGAATTGTTAGAGGAGTCCCATTTAGTCAGGATGCAGTTCTCAATCAATCAGATGTCGTTTGAAATCCACAGCAGAGGTAAGAGAGGTTTGATTTAACCTTTACCATCATACTGACAGCTAATACCAGCTACATGTATATTATATGTTTTTAGCTTGCAAGGACTGTGTCCAGGGTTGGCTTATGTTGTCATCCTGTATTTAGTGTTGGCATTACTAAAATGTTTTAGTTTTCATTGATGTTTTGCAACAAGATGGCATAACGGCAAGCTATGCTGTCTTGCTACAGCTCTTGATTAAATGTTATTGGATATAAAGAAGACATTTATCATGATAAGGAGTGCCTCCTTTTTACATTATATGTTTAATACTGTATACAAAATTCTCACTATTTGTCCTGAACTTGGCCATTTTTTAGCTCCACTTCAGCCAGTTGAGCTTATGTCATGGCGAATTGTCCGTTGTGCGCGCGCGTGTGCGTTAACTTTTTCCTTTAAACGACTTCTTCTCCCTAACCACTTCGCCAATTTGGTTGAAACTTTATAGGAAGCATCCTCTCAATGTCCTCTACTAAATTCCTTCAAGTTTTAGCTTCGACTATTTGAAGAATATGAGAGCTATACTACTCACCCTGGCATCGCCGTCGGTGTCCACGTCACACCTTGGTTAAGGTTTTGCATACAAGTACTTAAATACTACATGTAGGGTATCAAGTTAGATAAGTCTATCCCACATTTTATGTAAGTTATGGCCCTTTTTGTGTCACCTGCGTAGCATGGTAGGGACTTGGGGATTACTTTTTTTTTTGTCCGGCGTCTGTCTTTCTGTCCGTCACACTTTTTCATCACGTTTTCAAATAACTTTTTTTCTACTCAAAGGATAACATTGAACCCAACTATCACACCTGTGTGGATTATCAAGTAAGATAACTCTATCCTGCAATTAATGCAAGTTATAGCCCTTTTTTTACCTAGAAATTCTGGTTAAGTTTTGCGTGCAACTAAATTAAGAGTCCATATCTCAGTATTTACTTGATGCATTGCCTTGAAACTTTCTACAATCCTATAAAATTATCACACCTGTGTAGATTATCAAGTTAGATAACTCTATCCTGCATTTTATGCAAGTTATGGCCCTTTTTTTACTTAGAAATTCTGGTTAAAGTTTTGCGTGCAACTAAATTAAGAGTCCATATCTCAGTATTTACTTGCTGCATTGCATTGAAACTTTGTACAACCCTACCCAACTATCACACTTATGTAGATCATCAAGTAAGATAACTCTATCCTGCATTTTATGCAAGTTATGGCCCTTTTTTTACCTAGAAATTCTGATTAAAGTTTTGCATGCAACTACATTAAGAAACTATCTCTTAGTAACTACTTGATGCTTTGCATTGTAACTTTCTACAACCCTATAAAATTATCACACCTGTGTATATTATCAAGTAAGATAACTCTATCCTGCATTTTATGCAAGTTATGGCCCTTTTTGGACTTAGAGATTATGGTTAAAGTTTTGCAACCACATTTAGAGTGTAATTTTAGTAGTAACAACTTGAAGCATTGTATTGAAACTTTATACAACCTTTCCCAATTTCACAACTATAAACACAACCAATTAAGATAACTCTATGCTGCATATGGTACAAATTGTTGCCCTTTTTATGCCCCCGGAATCACCTAGTTTTGACCTGTCTGTCTGTCTGTCTGTCTGTCTCTTTGTCTGTCTGTCGAAAAAACTTTAACCTTGACCACTACTTTTGAACCATAACAGGTACGGCTACCATATTTCACATGTGTATTCCTTGTGACATGACCTTTCTGTCAGTACCAAATTTTTTGACCTTGCGACCTTGACCTTTGACCTAGATGTTGCCATTCGGGGGCATCAGTGTTTCACAAACACATCTTGTTTACTTAGAAATTATAGTTAAAGGTTTGCGTGCAACTACATTAAGAGTCCATATCTTATTAACTACTGGATGCAACCCATTATAAACATTATACAACCCTTCCTAACCAGCACACCTATGAAAATAATCAAGTTAACTAACTCTATTCTGCATAAAATGCAAATTATACCCCTTTAAGAAATTGTGGTTAATGTTTTGCATGCAACTACATTAGAGTCCATTATCTCAGAAACTTAAATAAGCCGTGGAATAGTCGAGCGCGCTGTGCTCCGACAGCTCTTGTTTTTTATCCATTCCAAATTTCTGGTTTCCATGGCAACCGAAAGAAAAAAATAGTGAAAACTTCAAAAATCTTCTTCTCCGAAAGTGTCTGGCCGATTTTTAAATAATTTTGTAGAAATGTTCCTAGGGTGACCCTTTATTATATTCTTACAAGAAATGTTGATTAGTTGAAAAACATGGATGCCAGGGTGCGGGGCTATTTTTCCTTATATATATGGCTGTAGTGAAAACTTAAAAAATCTTCTTCTCTGAAAGTGTCGGCCCGATTTTCAAATAATTTTGAAGAAATGATCCTTGGGTGACCCTTTATTAGATTCCTTCAAGAAATGTTGATTGGTTGAAAAACATGGCCGCCAGGGGGCGGGCCTATTTTGCCATATATGGCTCTAGTGAAAATTAAAAAAATCTTCTTCTCCAAAAGTGTCGGGCCGATTTTCAAATAATTTTGTAGAAATGTTCCTAGGCTGACCCTTTATTAGATTCCTTCAAGAAAAGATGATTGGTCTAAAAACATGGCAGCCAGGGGGGGGGGGGGGGGGGGGGGGGGGGGGGGTGGTCGAGGTTTTTTTTGCCTTATATGGCTATAGTGAAAACTTAAAAAATCTTCTCCTCCGAAAGTATTTGGCCAATTAATTTTCAAATAATTGTGTAGAAATGTTCCTTGGTTGATCCTGTATTAGATTCCTTCAAGAAAAGTTGATTGGTCTAAAAACATGGCCTCCAGGGGGTTGGGCTATTTTGCATTATATGGCTAAAGTGAATAATTAAAAAATCTTCTCCTCCGAAAGTGTTGGGCCGACTTTTATATAATTTTGTAGAAATGTTCCTTGGGTGAACCTCTATCAGATTCCTTCAAGCCAAGTTGATTGGTTGAAAAATATGGCCGCCAGGGGGTGGGGCTATTTTGCCTTATATGGCTATAGTGAAAACTTAAAATATCCTCTCCTCCGAAAGTGTCAGGCCGATTTTCAAATAATTTTGCAGAAACATTCCTTGGGTGACACTCTACAAGATTCCTTTAAGCCATGGTGGTTGGTAAACAACATGGCCACCAGGGGGGCAGGGCTGTTTGGAGATTTGATTTTTTCCTTCTGGCCATGGAGCGATACTGGCCCTCTTGGGCCTCTTGTTTATACTTTACCATTCAGTAATAATAATAAATTGACAATTGGGATAGTAGAATTTCTATTTGTTTGTGGCCCTAAGAAGGGCCGTTAAAAGAGTTGGGATAGTAGACTTTATGTTTGTTTGTGGCCCTAAAAAGGGCCGTTGCTATCAGATTTGTACATGTATATGGGTTTGTAATAAATAGAGAATTGGATAAAAGACTTTCTAGGAATTTGTGGCCCTGAAAAGGGCCATTGAAAGACTTTATTTCAAATGACAAAGTTGACAGAACAGGGGCTCATATGTCTTGGATAATAGACTTCGGATTATCTATCTTGTACTGACAAATGTCTCTTTTTACGGACACTGAAACTTCAACTCGTCGTTGCTTGTTAGTAGGGGTAGTCATTTTCTCTTTTAAATGTTGTCTGGTGTAGGACAATCAGAATTGATACAGGCAGATTGCAATTGGGACGAACATTTTATAATACAAATTGAGTAAAACTTCCAAAAAGCAATAATCAATAAGTAATAATTGACTAATTATCGGCTATCATATCAGTATTTCACACCCATCATTATATACGGTACCAAATTAGTCAACGGTTCGAAAAACCAATACTGCAGGGCTACGCAAAACCGATGAATTGCCGGTTTAAACCGATTTTGAACTCGGCGGACCATTTTCAATCTTAAAACTAGTAACTAAATCGGTCCAGGAATTTCTATATTTAGCTAACTATATAACACCTCCGCTACAGGTCACTTTGTTAACAGAGTCGTCTGTACACCTTCGAAATAGTCACTTACCGTAACGTAAACAGGATTATCGATCCAATTAACTTTGACAATCGTGTAAACTGATAGATAATGCCAATCGGAATACCTCGGTGATGAATGGATGACGGAATTAACCGAGAAAATCCCATTGAATGCATGCGGTAATAATTTCATGCATCTGATTGGCTGTTGGGGTTATTAGGGAATTTCCATAGGTCACGTGACCTTTGTAACCCCTTTCAAGATGGCATGGAAAAAGGGATATTCACGAAACGTGTCGTAAAAATAAATTTGTCACTGTATATTTTATAAGGCAGAAGTTTTAACTTCATTTCGTTTAATTTGTCCTTCGATACATCAGTGACAGGGCGCAACGAAATTTACTTGCGATGTTCAAATAGTCAAATGACCGGCTTAGCATCGCTAATTATGTTGACAAAGAGAACCGGGTCAAACCGGTTCATAATTACTCAGCTGGGTAAATGTACTTACCTAAAAAATGGCTTTCTCTAATTATTTCAGTCATGGTAATTCCAAAACAACAAAAACCTTTTTTGTGGTAAATGTTTTATTTTTATGTAGACAAAACAAAGTTAACCGTACAGATAAGAGAAATGTATCTTCTGTGCGAAACCAATAATTTTCTAGTACGTACGGGTCGAACAATCTTAAGTACGAAAGAGAAATGAAAACACACATTGTAAACAAACATGCGCGTTTATGTTCGTCAACAAATTTTGGAAAATTATGATTTGTAAAGTACTTCTACATTGACATTAACGAGCGATGACACTGTTATAATAATAATAATAATAATAATAATAATAATAATAAAGACTTTATTTATAGAGGCTGCACAGTTGGGCATGCCCAGTCTTCCCTGTGGGCCTCTGTTAAAACATTTACAATTTTTTACATATAAAATTATAAGGTATCATGCACATATTCATGTAGACAACTGTTGCATTCAGGAAACCAGCACTGTTATGGGAGAGAGTTTAATTGAGTAAAAGATGTCCACCACTATGCCACCAGGAAAGATATGTTGATTTAAATTTCTTTAAATTTTCACAGTTCCTGACATGTAGTGGAATCTGGTTCCATATTTTTGGTCCTGAGTAGGTCAAAGATTTTCTAAAAAATTCTATCCTAGGTTTAGGAATGCTAAGTGTATGCTGGGCGGCAGATCTTAAATTTGTATTGGTTGATGATGTAAATAGATTAGTCATGTATTCTGGGAATTCTTTTTTAAGGGATTTGTACACAAGTATAGCCTTTTTGTATGTAATTCTATCGTGAAATTTCATCCATTTAAGTTCCTGAAAGAGTTCCTCACTTGGTGTGTCATATGTCTTGTCTAGGATAGTTCGTGCAGCTCTTTTTGGGAATTTATATATATTACTTAAAAGTTTGTCACTACAGTTACCCCAAATTTTACAACAATAATCAATATGAGGCAAAATGTAGGCATTGTAAAAGAGTTTCCGCGCATGTATATTGAGGAAGCATTTAATTCGAAGCAGAAGGTAAAGTAAAGAATTGCATTTTTTGAGTACTTTTTCAACTTGGATTTTCCAGTTGAGATTATGGTCAACTTGTATGCCTAGTAGGTTTTCGACTTCAGAGAAACAATGCTGTGATTGTGAAGAACAAGGTTATTGTTATTATTGAATTCCAGTGATTTTCCTATATTATTAGTAGGTGAAATTATCATAGCTTTTTGTGTGTGTGTATTTGGCATCTCTGACACCACTCATCTATGGTATTTAGGCTACTTTGAAGAGACTGAATGACTTCATTCACATTAAGCCCAACTGCACTCAAAGTTGTGTCATCTGCAAACAAGTCAGTTGATGAGGCGTGTAATTGCATTGGTAGGTCATTAATATAGAGTATGAAGAGGATAGGACCTAGCACTGAGCCTTGTGGCACACCTGATTTAATTGAAAGAGATGATGACAGTTTGCCAGCAACTGACACTTTCTGGGATCTTTCGTCAAAATAGGATTTAATCTATTCCAGGGCTTTGTTTCTTATGTTGTATTCAAACAGTTTGTTAAAAAGGAGGGGATGATTTATTAAAGCAAATGCTTTGGTTAAATCAAGAAATACAGTTCCTATTACTTTTTTGTTATTAATTGCGTCAATCCATGTGTCAATTATTGCTGTAAGCGCTGTCTCACAAGAATGATTTGATCTGAATCCAGATTGAGTGTTATGAATGAGAGAATTTGTTTTAAGATATGTCTTCAAGTGATCACTCACATGTCTTTCTAGAATTTTTGATAATACAGGTAATATTGAAATCTGGCGGTAGTTACTGGTTCCCTTCTTAAAGATCGGAATAACCTTTGCTTGTTTAAATAATGAAGGGAATTCACAGTTTGATATACTTTGGTTGAAAATGTATGTAATAGGTTTTGATATGACCTTAGCACTTAATTTTAGAAATTTGGGACCTAGGCCGTCAAGTCCTGTGGATTTAGTTGCATCTAGTGTCTGAAGTTGTTTTAGTACAAAATTTTCTTTTATTGGGGGAATATGAAATTGTGTTGGAAATGGCATGCGATCTTGTACAAATTTTTGTAGTTTTGATTTATCAATTGGAGATAGTGCAGAAGACGGAGTATTTGGTGCATCTTTGAATACATTAGTAAAATATGTATTGAAAATTTCTGCTGTTAACTCAGCATCCTCCACAGGATTTCCAGACTTGTCTGTAATGATGTTTGACTGGTGGGTTTTTGTCTTTCCTGAAATATCTTTTAGGTTTTTCCAAAGTTTTTTTGGGATTTTGTTTATTTTGGTTTATTGATTTTGTATAGAAAGACTTTTTTGCTTCGGATATCAGAGTTTTTGTTTTGTTGCGCCAGTATTTGAATTCACTGATATTATTTTGTATTTTTGCCTTATCACGTTGTCTTGATGCATATCCAATTTCTGCATTATACCAGTCTGGGAGGTTATTGTGTTTGACACGCTTTTGTTTTTGAGTTGCATGTGTGTTAAGAACATCTGTAAACATAAAGATAAAACAGTCTAGAGAATCGTCAACATCATCATAAATTTCAATAATGGACCAAATCTGGTTGTTGAGACAAGTATTAAATTTGTTTTCATCGAAAGATTTAATATTTCTGTAATTTATAATATTGTGAAGAGGTCCTGAAGTATTACTGCAACTCAACTTCCGAATGAAACAGACTGGATAGTGGTCACTGAGAGATATTTTTGGTACTTTAACATTTATAATATTACAAGGTGTATTTGTATATAAATGATCTATTATTGTTGAGGTGTGATTGGTTACTCGCGTTGGAATTTGCACAAGTTGTTTTAAATTAAATGCATCTGTAACAGCATCTGTAACAGCATTCCAAGATGAATTTGAACATTTTGAGTTTGAAAAGTTAAAGTTGAAATCTCCAACTAATATAATTTCTTTATTTTCAGTATATACAGTTTCTAGTAATATTTCCATTTCATTTATCCAGTCATTGTTTGCAGATGGAGGTCTATATATATTACCAAGTATGAATGGTTTTTGTTTGGTGTTTTTGATTTCTAGCCAAATTGCCTCTATGTTATCTCTCTCTAAGTCATGTCTTTGTATGCTATGGTATTTTCACTTAACGTAACATATTACACCACCACCATTTGTAGCTCTGTCTCTTCTGAACAGATTATAATCATTCAGCTGGAACTCACTGTCTTCAAATTTATCATTTAAAAATGTCTCACCAAAACACATAATGTCAAGGTTGTTGTTATGTACAAAGATCAAACTTTGGATGGAGATAGTGGATATTGAGATGAAAAAAGTTCATGCCTTGGTTTGAGAATAAAGCTTTGTCAGAATGATTATTAACATCTTGGGTATCATGATTTTGTGATTCAGTTAAATAATCGGAGGTTGTGTTACTGACAGTATACTGGTGATCAGTATTTAGAAGTATGGTGGTTTGTATCGTTGCCATGGAGGCACTCCCCAAATCTGGTTGAAGGGATGATGGTTCATGGATTTGGTTTGTTGATAACCATTGGGTTGTCTCATTTGGGAGCAAGCCTGGCGAAAATTTACATCACTTTGACTAGTATGGAGGAGAATGTTGAAACATTTAAAAATAGAAGCTTTCATGCTTTTGACAAGAACTGATGTTCCTGTGCTTGTTAGATTCATTTCGTCTCGGTATAAAATCTTATTTGCAGTTCCATCACTGGATGTGAACCCTAGTGAGTTGTCTATATACATGTAGTTATTTTGTGAGCACATTTTTTGAATTAGTGTGTTTGTATCTTGTACAGTTTTCAGTGATAATTTATCATACTTCTTTTTGAGAATTGATGAAATTGCTATTTTTGTTCTTCTATTTATTTGTTTAATTTCATGAGCTAATTGTTCATAGTCTTGTATTATTGATATGCAGTTGTCAGCATTAGATATGTTGTTTATACCGGCGTGGATGATGAACATGTCATACTTGGCAAGATCTTGTTTGTTCTTTGATGTGGATATGTTTCTTGTAATGTCATTTATTTTTGCTCCAAGGTGAGATTTAACTTTGATATATAGCCTCTCACCTGACATTCTTGAAGGATCAATGGCTCTGGTTACAGAGTCCCCTAGGATGTACACTTTTGGTTTGTCATCAAGGTTTGTCTTGTTATTCGAGTTTGTTGGTTTTGGCAATGGTTGATTAGAAGTCTGTTGTATTAATGTGTCATCATTTAGTGTATTCATGGGCAATGTGTTTTGTCCTGATCTTAATGTTGTTTCTGGTTTAGAAGATTGATTAGGTGAAGATGTCTGTTTATATTTTTTCCTTATTTCTTGTTTTAAGTCCAATATGTCAGAATGTTTAGCTGTAAGCAGAAGCTTTTCATGAATTGTTTCGAGTTTGCTAGTGAATGTTGCCATACATCGCGTATATCAGATATGCATGTATTGATGGCTGTGATCTCTAGACTATTAATATCATTTTTGTACTTTTAAGGTCATGTTTTTCATTTTTCAGTTTAATGTTTTCATGTGTTAATGAAAGTTTTTCGTCTTTTAGTATAAGACATTTTGAAGTTAGATCAGCCACTGTCTTTTTAAGTGCTGTGTTCTCTTTTGATAATGTGTTTTTTCCTTTTGTATTGTTGGTAGACTGTGGAGTATCCAGTTTTTGTTTGGTTAGTTTGAGTTTGTCACAGAGGGATGTTATTTGTTTTGCTTGTTCTTCCACCTTTTGTTTTAGTTTCATATTTGTATTTGTAGAATCTTGTGTTTGGGAACTGGATGATAATGTTTGTTTTGCTGTAGTTCTAAGTTGAAAACTACAGGAATTATTTAGAAACTCTGTGCTGTTACAGTCATGTATTTTTGCAGATCTTTCCCCCATTCCGGTGCTAGTACTTATTCCAAAACCTGAAAAACTCAATATATCACTATTGTCACTATTGTCAAATATGCTACTTTGTGAGGAAAATGTTTTTTTGATATTAGTTTCTTCTGATGGGGAGTTCTGTAATTGCTTCACTTCTGTTTCATGAGTTGTTAAAGAACATGTTTCGGTGCCTGAATTTCTTCCATTTCGGGGGTAAGGGTCTTCCAGCTGTTTAATGGGCTCTGTAATGGGCTCATTAGGGTGATAAGCACCATACTCCGGAACTGTATTAATTAATGTAGTATTACTCCTAGGTGTAGAGGTTAAAGGTGGAAGACTCTTCACCCTTGTCTCCTCTGGCTGAATACTGGTGTTTGAATATAAAGGCTGCATAGATATGACTTTCTGTGTGTCCGTCTCAATTTTGTTTATTTGTTGAAGAAAATCTTGATAAGTCCAGGACATAAAGCCATTTCCCTGGATTAGTATAGTGTTTGTTGTAAAATATATTGTACATGTTATAACTTCAGACCACTTTCTCCAAAAGGAATTTTAAAAATATCCCCATTTTGTTTTGATGAAGCATAGGGTCTATACTTTTTCCACAACTCTTCATTTAATTTTATCAAATTGTCTCTACAGTCTAGAAGTACAGTTACACTTTTCTTAATAACTGTAACTGTTACAAAGTCAGGAAACTGCATCTAAATATCTTCTGTTGAGGATTCTGAGAAGCCAGAAAAAAATCTATGATACTGCTAGACATATTGAATATAGTATCCATTATTGTCTGAGTAATATTGGCAGCCATCTTTTAATTTGAATTTTATATAATAGAACAGTGAAGTAATGTTTTTACCAGAATTCTTTTATAGTCCTTTAAATTTCACAGTAAAAATTTCCTAGACACTGAGTTTCTATCTTAATCCATCTTTTGGTGTATTTGATTTCATTTTACAACTCAATAAACTTTATTAAATCCAACATTTATGGAGAGCACAGTATGTGTTTGTTCCAACAGGTCTGCAGAGGTTATGCAACCATCTATGCAAGGTAATGGATTTCCGGACTAACAAAACGGATTTTATATGTGAATGGTCGTTCCGTTCCCATTTTTTTTGTCTGGTTCCGGAACGCGAATTTCCGTATTAATGGAGAATAATAAATCATGAAAAATCCGTTCTGGACCGATTGAGATTTCAGAATTTCCGAAGCCCTGCAATACTGTATACGGTACGTATACATTACCCATTGGATTTCCAGACTAACAAAACGAATTTTATATGTGAATGGTCGTTCCATTCCCGATTTTTTTTTGTCCGGTTCCGGAACGCGAATTTCCGTATTAATGGAGAATAATAAATCATGAAAAATCCGTTCCCTGACTTTTATGTCCGGATCGCGAATTTACCGGATTAACGAGGTTCGACTGTTTATTGTTTCAGAGCGTGTTGTAGCTGAATTACAATTCTCGGGTGTGAGAACCAACCTGACAAAACGTCCATATGATACCGCCGTCACACTGACAGTACACAGTCTACTGGTGGTAGATGCTCTCCAGACATACGGTCAGGACTTTGAACTCCTAGTTGCCTCGCACAAAAATATCGCGTAAGTTTTAGTTTTCTTCTTTTTCATTTTCCAAATATTTCAGGTGTTTAATGTATATATAGGGAGAAGTTACAAATATACAATTAAATTAAATCTTTTGGTATGAAAATAAATAAGGACTTCTGTAATATGAAGAAAGTTTAGCAAGCTTTTGACTTTAATTACACTGGCCTATTGGTTCTTAATGCTATTTACATATGTTTTAATTGTGATTTCAATATTTTAATGTTTTCCATGTGTGTCAAAAAAAAAAAGAAACAGCAATGTTTCAATAAATGGATTGTGGACATTCAGCTTTAATTTAAATTTTCAGTATATGTATATTTGCTCATTTACCAGATTCTATTGTTTCTTAACATATGTTCCATTTACTCTCTATGTATGGTTTATATTGTAAAGCACTTTGAAACATATTTATTATAGCATTCAATATGGTATGATAATAATAACCCTTAGACTGCAGGAACCGATTTTGTGAAGCCTATATGCCACCAGTATAGAGCAAGGCCAGCCGGCACATCTCTGCCTCTCTGATCAGGATCTATACTGTTGGCTGATTGAATCAACATTTTTATCTTGACATTCCTAAAACTGAATGTGGACTTCTAAATGCAAAGCTGGACTAGTCCATTTCAGTCATGTAAGGGTTAAAGCATCTACTGATTCAAGAATTTACAGAAAATGACTGTTAACATCCTTATTATTTTAGACTAGACAATACAAGTGGTAGTATATGTGAATCAGCCACAACCTCACCAACGGCAATGTCCCCTCGCTCCCCGCTCAGCTCTCCCTTAGAACAGCTGCTCCCAGCATCGGCTAAGAGCGGGTTACAAGCAGATCAGGATGTTGTTTCAAGGGCATTCCAGTCCCTATTGGGTAGGTCTTAGGTCTTTATCGGATATACATTGAGTTTGCTTAAGCCTTTCATTGATACAGATGACAACTGATATTTCATGCACCAGATAAATTTTAAAAACATACTTAGAAAGGGATCTGTATCAAAATTGTATGTTCAATTTTCCAGGTTATATAACTTCGTCATCAGTTATTTTCAGTGCAGTCAATTATAAATACCAAACCGTGGAAAAAGTTAAAAGATTTTGATTTGTCATGAAAACATTTTATTTAATTTCTAAAAACTGTAACATTTGAAGTAAAGTTCACTCGCTTGGCAATCATCTCTGTCGACATGTTTATTGTGTTGACCAAAAACTAGAAATGTAGCCCCAATGTATCATTCAAATCTGTTAAAAAACTGAGCGGCAATAGGAGACAATTTACTCTGATTTGACTTCTCTATTTAGTTTCAGGAGACAGCTCCCAAACTGAGCTCCGGTCACACAATCAGCGTCCAACTACATTGTCTCCCTTCCAAGACTCAGAGGCTCTGATCACTCTGGAGTTTGAAATGATCGATGCTGACTCGCCCAGCAACACCCATACAGATGGCCCATTCAACATTGCAAACTTTCAGTTTAATAACTTGGATATTATAGGTATGGAATTTGAGTTTGTTCTCTGTTGATTTAAAAACAGCAGTCTATTCATTATATTCTGACATATTTCTGCACTGATTTGTGAAATATTAATAAAGAAGGAAATATAGTCTGACCGTGATATTCAATAAACGAAGGCTTGGTCTTTTGTGACCAGTAGATATACCTATCAACCTGTCATCTGCTTGGTTCACCCTGTCCCATTATCAGAAGCATTTTGACACATCTGCAGCAGACGACTATTGACAGCCTTACGACAAAAGTAGATTATGCACATGATGAACAATTTATAATTTTGACACAATGTTTTCAAGTGAACACAAAAGGCCTCATTTTTCTTTCAATGTTCAAGAAAGTTCACCAGAATGTTTCAAATCTCGGACTAATGAGAAACATTGTAATGAGGGGTCAAAAATAAGATTACTTTGTCAAATTTTAAAAAAACCTTCTGTACACTGAAGTGAGGCCATGTTTTTCATCCAATCTTCATGCACCTTCACCAGAACATTAATTTTTAGCTCGACTTGAAGAAAAGGCTAGCTATACTACTCGTCTCGGCTTTGGCGTCTGCGTCGGCGTTGGTGTCACATCTTGGTTAAGATTTTTGTACCAATTCACATTTTTGTCAAAACCATTACAGATATTGCTTTGAAACTTACATCACTTATTAACCATCAGTACCTCCATCAACAGACAAGTGTACATAACTCTGCCCATCTTCTTTTAAGAATTATGGCCCTTTTTCGACTTAGAATTTAGGTTAAGTTTTTCTAACCACCCCACTTTTTTGCAAAACCATTAGAGATATTGCTTATACACTTACACTACTTACAATCATAACCTCCATCGACAGACAAGAGAACATAACTCTGTCAAGGTTTTTGAGAATTTTGGTAATGTTTTTTGTACCAATTCACTTTTTTTCAACACCATTACAGATATTGCTTTGAAACTTACATCACTTTTTCACCATCATTACCTCCATCAACAGACAAGAGCACATAACCCCACTTCTATTAAATTGCTGTCAAGTTCGAAACTGAGTAATATCGGTTCATAAACTCAGTCACAAGGTTATATTTAACCTTTTACATTTGTACACAAACAAGTTCACCAGGTCCCATTTACGAAAAATCCTTGTGAAAAGCTCACCGGTGTCACATTTTTCATCCAATCTTAATGAAACGGCATCTTGGTATTCATCTTCATCATATCTCCATTCAGTTTGAAACTGGGTCACATGAAGTCCAAATCTAGGCCATATTTTCACAACACTAGATGCCAGATTATAATCCAATCTTCATGAAAGATAAATTTTAACATTCATCTCCCATCATAGTACAGTGACTCAAGGTCACATTTTAGATGTTATGAACAGTCTAGAGACCACATCTTCATCCAATCTTCTAGAAATGTCATCAGAAGATTCATTTCCATCAAATTTCTAGGTTACGATGTCCAGAGCCAGGGGAGCCGTTAATGGCTCTCTTGTGAAATCAAGAAATTTAGTTTTGCGTTCAAAATGTTTAAGGCAAGACCAGTCTGAATATAGAACATTAGTAATGGGGTTTAAAACCTAGATCACATTGTATAAATAATTGTAATTACCTTTCGTATCAACCTATGAACATGTACTAGTTTTTGTTCCATTATTTGCTATTATCTGTAATATTCCCCTTTTTTTTTCAGCCAATCAAGAGACGATAGTAGAAATCCTTGGTTTCATAAAAAGAGCTGTTCCACAAAGAAATGTAAAACAGTTATCTTCTCCAAACCTGTCTGAAATGTCAGCCTTGTCCAAGTCAACTGCTGACCTTAGTAATGTTAAGGTAATTAGATGTGTGGTTCCTTTCCAACATGCATATACAACTCTATGCAATAATTTCACTTTCAGAGATATTCTATATTTTTGCCTAGATGTTTTCAAAGGCATCTGGCATTGTCGAAAAGTTTTAACAATTATTTCATTCAGTTTATTGGAAAGAATTCTGATGCAGTAATTTCCTATTTGCCTGATTTGGTCCTCAGATAAATTTGGCTGCATCAGACTTTCGAAACTGTTGCTGCAAACAATTCCTCCTTTTCCTACGATGTTATCAACAGAATAAAAATATATCAAGATACTAAAATACTTTTCTAAGATATTCTCAAATTAGACAACTCAAAATATTATATCTGGTAATCAGTTTACAAACGATTTTATATAGCCCTGTAATCGTTTTGACATGTGGAGAACTAGTCACTCATGAGAATATTCAATTCTGTGCTCACTCAGTGAAAATATATCTTAATCTTACAGCAAAGTAATTATCCTTAAGTTATATGATAAACCAATTCAATTGAGCAACACATTAATTCAGGATGTTGTTAATTATGTCTCCTCCTGTATACAGGGGAGATATATTGTTTTTGTCCTTGATGTCTGTCCGTCCGTCTGTCTGTCCGTCCGTCTGTCCGAAATCGTGTCCGCTCCATATCTCCAAGACGGTTTGAAAAATTTCCATAAAACTTGTGTCACATGTTCACCTCATCAAGGCGATGTGCAGGACCAATGTCTTGACGACCATCCTGGGTCAAGGTCAAGGTCATGCTTGAAGGTCAAAGGTTTGAGGCTTTAATTCAATTCCGCTCCATATCTCCAAGAGGCTTGAAAGATTTTCATGAAACTTGGGTCAGATGTTCACCTCATCAAGGCGATGTGCAGAACCCATGTCTCGACCATCCCGGGTCAAGGTCAAGGTCACGTTTGAAGGTCAAAGGTTTGAGGCTTTATTTCGTGTCCGCTCCATATCTCCAAGTTGGCTTGAAGGATTTTCATGAAACTTGGGTCAGATGTTCACCTCATCAAGGCGATGTACAGAACCCATGTCTCGACCATCCCGGGTCAAGGTCAAGGTCAGGATTGAGGCTTTATTTCGCGTCCGCTCCATATCTCCAAGACGGCTTGAAGGATTTCCCTGAAACTTTGGTCACATGTTCACCTTATCAAGGTGATGTGCAGAACCCATGTCTCGAGTATCCCGGGTCAAAGTCATTCTTGAAGGTCAAAGGTTTGAGGCTTTATTTCGTGTCCACTCAATATCTCCAAGATTGCTTGAACAATTTCTAAGAAACTTGAGTCAGATGTTCACCTCATCAAGGTGATGTGCAAATCCCCCATGTCTCGACCATGCCGGTTCAAGGTCAAGGTCACGCTTGAAGGTCAAAGGTTTGAGGCTTTATTTGGTGTCCGCTCCATATCTCCAAGACGGCTTGAAGGATTTCTAAGAAGATTGGGTCAGATGTTCACCTCATCAAGGCGATGTGCAGAACCCCTGTCTCGACCATACCGGTTCAAGGTCAAGGTCACGCTTGAAGGTGAAAGGTTTTAGGCTTTATTTCGTGTCCGCTCCATATCTCCAAGACGCCTTAAAGGATTTTCATGAAACTTGGGTCAGATGTTTACCTCATCAAGGCGATGTGCAGAACCCATGTCTCGAACATATCGGTTTAAAGTCAAGGTCACGCTTGAAGGTCAGAGGTTTGAGGCTTTATTTCGTGTCTGCTCCATATCTACAAGACAGCTTTTCATGAAACTTGGGTCACATGTTCACCTCATCAATGCGATGTGCAGACACCATTGTCTGCTTTATAGGTTGGAATGTTTTGAGAGATTTTGACAAATATTTGAGGTGGAGATATCTGTTTTTGCAAAAACAATTCTAGTTTGATTTTTTTTTTAACTGTGCTTTAGGAAAAATGAAATTAGATTTGAGCAGATGGGCAATTTGTCTTAGAAGAATGTTGGGGCGGGTACTGGTGCAATAAAGCAAAGAAACATGTGATTTGGTGAACTGGCCGTGTAGTATAAATGAAATAGTGTTGAAAATAGTGTTAAACTTAAACCGTCTTCATTTAAGGTGGAGAAGCCAAAGCTTGAAGTGACAGCTGAGTTTTATCGCTTATCAGTTCTGCTGATGAAATTGGATGAAAGAAATGACAAAAAAATAGCAAAGAAAGTTGCCACGGCAACAATGTCATCCGCGAGGGTTCAAGCAACTATAGGTAACCATGTATTTGTAACTTTCTCATTTTAGCACATGGCTGAAATAGATTTTTCTTTATTCTTCAATAAAAATTAAATGACAGTTTGAGTGGAAATGGAAATTAAGAAAATGTGCTTGATTTTCCCAACAAAGTGTAAAAGGGCTATTGAGATGGCAAATTGCTCATTTAAAAAAAAATCTCCTTTTCTTACAATAGTTTCTATCTGAAATGTTACTTTCTACTGATTTTCATCTTAACAGGAGGGGTCTATGAATATATTGAATAAAGCGTTATTTTATATTCTGAAATTATACTTTCATTTATCTGATTGTTCTTGCCTTAAGATGTTTTCTATTCAGTATATTTGTTGAGCGGATGTTTTAAAGAAGACAATTTTCTTGATATTATGTAGACCAGATTTGTGTTTTTTACAGGCAGGCAACGTTACGAAATTAAGAAAACGTCCTTGATATCCCAACAAAGTGTAAAAGGTCTATTGAGATGCGAAATTACTCTTTTCGAAAAAATTCTCCTTTTCTTACAATAGTTTCTATCTGAAATTTTACTTTCCATTGATATTCATTTTAACAGGAGGGGTCTATGCATACATGTATAAATTTATATTGATTAAGATGTTTTCCATTTATTATATCTGTTGAACAGATGTTTTAAACAAGGCAATTTTCTTCATCTTATGTAAACCAGATACGTGCTTTTTACAGCCAGGCAATGTTGAGAAATTTAGAATTTTCACCTGCACTTACATCAATAATAGTGAAAAAAGAATATTCTTGATTGCGGCTAATTTTTCTAGGTCTTAAAAACTAACAATAGTCTCCTTTTATTTCAGAATCTGAGTTGACGATGTCAGGATCTTTGGGCGGATTCCATATGTACGATATCACTCCAGATGTATTGAGATACCATCAGATGTTCAGTGTTGGACAGACTGTCACTGATTTAAACAGTTCACATTCTACATTTACACAGAAAGACATGTATAAAACTGCCCACGAATCCATGCTAATGGATGAACTAGGTTCGGACAACCGAGCGTTTTCGTTCACATTCAGTAAACCGCTGACACGACACTGTTCAGAATGGCGAGATTCACCCAGTATAGAGAATGAAGACTGTATAAAACTGTGCTTAAAAGTGGCTTCGTTATGTTACACTCACTCGCCAAAAACGATTTTGGAAATATCTCAGTGCATTGCTGCATTCGAGGATTATAGAGAATCTGTAACTAAATCTATAAAGAATGTTGCAAGTGAGGTTGCAATTCGCTTGCTTAATAAGAAATCAGAACTCGGTCACAACTCTCTATATGGCGGTACAACAGGAAGCCGGTTTAAACTGAATCAATTTTCAGATGGGATTGAAATAGATTTTTCGGAAAAGAATGAGGAGACACTTAAGGAAAAGAAATTCAGAATTGTTCTAGACGCGTCTTTTGATTCCCCTGCGATTATTGTTCCACAGAGTTCTACCAGTTCAAAGGTGTTAGTTGCTCATTTGGGTCAAATCACGGTAAATAATACAGAAAACAAAACTCTAGGAGATAACGTGTTCACAGATGAAACAAAAGACAAATCGGACCGTATCTGTATAGAGATGCAAAACATGAATCTGTACGCTGTTGACACAGATAAACAGGTATCAGCTACAAGCGGAATGTTCAACAATACCAGTAAGTCTGTAGGGCAGAGATGGTCATTCAGTGATGCAAGTCTGACCAAAGAAGCTGCTGTACCAATTATGTACGATACGCTGGTACAGGTGATTGTGGATCACGTGACGCCATCTGTTGTCAACCAAAGCAGTTTACAGAATTTATGCACAGATATTCCAGGAAAAGATTCATTGACCGACCAGCAGTCTGTATTGGATATCAAAGCTAAAATACAAACTCCAGTCAAGTTGGTGCTCTCAAAAATTGTGTATGAACAAATACTACAGACATCAGAGTATATTTCCTCAGATGAAGCTGAGGTTGTGAAAAAGACACAAAGTTCGCCGAACACACCAGATGATGGTGTTTCAGATAATGATGGTAAGGAGACAGGTGATGCAACGCAAGATGGAGTAAAGTCAGAATCATCTAGAGATACCAATTCTGCCATGTCTGAGTCGACGGGAAAGTTTGTCACAAAGAAGTTTAAGTTTGAGGTTCCATTGTTCAGTGTTGAACTTCGCGGAGACTTTGGTGAGAGAGAACAGGGGATTGTAGAGCTGAAATTGCACCAATTTTTGTTAGATTTCCTAAAAAAGGAGGCTGCAACAACGAAAGTTGATGTCTCACTTAAATCTCTGAGTATGGACGATTTACTGGTACCCCCTGATTCACCTGACAGACAAATAGTGGTGTCTAGGTCGACAAAAAAGGAGGATCCAGCAGATATGAAACCTCGGGAATTTCTGTCCAAGTCCTGCCCAGACAATGCTATTATGAGACCGGTTCCTCTCATGCCTCACTCCCTGCCCAGCAGCCTCTACAATGAAGGATCAAACTTGAACAAACCGATCTATATGAGACCTTTTGTTGGGGAAGCTTTTCTATCATCTCATACTTCAGGGACGTCAAAAGGAAAGCAAAAGTGAGGAAGAATTATCTTTAAGCCACTTAAGCCACTTATTAGGGTTCCTTTAACATCTCTGATCTGACCTATACCAAACATAAATTTCCAGCAGTCGGCTCTGAAATAAAGTTGAAACCATTGTGGCAATGGGAGAAATTACTTACGATAAGCAAATTTCTCCTTTGGTCACATTGTTTTTAAATGTCATCTGCAAGTGGGTTAAATATGTATAGATGAGCTGTGTCATGCAAACAGGAGTCATATCTCCTATACAGAGACCGTCTTTAACCTGCAGCAGAGTTCTTTTCAAAAATTGAGATTGAACGAGAAATTGTTCAAAGTGATCCATTTTCCATCCATCCTAAATGTTTTCAATTTTGTCAAAAATGTATGTTTCCAACTTGCTAGATGTTATAATTTGTTATTCAAAAACAATTCTAACGCTTTCCCACATTTAATAAATATGCAGAAGACATATTTGAAAGGGTTGTCGGAAAAATAAGGAAAATCACTATAAATAACATTTTGATTAGACTAGAAACATTGTTTCAAAATGAGAAACTGCTCATGCTTAGCAATTTATTATTTTCCCACAAAGTAGTCTGCTGTATATGCATTTAAATGTGTCTATATGTAGGAAAGAGTTAAAAGCAGATGTCCTAAAATATTCCATGATATTGAATGAATGTTTATTATATATTTGACAAAGGCAGTAAATATTCAATGATATTAATGAATGTTTATTTGTCAGAGGCTGTTAAGATTCCATGATATTAAATGAATGTTTATTTAACAGAGGCAGTCCATGTACACCGCCCCCCTCACCTAGATTGTCAAGGAGCATGTCCTGTGATGACATAGTGGAGGAAAAACTAGCCTATGTGTCCTTGTTATTGGTTGATAAGGCATCCCCGGAATACAAACAGATGTACAACGAGACCAAACGTTTTGTAGATGTGGATTTCAGCTGTTTGGAAACCAAGATAAACCAGCAGACCTGGATGGTATTGTTGGACTTTCTTGGACTTGGTGCTAAAGTTCACGACATGGACATCCTTGAAGAAAAATCTACAAGTTCTCAAAATGAACCTGTTGATCCTGGTAATTGTTATACATTATTCTTCATTATCCAAGTTTGTAGTGGGGGTTCACTAACTCAGTGGTGAAGCAAGGTAGAGAACAGAGTGTAATCCCTGGTTGGGTCATAGCAAAGACTTTAACCCTTTTACGTTAATGCATGTGGATACATCTGCAGCAGACATCTTTGAAACCCTTGTGGTAAACCGAAAAACTGCTCAATTTTATTTTGCCACTATTTTTTTCCTAGATGTTTTCAAAGCATCCGCATACAGTGATGACACAGGTGAATCTGCACATACACATAGTTTTCACATAATACAGCTCTAGATGAATCTTTTGACACTAATCTATGAATGAAGAACTTCCAGTATCTTGCCATTGCATCTTTAACTCTTTCCCACATATAAACAAATATGCAGCGGACGACTTTAAAAATTTCAAGTAAAAGATATTGATAATCTCTATAAAAGAAATATTTATTTTTTAATCAAGTTGAAAACATTGTAGCAAAAGGAGCAATTAATCTTTTCGCCATTATGTTTTCAAAATGCATCTGCAAATGGGAAAGGGTTAAGTTAAAGTAATATGGTAACAGGATATGACCCCTTTTGGTTCGATGCTGCTCAAGCATATTGGAGGAGTAAATAAATAGAGGAAACTCAATCATGTGTCTCTTCCAGATATGTATGAACAAGCTGTAGTGAATTCAGAGATCAACTTCAAAGTAGAAAATCTATCCATTGTGTTGAATAAACAAGAGTACCGGTTTGCTGAGGCCAGTGTGTCCAAGCTCTCTACGCATATATCATTGAGGGATGGTAACATTAACATCAGTGGTCAGCTAGGAAATATGGCCATCCTTGACCTGTCACCCGATGGTCAGCTGTACAGGGAGAGATTCTTGACCATAGGGAAGCATGCTCTGGAGTTTGACTTCTTTAAGTAAGTCATAATGATATCTTAATGAGTCATGTTACTGGTAACAATTTGATTTCTTTAAATAAGTCGTAATGATATCTTAATGGGTCATGTTATTGGTAACAATTTGATTTCTTTAAGTAAGTAATAATGATATCTAAATCGGTCATGTCACTGGTAACAATTTGATTTTTTTAAGTAAGTTGTAATGATATCTAAATGGGTCATGTTACTGGTAACAATTTGATTTCTTTAAGTAAGTTGTAATGATATCTAAATCAGTCATGTCACTGGTAACAATTTGATTTCTTTAAGTAAGTCGTAATGATACCTAAATGGGTCATGTTACTGGTAACAATCTGATTTCTGTAAGAGAGTTGTAATGATATCTAAATGGGTCATGCCACTGGTAACAATTTGATTTCTTTTAGTAAGTCATAATGATATCTAAATGGGTCATGTTACTGGTAACAATATGATTTCTTTAAGTAAGTTGTAATGATATCTAAATTGGTCATGCCACTGGTAACAGTTTGATTTCTTTATGTAAGTTGTAATGATATCTAAATGGGTCATGCCACTGGTAACAATTTGATTTCTAGGCACAAACATGGAACATCTCTTTTAATTGAAAGTATAATAAATTAAAAAAAATTAAAACATTGTGACAAAAGGAAAAATTGCTCGTTTCTCCTTTTGTCTCAATGTTTTCAAAAGACATCTGCTACAGAGGCATCAGGAAGTGTGTAAAGGTGGTAAAGGGTTAGTTGATTATGATATTTGTGACTCCTTCCATGTGGATATAGCATTACGATTGATGCACACAAATACAAGATTGAAATAGTACATGACATGATACTTTGAGAGTCATCTGCTTTGAAAACATTTTTTTGTCTTTTCCCTTTGTCAGACTGTTTTCAAAAGTTGAAATCTGCAGGAGACAACACTTGTAAACATTGTGGCAAGAGGAGAAATTGTTTTCAACTAAATTCAATAATTATTTTTTTATTTATAAAAAAATCCATATTTTTGCATAGAAGAATTCATTTTTTAGTTCGACTTTTGAAAAAACAAGAGCTATTGTCATGACCCTGGCATCGTCCGCGGCGTGGTCGTCCGGTTAAGGTTTTTTGTTGGCGGCGGCGTGGTCATCCGGTTAAGGTTTTTTTTCAGCTCAGCTTTTTTTTATCTGTTTTCTCCCTATCAGTCGTGCATCTGTGCCGTACGTGGTGCTCATGTTTTTATATGTTGGGAAAGGTCAATGACATGCTTTTAATTTTGTATTTTTTTTCAGATATGGGGTATCAGATCCAATGTTAAAAAGGGAATATGACATGAAAATGAAAATAAGCATGTCGTCCGTTAGATACACCCATACCAACAAATTTCAGGCGGAAATGCTCGGCTTCATACAACAGTTTCTACAGTTACAGGATATTTTAGGGAGAATGAGACCTGCATCAGTAGGGAAAAAGGTAAGTAATTTAATCCTTTTCCACATACAGATGCTTTTGATGCCTGCAACAGACAACTTTTGAAAACATTGGGGCAAAGGAGAAATTGCTCATGATATTTATAAATTTCTCCCTTTGCTAAAATGTTTTCAATTCTATTCAATGATTAAACTCTCAGCTATAGAGGTTTACCATATTTTTAACAAGATGGTTTCAATGTCGTCTGCTGCAGATTTGTTGTATGTGGAAAAGGGTTAACCTATGTTTTTAAAGTTTCCCACGTAAAACAAATCTGCAACTGTTGACTTTGAAAACATTTTATGTAAGCAAAACTATCGAAAATCTTTTTAAAATGGTGAAAGGAGAATTTACTCAGTACTAGCAATATTTCCTTTTGATGTATTGTTTTCATAAGTGGTCTGCTTCAATTGTCTAAAAATGCATCTAAATGTGAGAAAGGATTGATTACAGTAGAAGTTGAAGACAAAAAGAATGACTTTGGGCATATAATAGTATGATTTTAAGACAGAAAAAATGTGATTAAAGAAGAAACCATTGTAAAATTTAAACAAGAAGTATTGTACTCCTGTGTATTGTAGGCACCTATCCAACTCTTAAAGGCATTTTCTACAATTTGTTCTCAATTATATTTTTTAAAAAACCTGCAACTGTAGCAAATACCTTTAAGCCTAATAGTCAAACCTATTGTGAATTTATTTTCCTATTTGGTTTATCCTCAGCAGTTTAAAAGAGTACCCAATGTAAAAATATAACATATTTTGCAATTCAATATTATTGAATATGAAGAAATTATATATTACAGATAAATGAAATGGCTTTACACAATCCACAATTACTACTTGACATTGAGGCTGGTTCCCTCATCATCCTCATACCACACAGTTCTAAAACCTCGGACGTCCTTGTGGCTGATTTAGGTCAACTGTCTGTGAAAAATGTGTTCAAGTTTGATGGAGACTCGGGCACTTTTAATGAGAAAAAGTATGATAAAGACATGACACCGACAGTATTTGATGAAGACCATGGTGCAAATGATGATCCCATTAGGCGATCCAATTCCCAAACATCACAGAAGTCAAATGCTGGAGAGATTTCACACCTATCACAGGACAGCTCTGTGATGGGTGACAACAGTTGTCCAAGCACACCATCACAGAGACCCAGTCTGATATCATTAGACGAGACCACAGTACAGGCTCCTAGTCATAGATGTTTACTGGATGTGTTAGATGTGAGGCTTACTGACATGGACTTGTTTTCTGCAGAGAGAGTAGAAAAACGACAATATAAAGGAAAAAATCTACACCAGGATCTGGAATTTCCATCATGTGTCATACAAAGACAGGTATTATTTTTTTGTCATAAGATTGTTTCAACAAAGTAGTAAGAATTACATGCTGAGGTCGAAATGAATGATTTTACCTCAAATGTTAATTTAAGAATTGCTGACTCAAACCAAATTTCATGGTTAGATGACTGAGGTAAAAGCTAGTTTGGGGTTTTGTATATGTGTCACTCAAGTGCAGGTCAAGTTTACTTACCAAAAATTTTCTTTTTTTTTTGTCTCAGTTCTTCTTTGATAAATGCATGTGTAGATTAGGTGAAGACCTATGTTGATCTTGCTATAGGAAATACCTTACTTAGCCCTTTCCTACATATAGATGCTTTCTGACGCCTGCAGCAGACGACTTAAAAACATTGTTGCAAAAGTAGAAATTGCTCAAGGTGAACAATTTCTCATTTTACCACAATGTTTTCAACTTTTTTCAGTTAATGCACTTTCCAATCTCATTAAAATCATCTCCTATTAACACTACGCATAGGATCTGAGGACAACCGATAGAGGGTCACGTTCAGACGACCTTTCCGCCAGCCAATCAGAATCTTGCTTTCACGTTTTTGAAACTGAAAGTAAAAGTCTATATTTACCAAAAGCAATCTATATTTAGCATGTGATCCCAAATTTCGCATAGTGATTTACACATTTCATACAGATACAGATTTCCCTGACCATACAGCATCGAAAAGTGTTCTTTGCTCTGGTTTTAAATGGTCTATTTTAAATTTGCTCAACTTCATCAATTGACGCCATTTTGAAGGTTAAGCCAAACGTTTGTTGAAACGAGTCCTCTGATTGGTGGATCTAAAAATAGCGATATTGGAAATCCAATAAAACAAGAAGATGAATTCTTACATTTGGTCAGATCGTGTACTTTAGTCAGATTGATGCACTTTCATTTATAGAGATTTCCCATAATTTTGCCAATACGTTTTCAAAGGTGTCTGCTGCAAATTTATTGTATGTGGGAAAGGGTTATAGCTATGTAAGGAATTTTTTTGCAGTTCATATTCTGCAGGCTCTCAATATAAGGATTAGAGTTTTAAACTTGCCTCAACCAAGAAGCGATCAAACAGTGGATAAAAGAGAGCAATACGACTGTTTCAATTTTTCTTCCAATAATGGAATAAAAGTGTATTATGGATGAATATTGCGTCTTGTACTATTTAGAGAAGTCAGAAGACGCACACGTAGTTGAACTGGTATCTCTGTAATAACGACTTTTCAAAAAACAGTCAAACATGTCTTAACCAGCCACACAGGAAAGAGTCAGAATGTGGCTGATAAATCTGGTTGAATAAAGAAGAAACTGTTGTTTGGGTTAATCTCCAAGTGGCTGCTTAATACCAGTTGGCTTCTTAACCCTTTCCCTCATACGACAATTCTGCAGCAGACGACTTTGAACATATTTTGTAAAAAGGTAGAAAATCTCTATTACACTAGGGCTAAATTTGGACACAACAACAATCTGACTTTACATTATTTATTTTCATTCCCCGCACACCCACATCCCTTGGTGCACACCTTTGCAATAATTTGAATACATGTAAACATAACAACTTAATATTATAAAGTGTGGCAGTTATGGTCCATGTCTAGCGGACAACCCCAGAGAGATATGTGAAGTGAGGGAGTAGGCCGTGACTCCCCAAGTACTCCTCCTAAACCTCCATGGATGACTCCTCTCAGGAAAGTGGCCAGCGTAAGATTCAATCACTGGACCAATAAATCAACCTGTCGGGGCACTCCCCACGACATATATATCCCAATCAGCCTCCCCGGATGTTATCCTCACGTGAAGGCGGCCTAGCGTTAGACATTCAATCACTAGACCTAAACCACCATTTGGATCGGCCGCAAGCCTACTCCCTAATGGCAATAATCCAACAATTATGGAAAACACTAGCTGATTTTAGACAGTGCAAACTTTAATTATAATGCAACCCTTGATGATAATTAGTATATCCACATATCTCTCCGGAATTTCCCGCAAGAAATGTACATTATAAGTATAAAGAAATGAAATGTAACCTGAATTGAATGAATTTCAACAGCGGAAGTATTTTTCTTTGTTTGATATTTAAGAATATAATTCAGTGTCATTGTGCGATAAAGTAGATCCATTAACAAGCACTATTAATTATTGAAAATAATTGAATCTAATATATAACAATGTTTTATCAACACATTTAACACTGCTTGAATCTTCATCCATTTAACTAATCCAAAGCGCTGTAGCTTGTCCAGTATGAGGTATGTTTAGCTGTTTGGATGTTTAATACATTCTGGAAAAGACAAAAACGGCATATATAATCCAATTTAAAGCAATGATTTATTTAACAAAGAGGGTGGGTGGGCGGGAAACACTTGCGTTTCGTTAACCAGATATTGGTGAACTGAATGCTAACAAAACCGGAAGTCGTCAAAACCGGAAGTCACCGTTTTTGCTCAGCAGACAACCGGGAATCCGGTGTCCTGTGCGTTCTGCACTCTGTAATTATTACCTTTTCGTAAACAAGCTGACGCAAATTTAGCCAGGTAATAAAGTTGCCTATTTGTATCAATAGCCTTTATTATTACACTAGGGCTAAATTTGGACACAACAACAATCTGACTTTACATTATTTATTTTCATTCCCCTCACACCCACATCCCTTGGTGCACACCTTTGCAATAATTTGAATACATGTAAACATAACAACTTAATATTATAAAGTGTGGCAGTTATGGTCTATGTCTAGCGGACAACCCCAGAGAGATATCTGAAGTGAGGGAGTAGGCCGTGACTCCCCAAGTACTCCTCCTAAACCTCCATGGATGACTCCTCTCAGGAAAGTGGCCAGCGTAAGATTCAATCACTGGACCAATAAATCAACCTGTCGGGGCACTCCCCACGACATATATATCCCAATCAGCCTCCCCGGATGTTATCCTCACGTGAAGGCGGCCTAGCGTTAGACATTCAATCACTAGACCTAAACCACCGTTTGGATCGGCCGCAAGCCTACTCCCTAATGGCAATAATCCAAAAATTATGGAAAACACTAGCTGATTTTAGACAGTGCAAACTTTAATTATAATGCAACCCTTGATGATAATTAGTATATCCACATATCTCTCCGGAATTTCCCGCCACACGAACCATAGTTCGCCCCAAATTCCGGAGCATACCGATCACAAGTATAGCTTTTCCAAAGCCTCACACATTGACAGAAGAAACATATCGTTGCCAACATCTGAGAGATGCACACCATCTGCAAAATAAAAACCTGGAGTGTCGCTTTTAATTTCCTCGTGTGCTAGAAAAACACCCCCCAGATAACACGCCAGTCTCCTCATAAACCTGTTGAGCAACTTCCTTTTCTTTTCAATTTTGTCGATCGGCATCTCCGATCTTGACCAATTAAGCCGAGGCAACATGGCAGATAAAACTAGAGTAGTTGAAGGCATTAGTTTAGATAGATCCAACATATCATTTTTTATAACATTCCTTAAATCTTTACATCCTACTGATTCTATATCATTTGACCTAACGTGAATGACCAGAACTTTAGGCGCAGCATTATATAACGAAAGATATTGGATCCTGTTCATAAGCTCCTCCCAATGCATCCCCCTATGGCGAGACCATCTTATCTGTGACACCCCTCTTACGTCCAAGTCCTTGCTTGTCATCCTGAACTTAGCACGTTCTTCTGCCCAATGTATATAGGAGTCTCCGACTATCCATAAGTCTGCAAAATACTTAGCATGATGTTAGTGAGACATGCCCTATTAAAAAATTACACATTATCTAATGTATCGCTGAAATGCATTAGAAGTCCATCTACCCATTTTTTTAATGACATCATTAGATACGCCTTTATGATGCAACCAGGTAGCAGCGCCAATACGGGAGGAATGCGTTTTATATTGCCTTCCGTCATGCAACTCAGCACTTTTGACGACTTTTGACAGTACTGCACCAAACTGATAACTATTTAATGGCTTACAATTTGAATGACAAAAAAGGATTTGACAAGTTGCACTGTTAGTTCTGCTTTGAAGATATGATTTCATAGCAGAAAAAGGACATGATATACCTCCAGTTGCAATTATGTGCACAAACTGAGGTGACCCACACTGATTAGTTTTAGACTTACATAAGCGCACAATAAATTCATCCTTATTCATCTGAATGTCATCTAAGCTCAATGGAGATTGAACATGATCGGTAGATGACCCAACCAGTTCACTTACCCTAAAAAGCCCAAAAAATGCCAGTGTATAAGCAGCCCTAAAAAGTAAAATTTCATGTTCAGAGTAACAAATCATTTCAAGTTGTCAACATATGATGATCAATATGTCCAATGTGATAGGGAACCTACTGTCAACAGATGATCGTGACCGTCTGTAGCCTTCTAAAATCTTAGAGATGGTAATTTCAGACGAACAATCTGGCAAGCCTAAAATTTTGTGATGGAACCTAATGGCCGAAATGTATGTAGAAGCTGTATTATATGCATAGCCCTTCTGGAAAAGGAAGGAGATAAACATTTCCCACTGGGAAAGTGGGGCTGGTAACCTACAGCTTAGATTATAGGACTTCAGGAAATTGTCAAAAAGATCCATTGCTTGCTTATATACGGTTTTAGTGTGTATTGACAGTCCAGCATTTAAAAGCTTTCTGGTGCCAGATTGAAGATGTTTCAAAGAAGGCTTGGTATCGATGCAGGACAATCGTCTGCCTCTGGAGCCAACTGCCGAAACCGTGTTATCTGTAAACGAGACAAACTATCGGCAATGACATTTTTGCAACCTGGTATATGTTCCGCTCTCAAAACGATGTTGAGTTTCAAGCATTTTAATGTCAACGCCCTAACTAAAACCATCATGTCGAGCGATTTAGTTGTTTGCTTGTTTATAACATGAACAACAGCTTAGTTATCACGATGAAGCAGTACCTTCCTGTTACTCAATTTTTCGCCCCAAAAATATATTGCAACCAAAATCGGAAAGTACTCGAGCAGAGTGATATCCTGAAGTCGACCCTGCTTAATCCATGACTGGGGCCAAACAGAGCATGTCCAATGACCTTGAAAAAATATACCAAACCCCTTGTTCTCCGCTGCAGAGCTATCGGTGTACAATTGAACGTCCCAATTCGTCAGCCATTGTGCATCGATGAATAAGGAAATCCCATTGAAGTCGCAGAAAAAGCGCAACCACATTTTCAAGTCCTGACGCATGCCTTCAGTTAGCCTAATATGGTGGTGTGAGGATTGGATACCACAAGTAGCATTTATCAAGCGTCGACAAAAAGGACGCCCTGGCACAATAGCCCTGCACATGAAGTTCAAACAGTCAAGCAATGACTGCAACTCCTTAAGAGTAATGCTACGTTTATGTTTCAGAATTTCCTGGATTTGAGTGACCATAACTTGTATTTTTACCACAGGAATTTTTACTTGCATCAAAACTGAATCAATTTCTAGACCCAGAAAAATCAATACGGTCTTAGGGCCCTCTGTTTTTTCCTCAGCAATTGTTACGCCGAAATTGACGCAATGAGAAAGAAAACCCCTCATAATAATTGAACAATGATCAGTATTCTGAGGACCCCCAAAAAGGAAATCATCTAGATAATGTTCAACCCTCCCCACTGGACAACTTGACCGTATAACCCATTGCAGGAAGTTAGCAAATGTTTCGAAAGTTGCGCAAGAAATGCTGCAGCCGAAAGGTAAAGCCTTATCGAAATAATAACGGCCTTCAAACTTAAAACCCAATAGCTGAAAATCTACTTTCGAAACCGGCAACAAGCGAAAAGCTGATTTTATATCGGTTTTGGCTAACAAGGCCCCTTTACACAATTGCTGCACCATCTCAATGGCGGCGTCAAATTTTGTATTTCTCACCGAACACAAATCATTATCAATGAAATCATTTACCGAATTTCCTTTCGGGTATGATAGATGATGAATCATTCTATATTGACCCGTTTCCTTTTTGGGAACAAAACCCAACGGTGACACCCTGAGTGCACTGAAAGGCGGATGCACAAAGGGGCCTTCAACTCTTCCTAACTGAATCTCTTTCCTTATTTTTTCTGACACCATGCTTGGATTGTCTCTTGCCGATTTCAAATTATCAGCGTAAAAAGAAACCATGGGACCTTCATAATGCAAAGGGAAACCCGAAGCAAAACCATTATTTATTCTGTTCGCTGCAAGCTTATCTGGGTAAATACTCAAATATTTTAACATGTGGGCTAATTTTACTGGTGTATGTGCTAACTGAAAATCATTTCCTCTGGACGTGTTGCGGTCGTCCAAGAAATGGCTGATTGCCCTGAAAAGTGTTATCTACTTGTCGATTACAGTTCTGTTGTGCATGTGAACCCTTGCATGCTAGACAAACATGACTGTATTTACAATTCTTAAACGAACAACCGGGAACAGAATTAAAAGCAAAGCAAGGTCGGACCACAGGCCTTCGATTCCCATTGACTGATTGACTTGTTGTATTGGAAGATCTTGGTTGAGTCGAAGCTTGCAAAGTCATCGTTCTCAACCATAAATCAGGGTGAATTTTAGACCATGACATGGGCTCTATAGCTTGTCTCAACCTAAAACCTTCATCATATGCTCTCCAAGCAAAGGAGCCGAAACATCTTGATTCCGCATCCCTTATTAAAGACATGTATTTCAGAAGTTCGCCTGCTTTTCCTGGATACTTCTTTATCAAGATAGATAAAAAAATCAAAAATGCATCTGTCCACTCGCGTATTGACTGGACAGACTTACTTGTTTTTGGTTTCACGTCAATTTGACCACTCTCGTTTATGGAAAATGTTGTGTTGGTAGCCGAATCAGTTTTACTCAACAACAACGCCAAATTAACAAAATCCCCAGACCAAATTTTAGACGCCAGCTCATTACTAACATGCATTGTTAACAGATCATCAGCACATTTAAAATTAGAAGGTATTGAGAAATCTCTCTCAACGCAAGTAGGCGCTGCTTGGAGCAGAGCCGCGAAAGCATTATGCACATTGTTACCCGTTTCGTTATCCTCGATACCACCTAATCTCACAAACTCCGTGTCGTTTGCCGCTGTACTCTGCTCTCTCGGATTCCTTCTCTGCCTCCTAAGGCCTTCTCTTGGCATGTCTGTTCCGTGCGGATTCCTTCTCAGCCTTCTAAGACGTTCGCGCGGCATGATGATGTTGGATTTTTTTTTCGATAGAAAACACTTGCGTTTCGTTAACCAGATATTGGTGAACTGAATGCTAACAAAACCGGAAGTCGTCAAAACCGGAAGTCACCGTTTTTGCTCAGCAGACAACCGGGAATCCGGTGTCCTGTACGTTCTACACTCTGTAATTATTACCTTTTCGTAAACAAGCTGACGCAAATTTAGCCAGGTAATAAAGTTGCCTATTTGTATCAATAGCCTTTATTAATAGAATGGATAACCTATGACTAAAAGTGGAAAACATTGTGGCAAAAGGAGAAATTGCACGTTTTGTGCAATTTCTTCTTTTGTTACCCTGTTTTCAAATAGTCGTCCGCTGCAAAGGCGTCAGAAAGAGTCTATATAAGGGAAAGGGTTAACAGAGGTGACCGTTATCACAAATTTGACCGTACTGTAATACAATTCTAGATAAGGGCCATATATATCATGTTCTGAAATACTGGTTTAATCTCTGGACCCGATTTTGTGGTACTCAAAAGAATCATCTCAGCGAGAGGAATCTTTTTGAGTACACACAACATAGGAATTTATAGATTAATTAGCGAGATATTATGGGGTGCAAGTACCTGTTTACTCCTCATTACCTTGACCTTTACTGTAGTTTTATCAATCTCTTTTTCTCGTGATGTAGGGCATAAAACTTCTGAAGGAGAAATGTGTACTGAACTTGAAGATCGAGAGAAACCTTGATGGGGACCGTAGTCATGCTGTCCCAGATTTCAGAGTGGAGGGGGCGTTGTCTTCTGTGCACTGTTGTCTTGATATTGCGCAATATAAACTTATCAGAGGCTTGCTTGATCACAACCTAGGAGAAAAGTTTGAGCCCTTTAAAAAAGAACTGATCACTTGTATGCAGGACCCAAAAATACAGGTAAATTTTACTGTTGTTATTACTCAACATTGTTAACCCTTTCCCACATTAAACAAATCTGCAGCAGGCGACTTTGAAAACATAAATGCAAAACTATTGAACATTTCTACAAAAGAAAGTATGATCATTGAATAAAGCTTAAACATTGTTGCAAAAGGAGGCATTGTGCTTTTTATTTTTGCCAAAATGTTTTGAAAAGTCATCTGCTGCAGAGGTGTCAAAATGTGTCTAAATATGAGACAGGGTCAACCCGATCCTGTCAGTTGTGCAAAGATAAGTCATTTTATTGTACTAATAGACTATAACATTAATGACATCTATTGGAATTGTGCTTTATTTAATTTTCCATACTTGTTTTAATTAAACAAAAAGGCAAGTATTATTTCTCCACACAAAACTTGGCGTTAGAATATATTTTGGTATCTACTTCAGTCTGTTTGGTCTGTTATTGTGTTCCCTGCCTTGGCAGAGTGACACTTGGTGATCAATAATTCATCTTCTGCTGTCTGTCAGTCTATCATATATTGAATTATCAGTTTACTCAGTCTTTTATCATTTTACACTTGCACATACTATAATTCTAAATAACATCTTTTTACAGTTTCTGAAATTGCCTCTTCAGTGAGTCAAAAATGCATTGCTACATTACAAAATACATGTAATATATTTGACGTACATGCATAGTTTAACCTTTCCCACTTGCAGATGCATCTACAGCATACAACTTTTGAAAACATTGTTGAAAAAGAATAAAATGCTCATTATGAGCAATTTCCCATTTTGAATATTTTTAGCTCACCTAAGCACGAAGTAAAAGGTTCGCTTTTGTGATCACTCACCTTCAAGCATCTGTTGTTGTCTGTATGTACGTCTGTTAACAATTTCCTACAAATGACTTCTCATACTAAACCAATGGACTGATTTCAAAATAACTTCATAGGAATGTCCCTTAGGTGGTCCTCTTTTAAAGTTGTTCAAAGAATTCAATTCCAAGTAAAACTTTGGTTGCTCCGGCATCAGAAAAGGGAAAAATTACCAAACCTTTAGAAATCTTCTTGTCCAAAAGTACAGGCCAGATTTGAAAATTATTTTGCACAAATGTTTCTTGGAGCACCCTACACCCAGATTGCTCAAATATTTCCAATCCGGTGAAAAACATGGCAGCCAGGGGGTGGAGCTTGTTTTCCTTAGATGTGCATTGTAAAAACGTTAAAAATCTTCTTGTCCAAAAGTACTTGCCTGATTTAAAGATAATTTGGCACAAACGTTTCTTGGCGAACCTTCTATCAAGGTTGTTCAAATTAATCAGATCCATTGAAAATCTTGGCCGTCAGGGGCGGGGTTTGTTTTCCTTATGATATAATGTTCATTGGAAAAACTTTAAAACAATCTTCTTGTCCAAAAGAACTTGCCAAATTCAAAATTGTTTGGCACAAATGTTCCTTGTCTCTACCAAGATTGATGAAATTTTCCGATCTGATGAAAAACATGGCCACCAGGGGATGGAGCTTGTTTTCCGTATATGGAATATCATGAAAACTTAAAAAATTCTTTATGAACTAAATCACTGGCTCTATTTGAAAAATAATTCATCATAAATGTTTCTTGCGTGACCCTCTGCCAAGGTTGTTTAATTTATTCTGATACATTGAAAAAAATGACCATCAGGGGGGTTTGCTTGTTTTCCTTATATGTATAGATTACAAACTTTGAAAATTATTGAAGTTCTATTAAATCAGGTGAGCGATATATGGCCCTCTTGTAATAAATTATCCTTTCATGTATAGAGATTTTTCCATGTCTTCAGCTGATGATTAGTTGTACATGTATGTTGGAAAGGGTAAACTGTTGATTGTGTAAAATGGTGTTATATATTACAGACAGTGTTGAGTGGTGAGGTTTGGACAGTTATAGCCTTCGCAGTGAATCTTAACAATGTCTCCATCGAACTCCTCACCTCACACGCAGATCTATCTACAGGCAGGTCAGAGGTCAGTCTGGCCAAGGTCGATCTTATAAGGTCAAGGTTATCCCATGAAGCCTATTCAGACCAGTCCAAAGAGACAAACTTGGTGTCCCATGAGATACTGGCCAGTGATACAAGGTTTAGGGGTAAGATTTTTTTTTTTTTTTAAATGAGCCAAAAGAAAACCAACCTTGGAGTATTTAGCACCAATGTAGATAATGATATGAGCCGTTCCATGAGAAAACCAACATCATAGACTGCAAAATGTATTGACCCAGATCAGCCTGCGCAGTCCACACAGCTCAATCGGGGTTGACACATTCTGTCTCAGGAGGATAGAAGTATAGAGTAATGATTTCTGAAACAGACATTCACAGGAAGCAAAAAGTGTCTGTCGTCAGGGTAAGCCTGCATGGCATCTTAAGGCTGATCTGGTTCTCTATTTTATGCAGAGTTCACAATGTTAGTTTTCTCGTGAAACAGCTAGTATGTATGCAGTCTGATTAAAATGGAAATGTTTGTGAGATATTGAAACTTGTGGTTAATTGGCAAACAATGCAGAGTCAGATTAACACAGATATAACAATTTTCCTAGGGTTGGCTCATTTGTTTATTTCTGCCCTAAAAGAAAAGTGATTTAATACAGCATAAGTTTTCTTTAATTATGGAATAAATTGTCAAAGAAATACATGTACTTCATTACAAAACACCGATTTGAAGAATTGCTTGTGCTGATGGATATAAATTTTGTGTTGTAGATGTTGCAATAAATCAAAGACAGAGTGTTTTCGAGAAGATTTTGAAGCCATCTAACAAAGCTAATTCCGATTGTCTACATCTGGAGCTTCACTTCCTGTCTACGCCAGACGGCACACGCTTTCTCGTTATATTGAACAATATGAAACTTATCTGCAGTTTTGATTGGTTAATTGGTGTACAGGAGTTCATTGGAACAAAACCCGAAAACCCGTTTGTTACTGGTGAGTTGAAAATTAAATGTATGATTTTCTTTCTCACATACAAGAAAACTGCAGCAGACAATTTGAAAATATATGGCAGGAAATATGGGAAATCTCTCCAAACGAAATTGCAATTTCAGAATAGAGTAAAAAACATTGTGGGAAAGGGAGAGATTGCTAATCATGACCAGTTTCTTATTTTATCACAATGCTTTCATTATTCCTATGCTGCTAATGGAAGGGGTATTGACAGAAAGATGCAAGTAAACTGGGCAGAATTGTTCTCAATTCTATAAATTTCATTTGTTTGCCCTGTGACAGGAAAACAAACCGAAGTAGGTTAAGGATAATGTAGATAAAGATCAGCATCAATGCAATCTTGTTGAATGACCAATGATTGTTAGACATTTCTGATCCAGATCAAACTGCAGGGATGCTACTTAGATGGTGTTCTTTCTGTGTCATGTAATCGTCAATGCTTGGAGAAGATTCCAGATCTTGAGAAAGATTTCTAAAATAGGTAAAATAAAGCCATTATATTGAAAAAGAAAGCAGGATGCTATAAAAACACTTTCTTTATCCCCTTCCCACATATGGACTCTTTCTGACGCAATTTCTCTGTTTGCCACAATGATTTCAACTCTATTCCATAATCATATTATCATTCATAGAGATATTTTGTAATTTGGACTTGATAATTTCAAAGTCTTCTGCTGCATAATTGCCGTATGTGGGGTAGGGTTAACCATCATATCTAATAAATTAAATCTAATTTTTACTTGGTATAAAAAGGAGAATGGTGATGATAGTTAATTCTCAGTTTTATCTAGTTTACATTTCAAAACTAGGTCAGACGTATGAAGAGCCAAGTGAGGAAGAAGTCAATGCACAAAGAGCTGTATCGCCCTCTGGCAGCGGTTCTAGAACCACCAGTCCAATCACTACATCAGGGGGGATAATCACTAAAAGGGGACCTCATGTGGAACAGGTAAATAGGTAGCTTCCCTTGAAACTACAAACATGCATATACATGTATACATATTATTGCTTGGGATTTACTAGGATTAAGCAAATGACTTTTACCTGACACTTTATATCTGGCAGAGGCCTATAATTGCTTCATAAATCTTTACTTTGTGCATGCAAGTTTTAAACCTGGAAAGAACCACTGCTCAGCGTCCATTTAACCCATACAATATACACTTTCTGACGCCTCTGCAGCAGACGACTTTTTGAAAACATAGTGACAAAAGAAGAAATTGTTCAAAACAAGCAATTTCTCCTTTTGCCATAATGTTTCGCACTTTTAGTTATAGGTTATTCTTTCAATTATAGAGATTTTCTATTTTTTGAAGAAAATATGTACAGTTGTCTGCTGCAGAATTGTCGTCAGGACAAAGAGTTAATAAACCATTCACCACAGCTCCTCTTTTTGACGCATTTTGAAAATATTGTATCAAATGAGAAAATAGTTTATCATGAGCATTTTATCCATTTGCCATAATGTTTTTAACTCAATACTTTTTCAAAACTTATTCTGTCATTTGTAGTAATTTAGATATGTTTGCCTAGATGGTTTCAATGTCCCCTGATGAAGGTTTGTTATATGTGGGAAAGTGTTTATCATTTATTTCAGACGGATGTCCCATTTGAGTTCAAGTTGAATGTAACAGACACAGAATTTGTAATGGTGGAAAATCTCGCATCGCTGGACACTAGTGCAGTTATACTTAAGGTAAACTAATTAGGATATGATATTTTTTACTTTTTAGCTCACCTATGCACGAAGTGCAAGGTGAGCTATTGTGATCACATTTTGTCCGGCGTCCGTCCGTCGTGCGTCGTCAACATTTCATTTTCTTCAGCGGCTTGAAATTTGGTCAGAATGTTTGTCTAAATGATATCTAGGCCAAGTTCGAATATGGGTCATGCCGGATTAAAAACTAGGTCACTAGGCCAAATTGAAGGGTAATCTTGTTAACACTCTTCATACTGCATTTTTAACTTGAGCATGATGAAACTTTATCAGAATGTATTTATTGATGATTTGTAAGTCAAGTTCGATCAAGGGTCATGTTGGGTCAAAAAATAGGTCACTAGGTCAAATTGAAGGAAAATCTTAACACTCTTAACTCTGTAGAAGACGCATTTTTTGCTACAGCAGCTTGACATTTAATGAGAATGTTTATCTAAATGATATCTAGGTCCAGTTCGAATATGGGTAATATTGGGTCAGAAACAAGGTCAATAAAGGAAAATATTGTTCAAACTCTGGAGGCCGCATTTTCACTTTGAGCAAGTTGAAAATTTGTCACAAGGTTATCTTGATGATATCTAGTCCATGTTGGAATATGGGTCATATCAGGTAAAAAAAATATAGATCACTAGGCCAAATGAAGGAAAATCTTGTTAACACTGTGGAGGTTGCATTCAGAATAATTATCTTGATGTGTTTTGCATTGCTGTACATTGTATAATAAAGGTGAGCGATCCAGGGCCATCATGACCCTCTTGTTTTAGATCATCTGAGCCGAAGGCTCAAGGTGATCTATTCTGATCACTCTCTGTCCGTCGTTAACTATTAGCTTTAAACATCATCTTCTCCTAAACCACTCGAAATATTTCAACCAAACTTCCAGGAATGTACCTTTGGTGGTCCTCTTTCAAAATTGTTCAAAGATTTAAATTCCATTGAGAACTTCGGTTGCTGCTGTATCAGAAAGGGGGCAAAACGTCAAAACTTTAAAATTCTTCTCCTCTGAATCTGCTTGTCAGATTCCAATATTATTTGGTAGAAATATTCCTTGGGTGACCCTATACAAAATTGTTCAAGCCATACAGATTGGTTGCAAAACATGGCAGTCAGACGGCATCAGAAAAGGGACAAAATGACAATTGGAAATTCTATTTTTAGCTCGACTATTCGAAGAATATGAGAGCTATACTACTCACCCTGGCATCGGCGTCCACGTCACACTTTGGTTAAGGTTTTGCATGCAAGTACTTTAATACTTGGCATTGTTTTCACAAACTTGCTTCTGAAGATAAAATATTTGCTACATAGTATTATATAGTTTTTAAGGGTATTTTGTGAACCTTTATCTATCAAACCAAAAGTGATTGTAAACAAATCAAAAGTGATAGTTATATTTATATTTGACAAAAATGTTTTGAGTTCCGACCAAAAATGTTGGGCATAATGACATTCCCAAAAAAGATGGTTTACTGTTTCAATATTGCTATTGCAGAAATCACATACATTTGATTGTGTTAAACTACATTTTAAAAGATATTTATTTGTAGGTATAATTCGCATGATATATTTGTATTGAAATTCTCTCAGTTTTGAATCATTAGTTGATTTAAAGGGTAGTGTATAAATGTATTTCCAATTAAACTGGCATGTATCAAATATTGTTTCCCATTTTTTTTCTAGTTTGACTAGTAATTTTTCGGATTTTGCTAGTTGGTACTCGTATAAAAATTTGTTTGCTTGTTTTGACTTGAGTAGCTTACTTAGTAATGTTTCTTTTCTATGATTATTAATTATACCCCCAAAAAACAAAGTTTTGGGGGGGTATATAGGAGTCACTGTGTCAGTCGGTCGGTCAGTCGGTCGGTCGGTCGGTCGGTCGGTCGGTCGGTCGGTCGGTCGGTCGGTCGGTCGGATTTGAACGAAACTTTATAGGATAATACATCACATTGAGAGGAAGTGCGGTGTACAGGAACCATAACTCTATTTTATCTAAATACAGTGTTATTGCACTTTGTTACTTTTTCTTGTCCGGAGAATTACTTAATAACTAACAGATGGAATCTAATAAAACTGCATACAATGGTAGAGCATGATCAGAGGAAGTGCAGTGTACAAGAACCATAACTCTAATTTACATAATTACAGAGTTATTGCCCTTTGTTACTTTTTCTTATTCGTAGAGTCTTGTCCGGAGCATAACTTTAAAACAAATTGTTGGAATTTAATAAAACTTCATAGGATGATACAACACATTGAGAGGAAGTGCAGTGTACAGGAACCATAACTCTATTTAATCTAAATACAGAGTTATTGCCCTTTGTTACTTTTTCTTGTCCGGAGAATTACTTAATAACTAACAGATGGAATCTAATAAAACTGCATACAATGCTAGAGCATAATCAGAGGAAGTGCAGTGTACAAGAACCATAACTCTAATTTACATAATTACAGAGTTATTGCCCTTTGTTACTTTTTCTTATTTGTAGAGTCTTGTCCAGAGCATAACTTTTTTAATAAATCAAATTGTTGGAATTTAATAAAACTTTATAGGATGATACAACACATTGAGAGGAAGTGCGGTGTACAGGAACCATAACTCTATTTTATCTAAATACAGAGTTATTGCCCTTTGTTACTTTTTCTTGTCCGTAGAATTACTTATTAACTAATACATGGAATCTAATAAAACTACATATAATGGTAGAGCATAATCAGAGGAAGTGCAGTGTACAAGAAACATAACTCTACTTTACATAATTCCAGAGTTATTGCCCTTTGTTACTTTTTCTTATTTGTAGAGTCTTGTCTGAAGCATAACTTTAAAACTAATTGTTGGAATTTAATAAAACTTCATAGGAAGATACAACACATTGAGAGGAAGTGCAGTGTACAGAAACCATAACTCTATTTAATCTAAATACAGAGTTATTGCCCTTTGTTACCTTTTCTTGTCTGGAGAATTACTCAATAACTAACAGATGGAATCTAATAAAACTGCATACAATGGTAGAGCATAATCAGAGGAAGTTTAGTGTACAAGAACCATAACTCTTATTTACATAATTACAGAGTTATTGCCCTTTGTTACTTTTTCTTTTTTGTAGAGTCTTGTCCGGAGCATAACTTTAAAACTGATCCTTGGAATTTATTAAAACTTCATAGGATGATACAACACATTGAGAGGAAGTGCAGTGTACAGGAACCATAACTCTATTTAATCTAAATACAGAGTTATTGCCCTTTGTTACTTTTTCTTGTCCGGAGAATTACTTAATAACTAACAGATGGAATCTAATAAAACTGCATGCAATGGTAGAGCATAATCAGAGGAAGTGCAGTGTACAAGAACCATAACTCTAATTTACATAATTACAGAGTTATTGCCCTTTGTTACTTTTTCTTATTCGTAGAGTCTTGTCCAGAGCATAACTTTAAAACAATTGTTGGAATTTAATAAAACTTCATAGGATGATACAACACATTGAGAGGAAGTGCGGTGTATTTTGTTGGTCGGTCGGAAGCCATATTTTGAGTCAAGGTGCTGTTTTGGGGGTATTTATCATCTTCAGAGATAGTTCTAGTTTGTTCTGATTTAAGTTGTATTTTCCATTCTTTGGGAATACTTGATATTTAATAAAAGACATAACAAATAGAAAAGTATTATTTGGAAGTTCATATAAGTTAATAAAGTCTGAAAATTTATAAAATTCGCGTGTCCGGTAGTCGTATAGTTGTTCAACAAATTGAATTCCCCTATCGTGCCAGATTTTATTAAAAAGAGTTTTATTTCCTACTTTTATTTTTGAGTTATTCCATATGAGTTGTTTACCAATGTTGTCTACAACAGAATTATTTATTTCAAACCATGATAACAAAATGTCTTGAAAAAAACTTTTTTTGGAAATAATTGTGTTATGTCTTTTATTTTAAGATTACATTCAAAAAATATTTTCCCCCCAAATTTGTCAATTTTATTTTAGTAAAAAAGTTTCCAAAGTCCTTTATTTGTAGTGTCTAAAAGTCTTCTATTCCAATTCGCTTTTAATGATTTGAGAAATTTATAGATATCAATCATTTTCAGGCCTCCATTTTCAATGTTTTGAATAATTGATTTACGTTTAATCTTGTCTGGTTTTTTATCCCATAAAAATGCATACATGCTATCATTTATTAGTTTTATTTGTTCTTCTGGTGGACTTGGTAAAACAGTTAGGGGATAGATAAGCTTAGGTAAAGCATAACTTTTAATAACAGTAATTTTACCAATTAGAGATAACTTTCTATGTTGCCATTGTTTTAAGCAGTTACAAAATGCGTCTATTTTGGGCGTTAAATTGGATTTAAAAATTTTTTTTTTTTTTTTATTATTATTGTGAAAAATGATTCCAAGTGTTTTTGCTTGATCGAAACTCCAAACAAGTTTATTTTTTTGACAAAAAGTTATATTTGACAGTTTTAGTAGTCCCGATCTTAATACGGTACATTTTGCTGTGTTCAATTTCAAACCTGAGATAAAACTAACATTTTCTAAAACTGATATGAGTGTTTTGAATGATCTTTTTGAACCATCCGTAATAAAAGTTGCATTATCTGCAAAAAGAGTATTCTTAATCTCATTATTTTTATAATTTATACGTTTGATATTTTCATTTTGTATTATTTTGTTTGATAAAAGCTCAATACATATAATAAATAAATAAGGTGACAACGGACAGCCTTGACGTACGCCCCTCTTAATGGGAAAGAAGTCGAAAATATGTCCATTATTTATTGTACAACTTTTCGAGTCTGAGTAAAAAAAAAGTTTAATCCAACTGATAATTGAATCTCCAAAATTAAAGTGTTTTAAACATCGAAACATAAACTCATGATCTAAGCTATCGAAAGCTTTCTCGAAATCAGAAAAATATAGAAGAGAAGGTAAGTCATTTTCATCTATAAAATCTAAAACTTCATACAATAATCGGATGTTCTCACATATAGCGGCCTTTTATAAATCCAGTTTGTGCTGGACTTATAATAGAGTTTAAAGTGGGTTTTAGCCTATTAGTAATAGCTTTAGTAGCGATCTTGTAGTCTACATTCAAAAGACTTATTGGTCTCCAAATATTAAGGTCCTTTATATCTTTTCCAGGTTTTGGAAGAAGAGTGATAATACCTTGTTTTTGTAATTCTGTCATTTTTCCTATTTGTAGTGAATGATTTAGAGATTTAATTAAGTACATTTTAATATCATTCCAAAAGATTTTATAAAATTCTGTGGTTAAACCATCAGACCCAGGACTTTTATTGTTTTGCATATTTTTTAAACTAATATAACATTCATATTCATTTAAAATACCTTCACATTTTGTTTTGTCTATTTCATTTATTTTTTTAGTTGTATTATTAAAAAAAAAGTATTCCGACTCTTGTGTTTTACGTTTTTTGTATAATTTACTGTAAAAAGTTGATTTAGCATTAAAATATCATTTATCGCAAGATGGCTAAAATTCAACAAAGACAATGATATCAATACAGATCACTTTACCGTGATATATTACAAATAAATTCAAATAACATCTTCAATATATAGTCAATTCAGCAGTTTGTACTACACTCCTCAATTATGGCAGTATGGTCTCTAACTTAGTGGAGGAAAACACCGGAGGGGGAGACTAAGCCTACTTTCGCAGCAACCAAACGCACAACAAACCAGCATGTCATAAGGTCCATCTCTTATGACAAAATTAACGCTCCTTGACAGACCCACGTCTAAACATGCGGGACTGCTGACATGAGGACCATCTCTCATGCCAGACTTGACGCCCAAGAAAGTCCCTCGTTTAAACAAGATGGACTACTGATATGACGTCCAACTCCCATATCAGATTTGAAACATCAAACAAGACCCAGCAGTCTCAAAACAATGCAGGGTGAATAAGCAATGTAGGGTACCTCCTAGCCTCCCTCCCCGGAATTTTCAGCCGCACCAGAAGAGACAATAGATGATGAAGACTGAAATCTGAAAAAGATTGAAAGCAAAAGGAGAATTAAGTAACGTTATACATGAATACATGTGAAAATATTAATAAAAGAGGCATCAGCCCCAGTTTGAAATCATGACCATCCATGAGAAAATAACGGATTTGGGTGGGAGGGTGAGAAATTTAAATCTAGAGCGATTTTTGTGCACGCTGCAGAAAATTTTCTGCAAAAGTAACCTTCACCTTGTAAGCGGTGCTAACATAAAATATTACTTCCGGTTACAACGAAACACGACACTACCAATTTTATCTCTGCGATAAATTGGGCTATTGTAATCAATATCCGTTATTATATCAGTAATAATGCAGTTATTAATATTTAGTTTTGAAATTGCTTTTTTCTCTGCCTGCTTTTATTCCAAACTAGAAAAGTATTTTGTATTTTTTTCGTTATTTTCAATGTGTTGACATTTAGATCGTAATATTATTCCATTAATTTTTGTTTCAATAATCTCATTTAGTTCTTGTTTTTGTTTGTTTTAATTTGTTTGTTATTTCTTCTAAGGGGGTTGCTTCTAATGATGTTTCAATATCTTTTTCAGTTGTCAATTGTTTTTCTTTTTTGTTTTGAATTTTCTTTTTTGTTGAAGCATATTTTATAGTTTCATTCCTTATAGTTCCCATAATGTGTTAGGATTAGCATTTTTATTTATGTTGACTATTTCTAAAATATGTTGTTTTATTTTTTCTTGGTATTCTTTTTCCAATATAAGAGAATTGTTTAATTTAAAATATCCTGGACCTCTTGGTTGTTGTATGAAATCAAAACCTATATTTACTATTGAATGGTCCGATTTATAACCATGTACTATTTTACATTTAATACATTTATTTAAAAGATATTCTGAAACCAGAAAATAATCAAGTCTACAAAAAATAGGTGGCTTTGTGTTAGAATGCCACGTATACTGTAATTTATTTGGATTTAAAATACGCCACACATCTAACAAATTGTGCTGATCTAAAATGGATAATAATGACTTATTACACTTTTTATGTGTGTTTTCACGACCATTTTTTTTTATCAACCTTGTAATTTAAGACTGTATTGAAGTCACCTCCAATTAGAAAACTTTTTTGATCATTTATTGACAGATAGCTGGAGAGTTTATCAAATAAAAATATTTTGTCTTCATTTGGTCCATAAATATTTAAAATTGTAACAATTTTATTATCAATATTTATTTCTAGTGCTTGTAGTCGCCCTGGAATTATATTTTCATAATTTAAAATACAAATATCAACTGATGGATTTATTAAAATACAAACACCCGTGCTATTTGAACTAGAACCACTGAAAAACCCCGCACCTCCCCATTCATTTTCATAAATACTATTATTTTTGGAAAGTAAATGTGTTTCCTGTAATAAACATATTGAAAATTGTTTTTTTTTTTAAATATGTAAATATTTGGTTCCGTTTAGTTTTATTATTTAAACCTTTTACGTTAAAAGTACATATATTATTAGAGATAGTTATGTGATGGAAAAACCCTCCTTGACAACCGAGAAGACAATGAAGATGAAAGAGTAATAAGTAAAAAGGTATACGTGGGGGAAAAGGCAAAGTGCAATGCTAAACAAATTCATATGTTTTGACCTGAGCTAGGTCGGATAGGTTACAGGGTAAAAACATTTATTTTAACAAAAGAGATTTTAAGTTAGTTACCAACAGTATCAGATACTTACAACACCAATACAAAACGAAGAAAAATATGTACAATGTCAACTCTATGTTGTTATACCAGTTGTTCTAAATGTAAAAAAAAAAGCTTCTTTTGAAAGATGAAAATATAATTTCCGATTAAAGAAAATACTGTAATATATACTTTATAAGTTACCATAAAAAAACCCATGTTATTAAACAAAAAAACAAAAAAAAACATCTTTAGATAACAACACTGTTTATATATTGTGTATCTTAAACTCTATTTTACTATATTTTAAAAAAGAATTCAATATATCAGTTTTAAATTTCATATTTTAGTGAAAAACTATTGAGAAAAAAATAAAAAGAAAGAAACATTTGAAACTTTCTACAACCCTACCCAACCTTCACACCTATGTAGATTATCAAGTTAGATAACTATATCCTGCATTTTATGAAAGTTATGGCCCTTTTTTTACTAAGAAATTCTGGTTAAAGTTTTGCGTGCAACTAAATTAAGAGTCCATATCTCTGTCTTTACCTGATGCATTGCATTGCAAATTTCTACAATCCTACCCAACTATCACACATTGTGTAGATAATCAAGTAAGATAACTCTATCCTGCGTTTTATGCAAGTTATGGCCCTTTTTTTACTTAGGAATTCTGGTTAAAGTTTTGCGTGCAACTACATTAAGAGACCATATCTTAATAACTACTTGATGCATTGCATTGAAACTTTATACAACCTTTCCCAACTATCACACCTATGTAAATAATTAAGGATGATAACTCTATCCAGTATATTTTGCAATTTATGGCCCTTTTTTTAACTAGAAATTTAGTTAAAGTTTTGCATGCAACTACATTAAGAGTCGATATCCTAGTATTTATGTGATGCATTGCTTTGAAACTTTATACAACCCTTCCAAACTATCACAACTATGTTGATTTTCAAGTTAAATAACTCTATCCTGCATTATATGCAAGTTATGGCCTTTTTAGCTCATCAGAGCACAAAGTGCTCAAGGTGAGTTTTTCTGATCGCCTTTTGTCCGTCGTCAGTCGTCCGTCATCCGTCGTCAACATTTGCTTGTTAACACTCAAGAGGCAACATTATGAATTCAATCTTCATGAAAGTTTATCAGAACATATATCTCCATCAAATCTAGGCCAAGTTCGAAACTGGGTCATGTCGGGGCAAAAGCTAGGTCACTAGGCCAAATTGAACGAAAATCTTGTTAACACTCTGGAAGCCGCATTTTTCAAGCGGCTTGAGCATGTTGAAACTTTGTCAGAATGTTTGTCTTAGTGATATCTAGGCCAAGTTCGAATACAGGTCATGTCCGCTCAAAAACTAGGTCACAAGGCCAAATTGAAGGAAAATCTTGTTAATACTCTGGAAGCCATATTTTGAACTTGAGCATGTTGAAACTCTGTCAGAAAGTTTGTCTTCATGACATCTAGGCTAAGTTTGAAACTGGGTCATGTCGGGGCCAAAAACTAGGTCACTAGGCCAAATTTAATAAAAATCTTGTTAACACTCTGGAAGCCGCATTTTTGGGTTGAGCATGTTGAAACTTTGTCAGAATGTTTGTCTTAGTGATATCTAGGCCAAGTTTTAATACAGGTTATTTTGGGTCAAGAACTTGGTCATGTCAGGTTAAAAACTAGGTCACTAGGCTAACTTTTAAGAAACATCTTGTTATCACTCTGGAAGCCACATTTTTAGCTTAAGCATGTTTAAACTATGTCTGAAAATTTGTCTTAGTAATATCTAGGCAAAGTTCGAATACAGGTCATGTCGGGTCAAAAACTAGGTCACAAGGCCAAATTTAAGGAAAATCCTGTTAACACTCTAGAAGCCATATTTTTGGCTTGAGCATGTTGAAACTTTTTCAGAATATTTGTCTAAGTGATATCTAAGCCAAGGTTGAATATGTGTCATGTCAGGTCTAAAACTAGGTCACAAGGCCGAATTGAAGGAAAATCTTGTCAACACTCTAAAGGCCACATTTTAAACTTGAGCATTTTGAAACTTTATCAGAAAGTTTGTCCTGATGATATCTAGGCCAAGTTCGAATATGGGTCATGTCCTGTCAAAAACTAGGTCACTAGGCCAAATTTAAGGGAAATCTTGTTAACATTTTTGAAGCCGCATATTAGCTTGAGCATGTTGAATGGCTAGAATTTTAAGTTTGATGGGAGTAATATGTTGAAAAGATTTATTTCTTAGCTCGGTTGGAAGGAGTTGCTTGAGGGTGGGTTTGAAGGGAGTTGATGGAAAGGCCTTGTTCTTTAGTGGCGAAGGAACAGTCTGAAGCTGCGTGGTTTCCTCTACAGAAACCGCAGACATGAGGATGGGGACATCTGGAGAAATTGCACTGTTTGCGTCTGTTGTAAGTCCAACAGGTGTTGTCAAGAAATGCCTCGTATTACGATTGTAGGGTTTTAGAGGACCTTTAGCTTGACCTGTCCGAAAGGACTGAAAGTTGGAGGGTTGGACTGGGGGTTGAAAGGTAGAGGCCATCAACCAAAATTCGGTATGGAGCCTGTCCCAAGGAAAAACTTGTTGCTCTCTGAGCAGCCGAAACTGGGTGTCATAATATGACCAAGCTAGTCCTTTAGACCTTGCTGCCAGATCCCTTACGATTTCCGCATACTTAATGAGGGCTGGCGCTTCTGTGGGGAATTTTTCAGTGTAAACAGAAGTGAATCTAATGAAAGCTGATGTCCAGCTGTTTATAGTGGCAATGGTCTTTTGCCTTTTAGTGGGGACCACATTGATGTTGGAGAATTTGTCAACTTGGAGGGAGAATTGGGCAGTTTATGAATTATTCGCAGAAGGGAGTAATAGGGCAAAATCCACGAATTTGTTACACCAGATATTTTTGCGCAGAGACTTTTTAATCTGTGCAGAAATAGAGATTGATATTGGTTCATGAAACTAAGCAACATTACCTCCCACTATATCCTGAAGATGACTTGACACAGCTGTGTCAAAATAGTCCTCGTCATCTGAGGATTCATTTGTCGTGGAATTTTCATCCGCGTTTTCTTCCTTTGATGAGGAGTCTGAACTTGCTAGACAGTCCGGCTGTATTAAATGTTTCCTCTCAACTACCGGTTCCTCTGCCATTGTGGTTGGAGTTGTTGTGGTCTGTTTTGAGTGTGCCTGTTTTTTCCCCGCCGTCTTTTTGACACGTTTAGCCTGGGGTGGCGTTATCACTTGGCTCACTGCCGAACTTGTTTGCGTGCCACTTGTAGCAGGGCAACACGGGCATTTTGACGCCGTTTCAATTGACTTGCGTTTTGGCTTCATCTGGAATGATGTACAAACGTGTAGATAACTTGCATCCTGACAAGTTTTCTCGACCCCAACTGATTGAAAACATTAAATTTGTAACTTGAATGTTCGTAAAATTTGAGGCAGTATCCTACTACTTTCCTGTTCAAGAGGAATATACTCTCAGACATAAGTAGAAGTATCATGAGGTTAAGCTCCTGGCAAAGCAAAACCTAAAGACACTTAATCAGTCAAGTCTGGCTGCACGAGATACAAAGTAGAATGTATAAAAATTTGCAAAGCATAACTATGTAAAACCTGAGATCCCCGTGATAATCCTGTCAATTAATTTTACATGTCTAATTCACAGAACGAATGAACTGGAATAACTTGTGTGTAGCCTCGAGTGTAAGCCTCCTAGCAAGAGGTCATAGGGGATTGTAACATAATTGGCACCGACAGGAATCGCAAACCCAAAAGGTGTTTACGCTCACTGTTATCGCTCCTATAAACAGAAAGGAATCGCAAACCCAAAAGGTGATTACGCTCACTGTTATTCCTCCTATAAACCGACAGGAATCGCAAACCCAACTGGTGATTACGCTCACTATTATCACTCCAATAAACCTACAGACAGGAAAGGCCTATAATTGGCGTCAACTGTTCTACGCCCATTTATTAGGACTACTGCTCAACATTCAGAGCTCACAGGAATCACACATATATGCTCACTGTTATAATAAAATGTGACCCCATGAAAAGAAATAAACAGGAATCATAATTAATACGCCAATATGCTCACAGTTCACTAACTTGGAGGTCACAAGGTTGAAAGTTCAAATATGCGCTGCTGTAAACCGGAACGATTCAATATATCAAATATGCTCACTGTAACGAGCTTGGAAAGTTGAGTTTAATCAATATCAAAAACAAGCATATATTTAACAGGAAACCGAATATAAATTAAGCTAACTGATGATAAAGAATCGTGCTAGAATCATCTGCATGACTTGAAGAAACCAGGAATCTTAACATTAATTAAGCTCACCGATGCTAAGGAATCGAGCTAAAAATGCTGCGTAACTTTGGATGTAATGAAATATCTCAATTAAAAATGATCGTAATCTTATAAATATACATAACTTTGGACTAAACTCCTGACTTCAGAACAGCTACCACTGCGGCCCGGATATTGAAATATAGTCGTTCTTGACCTCTGGGTGAAAGATGTACTCCATCAGGCGACAGTGTCCTCATCCTAGCGGAGTTGGACCAAAACCCGTTGCAGCGCCAGAATCTTGCTCGACCGTCAGGGAGGGAGGTCAGTTTGCTGGACAACAGGATGTTTAGCTTGTCAACTCGTGAATTGAACCAAACTGGATCTACCAGCCATTTAGACGTTCGGGACGAATGTTGACGGTGAAAAATCGGCATAACGATGACACAATGAACCTGCGTAGATGCATATAGAGTGTTTACCAAGTCAATGACTGAGTTTGACACTGATTCAGAAGTGTTTGTTTGACAATATATGTCGTTAGTCCCAATTAAAAGTATCACGTAATCCATTTCAAAGTCACCGATACATTCCACATTCCGTAATTAAGTATCAACTGTAGCGCCCGGGCAACCCGAATATTGAACCATGGTTGGAGAGTTTAATTGTAAGTTAACTCGAAACTTGGAACTCGAGCAAATAAACTGTTTTAAACGCTTCATGTACGAATGTCCAAAGATCTGAATTTTGCACACAGGAGATTGAACGTCGGCCATGATGAATGTCCAATTAGGTCACAACCGAACTTCACACGATCACCCAGATTAAACGGTCTGTACCGGAATTCCGCAGTGGTAACTGCCACTGATACAAGTTATAAGTCCTTATTATGGAAATATTTACGTTTGTTTTTTCCAAATCGACGGTTAAATTAATAATTATTTATCTTTAGAAATATTCCACGCACTCAATATTCCACGCACTGAAGAGACGCGTGATAGCTGCTCGCTGATTGGTTATTGGTACAAGATAGTTTATCGTTTCCCTGGTTGATGTGACCTAAATGAAGGCGTTTCTGTTTCACAATTTTTGACAACCCAGCTCAACTAAATAGTTTTTATTGAATCTGTTACTTTTGATACACCGCGATGACATAAATCATTTTATTTATCATAAAATACATTTATGCAAGTTATGGCCCTTTTTGGACTTAGAAATTCAGGTAAAAGTTTTGCATCTACATTTAGAGTGTAACCTCAGTGACAACTTGAAGCATTGTATTGAAACTTTATACAACCTTTCCCAATTTCACAACTATAAACACAAATAATTAAGATAACTCTATACCGCATATGGTGCAAATTGTTGCCCTTTTTATGCCCCCCCGGAATCTCCGATTCGGGGGGGCATATAGTTTTTGGCCTGTCTGTCTGCACGTTGGTCTGCACGTCTGTCTGTCTGTCTGTCTGCACGAAAAAAACTTTAACCTTGAACACTACTTTTGAACCATAACAGGTACGGCTACCATATTTCACATGTGTATTCCTTGTGACATGACCTTTCTGTCAGTACCAAAATTTTTGACCTTGCGACCTTGACCTTTGACCTAGATGTAGTTTTTGGCCTGTCTGCACGAAAAAAACTTTAACCTTGACCACTTCTTTTGAACCATAACAGGTACGGCTACCATATTTCACATGTGTATTCCTTGTGACATTACCTTTCTGTCAGTACCAAAATGTTTGATCTTGCGACCTTGACCTTTGACCTAGATGTTGCCATTCTCAATTTTTTTTAACCTTCCCCACTACTTTTGAACCATAACAGGTAAGGCTACCATATTTCACATGTGTATACCTTGTGACATGACCTTTCTGTCAGTACCAAAATTTTTCACCTTGCGACCTTGACCTTTGACCTAGATGTTGCCATTCTCGAAAAAAACCTTTAACCTTGGCCATTTCTTTTGAACCATAACAGGTACGGCTACCATATTTCACATGTGTATTCCTTGTGACATGACCTTTCTGTCAGTACCAACATTTTTGACCTGGCGACCTTGACATTTGACCTAGATGTTGCCATTGGGGGGCATCAGTGTTTCACAAACACATCTTGTTTTACTTAGAAATTATGGTTAAAGGTTTGTGTGCAAATACATTAAGAGTCCATATCTTAGTATCTACTTGATGCATTCCATTGAAACGTTATACAACCCTTCCTAACCATCACACCTATGAAAATAATCAAGTTAAATAACTCTATCCTGCATATAATGCAAATTATCACCCTTTAAGAAATTGTTGATAATGTTTTGCATGCATCTACATTAAAGTCCATTATCTCAGTAACTTAAATAAGCGGTGGAATAGTCAAGCGCGCTGTCCTCAGACAGCTCTTGTTATGTAAGTGCTTGTCTGATTTTAAGAAAATTGTATAGAAATCTTACTTAAGTAATCCTCTTCTTAATTTTTCAAGCTGTATTGATTGGTTACAAAATCATAGCAACCAGGCATCATCACAAAAGGGGTAAATTGAACTTTTAGCTACAAATGACAACTACCATTCCACTTTCAACTTAACTTTACAGGAATGTTTCTTTGTTGGTCTTCTTTCAAAATTGTTCAAAGACTTACATTCTGTGAAGAACTTTGGTAGCTGCGGCATCAGAAGGGGGGAAAAATACCCAAACTTTAAAATCCTTTTTCTCCGTAATCTGCTTTTCCGATTCCAAGATAATGTAGTAGAAATGTTCTTTGAGTGACCCTCTACAAAAATTGTTTAAGCCATATTGATTTTGTTGACAAACAGGGCAGCTGGGCGGCATCAGGAAAGGCGTAAAATGACAAAACTTTATTATTTCATTCTAATTAAAGTTCTTGTTAGATTTCAAGATACAAATGGCTTTTACTGATAAACTATTTCTTTAAATGAGTGTTCACTCCTTGCAGTTTCATTAGAACTCCTGATCAAATTTTCAAAGATATTTGCAGTTAAATATTTGCTACTAATTTACTATCACTCAGGTGATCGATTTATGCTGTCTGTCTGTTTCTTTCACAAAACTTTAACATTAGCCTAACTTTTAACCAGTTAGAGAAAGGGCTCTTACATGTGACATGTGTATTCTTCGTTACAAGACCTTTCTAATGATAGACAAATATGATCTTGTAACCTTGACATTGATCTTTGACCTGCTTTAAAAACAATTTTCCAAACGGTACAGCGTTTGCAACTAATGTAAAACCAGACCAACCTGTGCAGATTGAGGTTTGTACTAGAAGAACTGTTTCAGTGAGCACCCTCAATATAAGTCAAATAAGGATTTAAGAACATGTAATTCTCCCCAAATCTAGCTCTCTGGTACTATTTATTTATAAAGGCTTACAATTGATGTTAAAAATTAAGTCCTCTTTATTTCAGTGCACATCAGTGATGTCATTTCAACCTAAGGCAAATGACAAGTTACTATCCTGTACGCTACAAAGCGTGGAAATCTTCTCCTGTTGTCTACAATCCGAAGAGGAGACAGCTCTGTCTATCGTGGATCCCATGTCTATTACGATAGAACTGAACACCAATCCTCTAGCTGTAGCTAGACCGAAAGTCTCTGGAGGACTCTTGAATGCAACAGTTGTGGAACAGAAGCAGCTCTTGTTAGAGGTAAAAACAGTTCACCTCTTCCCTCATTGTGTGCCAGAGAAGAACAGGTTATAATGCTTCATGCAGATTTAACCCTTTCCCTCATACGATAAATCTGCAGCAGACGACTTTGAACATATTTTGTCACAAAATGGAAAAAGCTCTATAATTGAATGGATAACCTATGACTAAAAGCGGAAAACATTGTGGCAAAAGGAGAAATTGGTCGTTTTGCGCAATTTCTTCTTTTTTCACTATGTTTTCAAAAAGCCGTCTACTGCAGAGGTGTCAGAAAGCGTCTATATGAGGGAATGGGTTAATGGGAAAGTGACAAGCGAAAGCTCATGAATGGATCAATCTCTGGCTTCTAATTAGTGTGTATTGATTAGTTACACATCTCGGTAATAGTGTTTCACATGCTTTGAATTGAATTCACACGATGTTAATTTGCACCTTACTGTTAAGCAAAGGTGAACTCGGACACAAGTTTAATATAAATAGATTTGGTTAAAATGGATAGGAACCAGTTAACCCTTTCCTACATATAGACGCACTCTGACGCCTCTGCAGCAGACGACTTTTGAAAACATTTGTGGCAAAATGAGAAATTGCATATAATGAGCAATTTCAATATTTGCCACAATGTTTTCAACTCTATTCTATAATTATATATTCATTTAAAGAGATTTTCCATAATTTTTCTTATATGATTTCAATGTTGTCTGCTGTATATTCGTTGCATGTTGGAACCAGTAAACTGAATATGGCTTGTGTACACATACACATGATAAAAGTAGGGACTGTTACTGTTGAGTCACAATAGCTCTGTTGGTCATTCCTGTTGATTCAGGAGTCATGATTCCTGACTCGGCCATTCCTTCTTTTAGATGATTGACAAAAGTCACTGTGACTTACATCTTTCTTCTAATGCTTGAAAGTCAATGTTGGAAGGTAGTCAGTTCACTGGCAAGAATGTTGTGGCGAGAACAAGTGCACAAAATAAGAAAATGCAAGGCTGCCTTGATATTACCGAAATACTATTTATAGCGGAAATAAACTCTAATTAATCAATCAATAATTGTTTCAGGCAAGTTTCAACACAATGAATGTTCGACTTTCCTACCAAGATATGAAGTTATTTTTAGCTATCATGGACTCTCTTCCAAAACAAGCTCTACAGGCAAAGAGAGGGAAGTCTTCCCCAGCATCAGAATTCAGTGGTAAGGACAAATTTCTATTTAATAATCTGTCAATCACAAATTGGGAATATTATTTGTGAAAATATTATATGGTTTTACCCTTTCCAACATCCAACAACAAATCTGCCAAAGATACCTTTGAAATAATTAAGTCAAAAATATGACAAATCTATATGTATTAAAGTACGCTTATTTTATAGAATTTAGGACATTATAACAAAAGAATAAATTGGTTATAATGAACATGTTTCACTATTGCCAAAATGTTTTCATGATATTCTGTCATTTGTCAAAATACATCTTCACGTTGGAAAGAAGTAAAACAGGAAGCTTTTGACGTCCCTACAGGAGGAGACTTTTGAGTGTATATCTCTACAACTCTTTATAAATATTTTAGTTAGAAAAATGTTTCAAGTTTTTTTCTTTAACATTTTAAAAGCCCACTAGTCAGTCTGTTTCTTTAAGTATTATGTTATGCCTATTTTCCTGAGAGCATTTTTAGCTCGACTTTTGAAAAAAACGAGAGCTATTGCCATGACCCTGGCGTCGGTGTCGGCGGCGGCGTGGTCGTCCGGTTAAGGTTTTTTGTTTAGCTCAGTTTTTTTTTTCTGTTTTCTATCAGTCGAGCGTCTGTGCCGTATGCGGTGCTCTTGTTTTCTTTTTGCATGATGGTATCTATTCTGATTCAAAGTGATCCTTTCATTTATGTATAGACGTTTTGTTATTTTCATTGTTTGTTCTTACCTTACAAATGGTAAAAAATAATTTATATGATAAAAATTATACTACTCATCTTACAGCTATCCACTTAAGTGAGTTGCAGGATCTTGGATTCAGTGAGAAAGATTGCATGAAGGCATTAAAGGTCTGCCATAATGATGTTCAGGACGCGGCAGTGTGGTTAACAGAGAATTGTAAAATACAAAAACCTAAACAAGACAATCTTAACATCACACAAGTAGAGGTAATCACATTTCTGTTTTGTATTGACAACATTTTCCATGGAAAAGATATTGAACACATTTGCAGCAAATTATGAACATGTTGTGGAAAGATGGCATTTTGAGCAAATTCTCCTCTTCTATTATTAAATAAAATGACTATAATTTACAACTAAAAAACAATAAAAATTGCTAATATTACAACATGCTAAAATCTGCATTTTCAATTACAAATATTTTAACTTTCTAAAGGTCTGCATTTTCTAATTTCTATCTTTTTTACACACAGAATTTTTATTCAATGATGATTAATATAAGCAATTAAATTTTATCTTTGTGCATCTCTGATTTTCTTTTGATGTCAGCAGCCCAACGACGATTGGTACAAAGCCATCCAAGCATGACCCCGATAAATTCTGCGACATTGCAAATTCTCCTCGCCAATTGGCTATATAGCCAAGTCTGAGAGCAAACAAACCCAGAGAAAAAAATAGATAATCCTTTTCCAATCAATACTCTTAACACGAAGCATGTTCAACAAATAAACAGATCATTCAAATTTGTAATTTATTTTTGTGAATTTCAGTTAACCGGAAAGAATTTCTGTGTCTGTCTGATAGATGACTGTATGGATGCTGATGTACCACTGGTGGAGCTGAACTTTAATGGTACACTTGCCCTCATTTTTTACACACTTCAATTTTGGTCACATTGATCATGATAAGCAATTACAAAAAAAATGTTTTAGTGACATCTAAAGGTAGTTCTGTAACAACTTAACCCTTTCTCATGACAGGTTTCAACCTGAAATATGAGCCTGGAATGGAAGGAAATGCTGGTTGCCTGATGACTGGTGACTATTACAATAGAAAGCTATCCGGATGGGAACCATTGATAGAACATTGGAGGTAAAGCATTTTCCAACAAATTTCTGCCAGATTTATGATATTTCCACTTATCAATAAAATAAGAAATTTATTTACGAAATAAAATCTCCAATATTCATATGAGTGAAACTCGGGTTTGCTCATTTCATATAATCCCAGGTCTATTTACATAGAAAAATTGCTTAAATCTTTTCATGCTAGGTATTTCCACCTCTGTATAGTTTTGAAAAATATTATTTTCTTTCAATTTTTTGTTAAGATAGAATCTGAGTATGAAACAGTTTCGATTTCAGATCATGTCCTACGTTTTGTGGGGCTTGATCTGGATCCAAACTGTTAACATAGCTCATCAATGGTTGGCAAAGACTGGCGCTAGCTTGCAAAAAGATGAAAGTCTTCAATTCCGGATCCTCTTGAATTTTAACCATTTCCCTCATATAGACTGCAGCAGACAGCTTTTTGAAAACATAGTGACAAAAAAGAAATTGCTCAAAATGAGCAATTTCTCCTTTTGCCACAATGCTTTCCACTTTAAGTCATAGGTTATCCATCAATTATAGAGATTTTCTATTGTTTTACAAAATTTGTTTAAAGTCGTCTGCTGCAGAATTCTCGTATGAGGGAAAGGGTTACCGTATATCCGCGGCCATAAGTCGAATTTTTGAGACTCAAATTTTGGTGTTGAAGCAGGGACTAGACTTTTGACTGAATGACAAAGTCAAATTAAAAAAAAAAGAGAATTTCGGAGACAAAATTGCATCGGTCGTACCGTACCCTAAGTGTCATTAACAACGTAAATTATTTGTATCGGGTTTGCAATCCGAACATTGTGTTCTAAAGCACCGAAATATTATTAATGAAGCTACATTTTACTCGCCGTGTAAAGGTTTCGGGCATTTTGTAAAGAAGTCTGTCGTAAGTGTCATAAAGAACGTAAATTATTTGTATCGGCCAAACATAGTCACAATCTTTACAAGTAAGTAAGCTGGGGATTATCCCATGAGTGTATATTTTGTCATCCTGTTGCTGGAGAAATGAATCAGTGGCAGCTTTAGCAAAATGTTTACACCCTTTCCCTCATACGACAATTCTGCAGCAGACGACTTTGAACATATTTTGTCAAAAAATAGAAAATCTCTATAATTGAATGGATAACCTATGACTAAATGTTGAAAACATTGTGTCAAAAGGAGAAATTGCTCATTTTGAAAACCGTCTGCTGCAGAGGCATCAGAAAGCGTCTATATGAGGGAAAGGGTTAAGACTGTTTAGTATACATTACCACTATTTATAATCAAGCCACTATCTAGCAAGTTATAATGTGCCTCAATCACAATGTACAGTGGAATAGAAATAATAATTTATGATGATTATTTGAATTTGAAAGAGTTTTATTGTGTCACCCTGCGTAGCATGGTAGGCACTTAGGGATTACATTTTTTTTTTGTGCGGCATCTGTCTGTCTATCACACTTTTTTGTCACACTTTCAATGAGCAGGTGCAGGTGACACACGTGCTCCGCGGAGCACTCCATTCTAGTAACAGTATGAGTCATTTATTTGTCAGTACAGGTGATATGAATAAAAATATGACTATTGAAGTTCTAAATGCCAAAAACTCTGTTCTATTTCAGATGCCAAGCCCAGTGGAAAATCTTCAAAGAACCAGAAAACAGACTGGCTGTAGAAATATCAGGTTTGTGATCGTAGTTTTTGGGTGGTTTTACACCAGTTTTTTTTAAAAAGGTTAATTATCCACTTTTATTTCCTGACATTTCCTGTTCACCCTTTAACAGCTTTTCTACATGCAAACCCATTTTACCACATACAGTACACAACTTTTGACAAAGGAAAAATTGTTCATAATGTTATTTTAGATCCTATCTGTTCAGTTCTTCCCGAGATATCTCCGCTTTAACATACAGGTTTTTTTTGTGTGCCTGACATTTTAACTTAATTAAACAAACTACTCCTTCAATTTTTAAGATATAGAGTTTAATTAACATTGTTTTCATGATACAGGATTTGAATCCCAAGTGGAAGAGATTCTTGCGATATAAAAACGAGTGCGCCATAGCGCACAAGTTTTTATATGCAATAATCCCTTTCACAAGGGATTTAATTCCCAAATCATGAAAACAATGTTTATTAAACTATATATTATATACTCGGCGATAATTTTCATTTTTAAACGACAATACCCCTGTGCAGCTCATTTATGTTTAGCTCAGAAGTGGAGAGATCTAAATGACGTAATATGCCAGTTTTGCAGTGACATCACTACGTGCGCACCGACAAATGTGTACATTGATTGAAATAAATGTGTCATGTTGATTCAAGCTCTTATTTGCGGATTTAAAAGTGCAATTGTGGATTATTTAACTGTTCATCATGGAAATAAAGTGTTAAGTAGTGAAAACGGAGCTTAAAAGTAAAAAATTAGAGATTAAAAAAAGTAGTTCCGAAAATCCGGCTAGTGAGCTATATCGCACACTATGCGATATTGCTCAGTAGACAAAAAGCATGTTATAGGTTTTTTCAAGTTGGGAAATCTCTATATTTTATCATTGAGTATGTAATATAATTTTTTATCACTTTGTATTGATTGTAGATGTGCAAGACATTATTTTGAATTGTATATGTTATAATACCCCCAGATACATAGTATATGGGGGCTATATAGGAGTCACGCTTGTCGGTTTGTCGGTTCGTTGGTCTGTGGACATTTCTTGTGAACACTATTTCTCAGCAACCCTTGGTCAGAATTCAATATAACTTCACAAGAATGATGATTAATACTAAGCCTAGTTGTGCATATTGCAGGCGTGTTGCACTGGAATTATTTTTTAATGAGTTATGGCCCCTTGAATATCTCATACATATGTATATTGTCAGGCACCAGCTAGGGGTATTCATCACCTTCAGTGATATTTCTAGTTTCCCCTTGTGGGGTGAACTACATTTTTGATTGCATCTGTCATTTCCCCTTGTTGAGTGAACTACCTTTTGGAATATCAAATCAGTTTTGGGATTATTAAGTCGCATATAATGTCAGATCTAGTCAATGTTATTAATCACAATTAGACTTCTGAATTGTTAAAGTAAAGTATTTTTGTTTGAATTTCAGCATCAGAGGTGTTGAATATAAATATAACCGAGACTTTACTAGATCTATACAACAAGACAAAGGATAAATGGACCGAGGATTACTCTAAACAAAAGGAAGACACGTAAGCATAAAAAGAGGAATCAGCAAATTTATTAGGATATTTAACCATTTGCCATGAACAACAAATCTGAAACAGATAATTTTGGAAATATGTAGTAAAAATATGGAAATCTCTCTAATTAAAAATGTAGTTGGAAACTTGTGGCAAAATGAGAACTTTCTCATTATGCGCAATTTCATATGGTTTTTAAATGTTTGAAAAGCATCTATACGCAGGAAATTGTTATACAGATTGACACTTTTACCCATGCAGTTTCAATTAACACATCTGCAGCTCATAATGAGAATATATCCTTTTGCAACAGTGTTTTCAACTCTACTCAATACAATGTAGTTAGGTATTCAATTTTAGAGATTTTTTCATAAAACTGTCATTTGCTGCACACTTGTTGTATGTGGGTGAGGATTGTTTGGACATTTAATTTTTTCCCTGATATGTATAATATTGATGTATCTTTTGATGTATATTTAGCAGTGAGCCTTTAGAGAATATTTTGGGATAAGGAAAAAGTTGCTTACAAAATGCAATTTTCCCATTTACTTCACGTTTGCCAATAAGTATCATCTTGTCTCTCTGACACCTTTCTAGTTCTACTAATTTTGCTTTAACCCTTCCCCTCATACGACAATTCTGCAGCAGACGCCTTTGAACATATTCTGTCAAAAAAAAGAAAATCTCTATAATTGAATGGATAACCTATTAGTAAAAGTGGAAAATATTGTGGCAAAAGGAGAAATTGCTTGTTTTGAGCAATTTCTTCTTTTGTCACTATGTTTTTAAAAAGCTGTCTGCTGCAGAGGCATCAGAAAGCGTCTATATGAGGGAAAGGGTTATGAACAGTTTACTTGATATTCTTAGATACAGAGGTCTAGATCAGATGAGTATTTCAAATCCTAAAACCCTTATTTGACACTTAAACCCTCTGTTGTGGGTACTCCAAAGAATCGTGTCACTGAGACAATTCTTTTGAGTACCCACAACATTGGGATTGGTTGAGTCATAAGGGAAATATGGGCAGGGAAAGACCAGAATACTCCTCCTTATCTAGTCCCCAGGGCTATACATAACATTTTCTTTGAAACTATGAATATAATAAATCTGGAAAACTAAAATACATTTGAGATTTATTTTAAGATAATAGGGGAAAAGAAATTATTGGTTATTATGAGTTATTTTGTCTTTTTCTACAATGTTTTCGAAAGTTGTTTGCTGCAGAGGCATCAGAACTTGTGTGTATCATGGAACGTTTAAATCGTTCTTTCACTTTCAGAGAGGCCTCCTCCCCATCAGGTGTCCGTAAGAGACACATGTTTACTCCCTATGTGATACGAAATCATACTGGTTCCCCGATAAGCTTTAGACCAATAACTGTGAATCCATCCCAGGTTGGAATCGAGACTCAGAAGATGCAGGGCCAGAAAATGGATGAAGCCTACGTTCACTCTAATATGTGGATAGACGTGGCCCCCAATGAAGAGGCCCCGTTTCAATTCCTACGACGGGAAAAAATCAGACATAAGGTACACAATTATTATCATGCCTCAGACGTCTTTTGAAATCATTGTGTCAAAAGGAGAAATTGCTCATGATGAGGAATTTGTCCATATACCACAATGCTTTCATCTCTATTTGATAATAGATGTCTTTAAATTATTATGCTGCAGATTTGTTGTATGTGGGAAAGGGTTAACAAGAAGTTAATTCTGCTGTACACAACTTTTAACAACACTTGAGAATAATGAAGACATCTAAGCAAAACTATGGAAATTCTCTATAGATGAAAATATTATTATTAAATAGAGATGAAATCACTGTAGTAAATGGACAAATTGTTCACCATGAGCAATTTCTCCTTTTGCAGCAATGATTTCAAAAGTCATCTGCTGCAGAGGGGTCAGAAAGTGTTTGTATGTTGGAAATGGTTAAGATAACTTATATACATATATTGACAATGTCATCCTCATTATGACCTTTGTACAAAAACAAATATTTATTATGACTTTAACTTGGCAGGGAGACACATGGCGATCACTTGTCTGTCTTTCTATTGGGAATTTTTGGAACTCTTATACACTTGTCTGGACTCATCTCATTGATTAACTTGTTTTCTATTGAGCAGAAATCAGATTCATTTCGAGTGAACCAGTTAACAGCTAAAGTAGAAGGTTTACACAGATTGAGTCCTCTGTCCGTGGATAAGATTGGTGTGTACTTCAGAGAATCCCTCCCGGATATGTCACGCCCATCTATCATTAGAGTGGTAAGAAAACAAATTCTTTTAGCCAAAACTGTAACGTGTTACAAATATATCATGGAACCAAATACCAAAGATGAGTAAAGTGATTGTGTTATTAAAACTTTATCATGTAACGAAATATGTATAAAATGAAAATGTACTTCAGAGATTGCACCCCAGTTACAACTATATCATGTAAAAAAATGTGTATAAAATGGAAATGTACGTCAGAGATAGCCTCCCAGTTACAACTATGTAACGTAACCAAATATGTATAAAATGGAAATGTACTTTAGTAGTCACAAAGTTACAACTTTATCATCATAGGCAAAGATATGGTAGAGTGAAACAAAACCTGCTCGAAAAATAAGTAACAGCTTTTGGGATAGGAAATAAAGCATTCTGAGATTAAAAGGCAGTGTCCTTCATTCCCATTTTCTCCTTTTCCTGCAATATTTTCAAAAGTTGTGCTCTGCAGAGGCATCATAAGTAATATTTATCAAAGTTAGTGTTTACCCTTTTCTAGAGATGTATTTTGACACAGCTGCAGCCGTCGACTTTTAAAAACATTGTAACAAAAGGAGAGATTGCTCATGATAAGCAGTTTCTCCATTTATCAAAATGTTTTCAACTCTATTCAAACCATTTATTTACAATTATTGTGAATTTCCATAATTTTGGGCACACTTTTTTAAAGTTATCTGCTGCAGATTATTTGAATGCGGGAAAGAGTTAAATTAACCTTTTTTCCCCCATCAAAATACCATTCAATTAACAGCACTATCAGAGTACTTTAATTTTAATTTTAGAATGACCAACAAAAGGCTAGAGTGGTGTTTGACATCAGTCAAGAGGGCAGTGCAAAAAAGGTCATCACTCTAAGGTCAGCTCTGATGGTGTCTAACAGACTGGATGGTCCAATAGAAGTCCGAATGGACAATCCAATTATACCAGGTAAACCCACATTCATAACTCTGGGGATGATCAAAGAGAGAGATTTAGTTAGAAATAGTTTAAATCCTGCTCTCTCAATACTGTTATAGAATGAAAGAAAATACAAGTTAAGTAAAATAGTAGATCTATACAATGTGCGTGAAGTTAGCCGGAGTAGCCGGAACAGCCGGAACTCCGGCTACTCCGGCTGTATCAACCAGCTGGAACAGCCGGAGTTCCGGCTACTCCGGCTGCATTAACCAGCCGGAACAGCCGGAGTTCCGGCCACTCCGGCTGTATAAACCGGCCGGATAAGCTGTATTTCCTATTACTTCGACTGTACTTACCAGCCGAATATCATCATTCCAGCTACTCCGGCTGTATTAACCAGCCGGAACTCAGGCTTCTCCGGCTGTATAAACCAGCCGAAACAGCTGGAACTCCGTCTACACCGACTGTATTCACAAGCCGAAACAGTCCTACTCCAGCTACGTCGGCTGTATTAACCAGTCGGAACAGCCGGCTGTATTAATTATCCGGAACAGCCGGAACTCCGGCTATATTAACAAACCAGAACAGTCGGACCTCCACATGTGGAAGAATTATTTCACCGGCAATTGCTATCGGGGATAATTTACCATCTGGAAATAAAGAGTAGCTGTATCTTTAACGCGCTATTACTCTTTAATTAATTAATTCATCGCTTAGGTGCAAACGGCTCCACAAAATATAATTATCTATCTTTAATATGTGTCATTTATTTTTCGAGAAAAATATGATTTAAATGGTCTTGTTTTAGGTTAATTAAACGTTATCAATATCATATAGACAAAGAACAAAATAAAAGTACCCATTCACTTATAATCGATGTATATCAAATATTATTATATATGTTTCTTAGGTGCAAACGGTCTCGGATGCGGCACTTCTTCATCTACAATATAATTTTTATTTCATCAAAACAAATTTAGATTTAGATGGTCTTTTGTTTAGATATATTTGTAACTTCATGATTTCGGATTTGTTCGTGAAAGTCCGGCAATGCTCTCGATTTTACCCGAAGTTTTATGACCCTCATAAAGTCAATTAGTATCACCAGGGGGTCTGAAGCGAGTCGCGTATCCCTATTACATAATCATTAATACTATATACATGATCTATACTATAATCTTCAATGTGAAATGATGTATCTTTAACAACTGCGTATCTTTAACAACTCCGAATAGAAGGGGTATTATACATTTAGTAACAGAACGTAAATTGGTAATTTACGGCTCTAAAACATTCCTGCCGTAAATGATATAAAGGTTCTTTTTTTTTCTGTTTCTGGTTCCCCCGACCCCCCCCCCCCCCCTCCCCCCAAAGCCCCATCCCCGCCCCCGCCCCCCCTCCCCCCTCTCTTTTTTGTTTGGTTCGATACTGTATTGTGTAACGTATGCACATTTAGAATGACAAGGAACATGATTGTTAAGGTTAAATAATAAATTAATTGAAACTATGGTATTATTTTGGGGTTTTGAAGATTTGCGGGTTCTTCTTTTTTTTTTAGATTAAAATAAAATACTTTCTTGTAAATGTCTTTTTGAGTGATTCCTTTATACTCCACGATTCAATTAAGAAAATGTACTAACTAAAGGTAACTAAAGACGAAAAAGCAAATATGGACGCAACACACGACGCCTTAATTTGTCGGAAAAGACAAGAAAATCATACTATCCGAACAAATCGTAAATATGGAAAAGATGATGATGTACGATATAAATAACAAAAGTGTTTCAACCCAAGCTTTCACATCTGAAACGATGTATGTTGCCGAAATAAAGACAATGCTTAAGGATCGAGGTATCGCAACCAAAGTGCCAACAAAAGAAAAGCTTATTGAAATACTTAAATTAAATATGTGTTTAACTGCGAATAAAGTTGAAAACATTGTGACAAAAGGCGAAAAAGCTGGTCTTGAGTAATTTATGCTTTTGTCACACTGTTTTCAAAATGGTCTGATGCAGGGGTTTTAGAAACAGTGTATAAATTGGAGACATTAATCATTAATAATTAGAAAATTAATAATTTGTTTCCATTCTATTCAATTGTTATTTAATTTAGTTCAACATCCATGATTTTCCATAAGTGTGCATACTTATATGTGTATCATTAGTCTATTTGTTAGTTTTCATCATGGATATGCTTATGTGTTTATATGTCTCTGGCTTATGTATAATTAACCTGTCAAAATTTATACATTGTATTTTTAAAAAAAAGACACAATAATGATTGATCGATTTTAAGTTTAAATCAAGTGAAAAAATGATTAATGATAATATAATTATAAAATTATTGACACTTCTCTGTAAACTTTATATGTTGATATGTCAGGTCTTTTTAGCTACACCACCTGGTAACTTTTGTATGTTTATTCTTTTTTTTAATTGTTATATCACTCGGCATGTTGGCTATGAATATGTATTTATTGTATGCCAATAAAATTATGTTATGTTATGTTATGTTATGTATATACTGGTTAACATGGAACGTGTGTCAATAAATACTATAAACCAGTTTATTTGGCTAACTGCCCGCCACGACTATCCCCGAGGCGTTAATTGATTAATACCCCGTTCACAGCGTGTGATCAATTATTGGTAAATAACGGAACTTAACGGAGATTAACGAATGAATTGTTTCAGAGCACAGCTAGGCTTATCGATATTTGATATTTATCTGATGATCAAAATATTTCGGTATGGCTGCGTCGGCTGTATTAACCAGCCATAACAGGCGGAACTCCCTCTACACCGACCGTATTAACAAGCCGGAACAGCGGGAACTTCGTGTTCACCGACTATATTAACAAACCGGAACAGTCGGACCTCCAGCTACGTCGGCTGTATTAACCAGCCGGAACAGAGGAAATTCCAGTTACACAAGCTATATTAATCAGCCGAAACAAGCGGAACTCCGGCAACCCTGACTGTATTAACCATGCATGCTTCAATCCACCGTCCAATCCATCTATCTCGAACAATAGGCACGCGAAAACGAGGGTGAAACAACTCTGTCGGCCCAACTCCTGCTGGGTTTTGCAGCCGGCTGCGATACATCCGGGTGGAATCCGGCTAGCGTTTCTGGGAGCCAGAGTGTGTCACTTTCACCTGACATATATGTCAGGATGCCAGTTAAACTCTCTCATATCCAGCAATTTCCAGCCGGAGTTAGCCGGAGTTGGGCTGCCAAAACGCCAACTTCATGTGAACATTGCAGCCAGCTGCGATAAATCCGGGCGGAATCCGGCTAGTGCAACTCGGAGCCAGAGTGAGGCACTTTCACATGACACATGTCACGATGCCAGTTAAGCTCTCTAATTCGAACAGGACGGGTGCAAAGTCGGGAATATGTCGGGAAATCCCAACTCCGGCTGTGCATGGCAGCCGGCTGACGGAACTTGGCGAAACCGAATGTCATGCAACAGGAAGTCCGTTTGAGGCGCTTTCACCTGGCATGCTTCAATCCACCGTCCAATCCATCTATCTCGAGCAATAGGCACGCCAAAACGAGGGTGGGAGCCACTCTGACGGCCCAACTCCGGCTGGGTTTTGCAGCCGGCTGCGATAAATCCAGGTGGAATCCGCCTAGCTTGTCTGGGAGCCAGAGTGTGTCACTTTAACCTGACATATGCCAGGATGCCAGTTAAACTCTCTAATATCGAGCAATATACAGCCGGAGTTGGGCTGTAGACTTGGCCAAACTGCCAACTTCATCTGAACATGGCAGCCAGCTGCGATACATCCGGGTGGAATACGGCTAGTGCGACTCGGAGCCAGACTGAGGCGCTTTCACCTGGCATGCTTCAATCCACCGTCCAATCCACCTTTCTCGAACAATAGGCACGCCAAAACGGGGGTGAGACCACTCTGTCGGCCAAACTCCGGCTGGGTTTTGCAGCCGGCTGCGATACATCCGGGTGGAATCCGGCTAGCGTGTCTGGGAGCCAGAGTGTGTCTCTTTCATTTGACATATATGTCAGGATGCCAGTTAAACTCTCTAATTTCCAGCCGGAGTTGGCCGGAGTTGGGCTGCCAGAACGCCAACTTCATGTGAATATTGCAGCCAGCTGCGATAATTCCGGGCGGAATCCGGCTAGTGCAACTCGGAGCCAGAGTGAGGCACTTTCACCTGACACATGTCACGATGCCAGTTAAGCTTTTTAATTCGAAAAAGACGGGTGCAAATTCGGGAATATGTCGGGGAAATCCCAACTTAGGCACGCGAAAACGAGGGTGAAACAACTCTGTCGGCCCAACTCCTGCTGGGTTTTGCAGCCGGCTGCGATACATCCGGGTGGAATCCGGCTAGCATTTCTGGGAGCCAGAGTGTGTCACTTTCACCTGACATATATGTCAGGATGCCAGTTAGACTCGAATATCCAGCAATTTCCAGCCGGAGTTAGCCGGAGTTGGGCTGCCAAAATGCCAACTTCATGTGAACATTGCAGCCAGCTGCGACAAATCCGGGCGGAATCCGGCTAGTGCAACTCAGAGCCAGAGTGAGGCAACTTCACCTGACACATGTCCCGATGCCAGTTAAGCTCTTTAATTCGAACAGGACGGGTGCAAAGTCTGTAATATGTCGGGAAATCCCAACTCCGGCTGTGCATGGCAGCCGGCTGACGGAATTTGGCGAAACCGGATGTCATGCAACAGGAAGTCAGTTTGCGGCGCTTTCACCTGGCATGCTTCAATCCGCCGTCCAAGCCATCTATCTCGAGCAATAGGCACGCCAAAACGAGGGTGGGAGCCACTCTGTCGGCCGAACTCCGGCTGGTTTTGCAGCCGGCTGCGATACATCCGGGTGGAATCCGACTAGCGTGTCTGGGAGCTAGAGTGTGTCACTTTAACCTGACATATGCCAGGATGCCAGTTAAACTCTCTAATATCGAGCAATATTCAGCCGGAGTTGGGCTGTAGACTTGGCCAAACTGCCAACTTCATCTGAACATGGCAGCCAGCTGCGATACATCCGGGTGGAATCCGGCTAGTGCAACTCGGAGCCAGACTGAGACGCTTTCACCTGGCATGCTTCATTCTACCGTCCAATCCATCTATCTCGAACAATAGGCACTCCAAAACGAGGGTGAGACCACTCTGTCGGCCCATCTCCGGCTGGGTTTTGCAGCCGGCTGCGATACATCCGGGTTGAATCCGGCTAGCGTGTTTGGGAGCCAGAGTGTGTCACTTTCATTTGACATATATGTCAGGATGCCAGTTAAACTCTCTAATTTCCAGCCGGAGTTGGCCGGAGTTGGGCTGCCGAAACGCCAACTTCATGCGAACATTGCAGCCAGCTGCGATAAATCCGGGCGGAATCCGGCTAGTGCAACTCGGAGCCAAAGTGAGACACTTTCACCTGTAGACTTGGCCAAACTGCCAACTTCATCTGAACATGGCAGCCAGCTGCGATACATCCGGGTGGAATCCGGCTAGTGCGACTCGGAGCCAGACTGATACGCTTTCACCTTGCATGCTTCATTCTACCGTCCAATCCATCTATCTCGAACAATAGGCACTCCAAAACGAGGGTGAGACTTTACGGAATATGTCGGGAAATCCTAACTCCGGCTGTACATGGCAGCGGAAATAACATTCAATTAAAGTTCATTTTCAAAATTACTGAAAAATAAATAAAAGCTCAAATAATTATCCTACTTATTGTTAGCTATGACGTCAAATTAAAGGTCACCGCAGTGAATTTTACTTTCATTTTCAGAAAATGCATGTTGTTCTGAAAAATGTTCCGAAACTGTCATTTAAACTAAATGCAAACCATTTTTCTTTTATTACATATCAGAGGATAGTCAACTTTATAAAAACAACAAATTCAACCTCAACAAAATCATTATTGTCCAATGGAAGACCACTTTAGTCTGATGAATTCATCTGAAATCCCCTAGACAAAATTGTCTGTCCAGCGCTCCAAACCGAATTGATTCCCTTTGACCTACAGAAGTTTCTTAACCGGTACATTTCGTAACCCTACGAAAGTTATTTCGTAACCTTGTGTTTGTTATTTCGTAACCACCTTTGAAACAAACATTCTGTCTTTGATAAATTCGTACAAATTATCATCTTGCTAATTGGCAGAAATTACCGGACATTTGTGTAACATTTGGTATGTATACATCGATAGTGCCGCCGGAGGGCAGTAGAGAGATACACAGGGTACTTCGACTTGGGATTATAGGGTAATAAAACTAGGGTGTTATGATATCGATATTTTTTAATCATTTTACCAATAAATGATCGAGCCGGTTTTTTTCATCATTATCAATTTCATAATACATGTACATTGTTACAGACATGGAGCCCTTTCTCTTTTATTATTCATAACGAAATAATAATGTTAATATTGTATATATAATTATTCGTTTCTCCATAAGTGTGTTTCCTCTTTGCAATAGAGAGCATCAATTAACAAATTGGATCCATCAATTATGGTTTTATTTTGTTAAAAAAAAATCGAAAACAATGCAAAAAGAGTTCAAATGTCTCGTAACAAGCAATCTCAATTATTCTAACACTGTTTTCAAATATGTGTGAACTCGTGCGTTTTAGTCAATTTGTAAATATGGCTGAGCCTAATAGAAGTAACCTCCCGTTCTAGAAAATATGAAAATTAAGTCGGAAAAACTAGACTTATTAATACATTTGTAACATATAATAGACACATTTCAATAAATGTATTTAGAATTTATGTTTTGTTTGTACGAAACTGGGCCATGATTAGTGGTCCCATTACGAAATTTTAACTTTATTTATCTGAAATTGCAATAATGTTTTCCACTTTCCCCCACAATGTTTCTTTTCATCTTTTCGAACATCTGCCAGAAAATATAATTGCGTGCACAGGAGAAAATTCTCATTATAAGCAATTTCTCCTTTTCCAATAATGTTTTCTTCAACGTTTTTTTATTAACATCTGACAGAAGACTAGCAACAGTTCTAATATGTTTAATAATTGTTGACAGAATATATCATTGCGTGAAAGGGAGAAATTGCTAATTATGAGCAATGTCTCTTCTCCCACACTGTTTTCCTTTCGCTTTTCAAACATCTTAACACAGATATGCATAATACGTAAAATAACATTGCAAAGTAAACAAAAATTAAGTTACATATATTTTTTGAAAACTTGTAAATAGTTTAATGTTTAATCCGACTCAATTTTTTTGAACAATGCGAAAGGGTAAAAAACACACAAAAATGTATCAAAATTAAAAAAAATCATTTCAATACCAAGAAGATGATAGTTTGTGTCTTTTTCATATTTTTAGACTTAACCCTATTGATTTGTATTGTATTTTGGAAAATGTGTTGCTTTTTATCCTGTTTCTTGTTGTCCTTTGCTTTTTGTCCTGTTTCTTTTTATCCTACAAACCTTTATGATAAATAGATATTTCTGAGTATATTTGTTTAGGACAATTACACAACCTTATTATTTGAGTAGGGGTAATGCGAATACAGGACAAAAGATCCCACGGACAAAATATCCCATGCCTTTTTTGACAGGGTGGACAAAAGATCCCACACCATTTTGACAGGGTGGACAAAAGATCCCATATCATTTTGGCAGGGTGGACAAAATATCCCACACCTTTTTGAAAGGGTGGACAAAAGATCCCATATTGATCCTGGATTTTTGTCATAAGGTGACAGATAGTAAAGGTGTTGAGTAAATGTTGATTTACTTCTTATTAAATGGTTTTGTAGAACAATATTGTATAAAAAAAAAAAGGTGACAGACAGTACAGGTGTTGAGTAAATGTTGATTTACTTCTTATTAAATGGTTTTGTAGAACAATAAAGTATTCAAAAAAAACAAAGATTAATAAAGTCAAATTTATTTCCATTTAATTTAAGTTATGAGTAAATATATAGCACACAAAACATAGCAACATTTTGTAACTACTAGTGAAGAAAATATAGCACATCATGATAATAAAACAAGGAAAAGTTGAAAAACATATATTTACAAACAAAGCAGTTTTTGCAGACATAGTCAATCAGAGGCCGGTCATTGTCAAAGACATTTAAAATAGCAGGTGATAACTTTCTTCTTTCATTATAAATTATCTTGAAATTCACACCCATAATATGCTCAATGTTTTAATTTTCACAGTTTATGTAAAGAGTTTAATTAACAACATCTTTCTACATTATTTGGCTGTTTACCTTTAATATGCATAAGGAAAACTTTAAATCTTGGCAAACATGTAAGGCCTGGTTTTTTTTGGCCCTAGTGTCCACCCTGCCAAAATAATGTGGGATATTTTGTCCACCCTGCCAAAATAATGTGGGATATTTTGTCCACCCTGCCAAAATGATATGGGATCTTTTGTCCACCCTGTCAAAATGATGTGGGATCTTTTGTCCACCCTGCCAAAAATAGCGTGGGATCTTTTGTCCATGGGATCTTTTGTCCGGCTCCCGGGTAATGCCTGTTCAATGAGTTTTTCTTTTATACGCAATTTTGTAGAAACTCCTAGTTTTTTTAATACGAGCTTGAGCTCAGGGATAATTAATTCGGTAATCGACCTCTGCCTGTTTAAGTTCATCCTAAATTTTCTGTTGTTTGTTTTTATTTATTTCCGCAACGAGCCGTAGTAGTTTGCACCTGATAGTATACTTGTATTCACAGTTGTTTTTGGTAATTATCACCTTTAATACATCATTCAGAACAGAACAGGACAGAACAGAACAGAACTTTATTCACCCAGGTATTTACATACAACAAGGGGATATAACAAATACAATTTACATAAAAACAGTTGTGATACAATAACATACCTACTTTTCCAATATTTAAATGAAGTCAGTTCAAGAGAGAGGAAATTTTGTAGATGGGGGTAAGAGCTTATCCTCTTATAATTGGGATAAAGATTTGCACATGAGTGTTCGTGTAGGTGCCCATGTACGCTTATTTTATGAGTAAGTATTTCCTGTAATCAGAGATTTTCATACATTGAGTGAGTTACAGTACAAATATGGGATTATTCATTCAAGTTAATAGGATATGCATTGTTTAAGCGATAGTGAATTGAGATTTACAGTTCATACAATACAATACAAATACAATGTGCTTCTATTTACATTTAACACACTTGGCAATAAGTAAATAAAAATAATGTAAGATTAAAAGTGCATTGTACCCGTTTTGAAAGGCTAGGCCCAACTAGTTCATACGAACGGTTGTGTGTCTATCCCTTCGCCGCGGAAAGTAAAATAACGTGAGGAAAATAATTCCCATAATATATTCAATTTGGTGGTAGAGGAGTCAATCTCAACTAAACTTGTCCATTATTGTTCTAAGAAATTTACATAAATTCTTGAGCAGATGTTTATTTTCTGAGTTTAGATGATATTGTAAAGATAGATTATTTCTGTCGTTTACTTCAGCAGAATTGAAGTAGTGTTCTCTGTGAGTTTTGAAGAAAACGCAGTCAAACATGTAGTGGGACTCAGATCTGACTTGATTTTGTGTACAAAGTTTACAAATTCTATCCTCATAAGGGATTGCCTCGTATCGTAGGCGCTCAACTGGCAATTTAAAATTTGCAGTTCTGAACTTAAATATGGTAAAAACATCTTTAGAGTCTATTATTCTAAAATAATTTTCAAAGTGATGTGAATCCTTATAACTACTGTAAATTCTGCCTTTATTGGACTCTTGCAATTGGGAGGACCATGTTTGTTTATATTGGTCTGTTAAAGTTTGTTTAACATGTTTAGATATAGTTCTACAGGTAATCTGCTCTTGGTTGAGCCAAAGATCGGACCTTCCAATCGAAGACAGAATTTGTTTAACGTTAGCTAACCATTTATACTCAACGTTGGGTTGGTTTAGCATGTATCTATATAATTGGAAAGATAGTTTGGACGTTTTGCCTGTTATTAAACGATTCCAGAATGAGATAATACGGACTTTGACAGTAACTGAAATGGGATATCTTCCTAATTCGCCCATCAACATATAAGTTGGTGTAGACTTTCGCGCTTTGGTGATCTTTCTTAGGAATTCATTGTGTACCTTTTCCAAACGATCAAGGCATTCATAACCAAATATTTCTGTGCCATAAGTTAATATAGGCAGGACAGTATGGTCAAAAAGCTTAGTACTTAAGTCAATAGGCAGATCAGCATTGTTTGATTTAGTGAATAATAAGAACAATGCTTTAGTTGCCTGTTGTGCTATATGTTTTCTGGCTTTTAGAAATGAACCGCTGCTTGAGAATGTAATCCCCAGGTAATGATATTTATCCGTTATTTCTATGTCACTATTTCCCAATTTGAACTTGAATTTACCTAGTTTACGTGCTCCAAATACAACAATTTTGGTTTTATTAGTGTTAACTCGTAAGTGCCAGTTTTCACAGTAATTATTAAAAATATCAAGACTTTTTTGTAAGTCTAATTCAGAGTTTGCTATTAAAACTGTGTCATCTGCGTAGAGTAAAACTAATAGTTTAAGCCAAAGTGTGAAATCAGTACAGTGAACTCGACAGTTCCGGGTCATCGACAATTCCGGGTCAAATCTGGAAGAAAATGTTTAGTATTCGAGAATGATACAGCATTTTGACAATTTGATTATCAAGTCATATTTCCCATTAGCTTGGCTAGTTTCACTTCGATTTAGGACGTTGTCATTTCAAGAACGGATGTCGTAATCTCGAAACACATGACTGCATCGATTCCCGCGAAAGCAAAATCTCAATATTTTTATTTACCTGTCACAGCGTAAATTGCTGATTGTAGCCATAATTTCAGTAATACAGTTATGTATGGCACATACATGTATAGGTGATTTACTACTGAACAAGATATATATCTTTTATTGACCTGTCGAAGTTGCTTATGCCAAACTAGCGGATAAATTTGACCTAGTTCACATACGACACTTTCGGGTCAGCCAAAAGGAATTTCTCAAAATTATCAATTTATTAGTAAAACTATTTTGGGAACTTTTTAAGAATAATTTAAAGCTTATGGTGATAAATCAATGTTAAAAATGTGTTATTAAAATTTACATTTTTTGTCAAATATGACTTATTAGTTGATTGAAAAATTCATCAGTTTTCGTGCATGAAAGTGTGTACTGTAAATTTAGCCCCATCACTGTTCTGTTGTTCGCGGCAATAGGTAATTGCAAGTGATATATTTTAGTTCTTTTTTTCATATTATTTTAATAAAAATGTTAAATGAATATCTTGTTATTAAAAACCGCTGTTTGAGGTTACCCCTGAATAACAGAAATAAACATTTGTCACGTGACCCGGAAATGGCAAGTTTGACCCGAAACTGTCAAATTTACAGCTTGCAATTGCAGACACTAAAGAAACATTTTAACAAATTTGTATAATTATTGAATTATATCATCGTGGGGAGGAAGTATTTGTTTAACATTTTATGTAGTTTTGTTTCTCTCAACTTTCTTTTCAAAGAGACAATATTCGTTAATTTGGTTACTGACCCGGAACTGTCGAGTTCACTGTAGTGTCACTTAATTCTACTCCAACAGATCCGTTATTTTGTAAATATGTTTAGGTAGATCGAGAATAGCGCTGGGGATAAATTTTCAACCTTGGCGGACCCCTATTTCCGATACAAATTCGGGCGAAATAGTACCATTATGGCTAACACTTGACTTAATGTTATTGTACATATTATTAATTACTTTAAAGAGCTTTCCATTGATATTGTTTTGTAGTAACTTATGCCACAGTCCCGCCCTCCATACTTTATCGAATGCCTGGGAAAAATCTATAAAAGCACAAAATACTTTTTGCTTTTTCTTTCTTAAAATTTCAATTATGGCTTGCAGTGCAAATAAATGGTCCGATGTAGAGTAACCTTTCCTGAAGCCAGCTTGGTTTTCATGCAATATATTGCTATCTTCTAGATACTTTGTTAATCGTTGGTTTAAAACAGAAGTAAAGAGTTTTCCTAGACAACTTAGTATTGTTATTGGCCTATAGTTATTTGGGTCAGTGGAGTCTCCTTTATTTTTATATATAGGGATGATAGTACCTTCTAGCCAAGATTTTGGAATGTAACTTGTATCGAGGACGGCGTTAAATAACTTAGCGTAGATTTGGATAAATATGTCCTTTGAACTTTTGATATATTCATTAGTTATTTCATCTATTGGGCTTGATGCCTTTCCATTGTTTAGATTTTCAATGCATTTAGTGATTTCGTGCTCGGTAATGATAGAGTTTAAATGTAAATTGGCTTCTTCAGAGATGTTTAAATCTTCTTCAAAATCATTGACCTCAGGAATTTGATTCGTATTTATGTTTTTAAAGTGTTCATAGAATTCATCTATACTAGGGGATTTAGTTTCTTTTGACTTCGGTTTAAGACTATTGAGAAATTTCCAATATTTCTTTGGATTGTTATCACTTAAGTTTCTGAGTTTGTCGGAATTGGCCTTTTTCTCCTTTTTAATATAAAAGTCCATAGTTCGGCGATAGTCTTTACTTGCGTGTTGCAGACCACACCTATTAATATCATTTTGGTTTTTTTTGTAAGCAGCTTTAGCCTCGTGATAGCTTTTTCTGGCTTTATAACAATTTGGGCCAAACCATGACTTATTTTTAGCCCTTTGTTTGATTGAGGACATTTGCTTTCGGATTAATGTCAAATATCGCGTTCTATACATAACGTTGATTAGCGCCAATCAACGTCCCTTTGATGAAATTAGTTATAAGAATTAAACCAATTTTAAACATATCAAATTGAACAGTTTGACAAACAAACTTTGATAGAATTCTTACATTTACAATGAATTATGACAAATTATTAAACGTTTACAATTTCATATATCAATTTGGAAGTGATACAATATGCATGGATATCGATCGCCTTATGGTTTTGTTTAACAATTGAATAGTTATAAAAATCATCCATTTTATTTTAGATAGGATTAATATTAACAAATGTTGACATTTATCCGTTCTGATACAATCGCATTTTTTCCCTAAAATACGTAACTTGGGCTAATATCCGTCCGCTTGTGTCCATATTTACATTTGATTGCATCACATTTAGGTAAAAGGCATTACATGCTGATATATATGTAAGATAACGTAATATACACAGTCTGCACAGCGGGGGTAATAAATAGATATATGCCCAATCATCCGGCAATGGTCGGTAATCATCGGAAGCTTTCGCTAGCAATCACGGAAACGTAAATGTTACCCTAAAACGTTAGTAGTACTTATAGAAAATGTTAAAAAGGACCAAAATTTTATTACTTTATTTTAATAGAATAAATGTTAAATAAAAGGTATATGAATTTACTACATTATGCCGTAAGTGCCCTGTTAATTTTTTATTTCTAAACAAATATATTCACTGAAGAACGTGTAAAAATTAGCGGAAAAATACCGTTTTCTTAACGGTTTATATGTAATAAAGAGGGAAATTAGGATGACTGTATTCAAAGTTAAAAAGGACCAAAATATTATTTATATAAAACAAATAAAAAAATATATTTATATTCAGGAGATATTAGTCTTTTAAACTTGATAAGTGCCTTTTTTAAATTTTTGCCAAAAAAATTTGTTATGAGTAAAAACTAAAAAGTTGCTCTATAACTCATCTAATTTAAGTTGTCGATTTTTATAGTCGCTGATTCTCATTGTTGGATATGTTACTATTTTCAACAATATTTCACTATAAGATAGTGAGAAAAAGTCTGGTAACCTCTGGCACGGACTTACAGCTCATAAAATAATATTTGGATGGTTAAAACAATTTCAACAATTTTCGAATAATCTTATGAAACAGCATGATAACCTCTGGAGGGCTCTAACAACTTGTTCGTCAATAACTAGACGGTTAAAACATTTTAAACAATTTTATGATAATCTTATGAAACAGCCTGGTAACATAAATGTGATATTGTCCCGAACGTTCGGGATTGTCCCGAAAATCATATCTCTGTCTCGGAAAATTTAGACCCATAATTTTACCAATGTAGGTAGGCAGTTGGTGTGTTCCCGAAACGCCTACTCGACTTAAAGTGTATCAGGGAATTAGGGGGCCTTGTAAAGGGTAAATTATAGATTTATTTTGTAGATGATTTTGGAACTCCTTTTTATAAACTTTTGATAAAAGTATTAAATATTTAAATAGTAAATTTTGTAAATAAAATTATCATGTTTTACGTTTTTACAGTTTGATAGCTATTAATAAATTAATAATTAACTTAAATTTAATCCGTTATTAATTTGTATTTAATTTGGCTTTAACATGTAGCACAAACAAATTATCATTCAAACACACAACATATTTGCCCTGTATATATATGTATATGTTTTATCTGTGCTATGTATACACAATAATTTTTACAAATACTCATTTTCTATATTATGTTGATTAACATGATAACAAATAAAAATAGTTTAAATTGTATTATTTTGTGTAGTTGTTTATGTAGTTTAAATATATTTAAACCGATCACAAGTGCAGACGAGAATCAAACTCATGCCAACAGAATAAGCACCCTAACCTGTTGCCTTTTTAGAAAGGGTACCACATGAAATTGTTGTGGGGAAAGTAGCCTTCGCTTTTAACATGCATTGGCCCATTTTCAACAATACGTTTCAATCACATTTCATCCAAATACCATTTTTGTTCAACTGTAAAAGTTTTGAAGTGTTTAAATTCAGATTGAAGCGTAATACATACAAAATAATATTTTTTTGTTTATATATAAAAGAAAAAATCTGACCATGTTCAATTATCTTATCAATTAAGTCCACATAAATGATTTAATCTATCACTTATAACTTCCCTTTAAAAGGCCCCCTAATCCTCAATTTTGACCAGGTAGAGATTAAATCGAGTAGGCGTTCCGGGAACAAACCCGCTCTACCACTGCACCCGACCGACGCGGCTGAATTATTGTTGAATAGATTGTTTAATCAATTTGTTTGATCAAACCTGTTGCATGCGACAATATACACCCATCAGTTGATCACACATATTCAACTCCGTTATGGCATACCCAATTTTAAATTCAATTTATTTATTTATTTAAGTCTCATCCATGTACAAACAAAGTCAAATACAAACATATACACTGTACAAAACAATTCACGACACATATTATACATGGCCATTCTAATTAGAATTATAGGAGACTTTCGATATAAGCATATCGTACAATCATAGCAATTTCTATATACAACATGGAGCCAACAATCAGCCTCTAATTAGTCGATGTTTAAAAAAAGGGAAAAGAGAATCGAACACATGTGTTACTAATGAGAAGTAAAGCTACTAACGTTAAAAAAAAAAGGATTATTAAATTATTAAAACAAGGGGGAAACATGTGATACAATTGATAACTGACTGATTAGCAGCTGATTATTGCTTGGATTAAAATTGCTGGAAAAGAATACATGTTATATATTAAGACATTATTTACTAAGATAAAATCTACGTCTTTTAAGAATGTTAAAACAGGTTTTTGCACAATATCGAACTATTAAAGGACTTGTTAATAAATACGAGAGTTGGTCGTTTTTAACAAATTCTGCAAAATCCGGCTTTGCTTCTTCCTCTTTGACAAAAAGCTCTGATCTCAAATCAGTGTACATAACACAATCAAGGAGAACATGCTGTTCATCCTCGAGAACATTACAAAATGGACATTTACGATCCTCTAATGGCCGGTTTCAATGCGTATGGGGGCTACACCACACCTAAATTTACACAATGCTGACCTGTGGCTAGGAGGTAGAATAAGGTTACAGTATCCTTCTGTTTCATATACTTGCTTAAACGTGCGGTAGGTTCGAAGCTTATTTCTACCAAGACCAGCAGAGCCATTGACCGTATTAAGCGTAACAAGCCAATCCGCTAAATAAATATTTATGGTCGCCTTTTCAACCCCGTTAATAAAGGACTGTACATTTTCTATTTTAAACTGCGTAAAATGTTTACCTATGACAGAGAACCAATTCTTGCAGCGTGAGGACTTACCATGGGCCCACATCGCAATGCGTTTATTTAACCTTTTATCATTTGTTTGAGAGAGACGAACCCAGAAGACTTCAATAAAAATAGCCCGCCCCCCCCCCCCCCCATGGAGGCCATGTTTTTCGACCAATCAACTTGGCTTGAAGGAATCTGATAGATGGTCATCCAAGGAGCATTTCTACAAAAATTATTTGAAAATCTGCCAACCAGTTTGGGAGAAGAAAAAGTGTTTTTCATTTCGTTGCCATGGAAACCAGATTCCTGCATGGATCCCAACAAATTGAAGGAAATCTGGTGAGGTCATTAAGAGGATGCTTTCTGTGAAGTTTCATCTCAATTGACCCATTGGTTACTGAGGAGAAGATGTTGACGCACGACGCACTATATCTACCTACTGAATAAGTTTTATTTAATCCTGATTTATCGCAGCTGGCTGCAATGTTCACATGAAGTTGGCATTTTGGCAGCCCAATTCCGGCTAACTCCGGCTGGAAATTGCTCGATATAAGAGAGTTTAACTGGCATCCTGACATATATGTCATGTGAAAGTGACACACACCTGCTCCCAGACACGCTAGCCGGATTCCACCCGGATATATCGCAGCCGGCTTCAAAACCCAGCCGGAGTTGGGCCGACAGAGTGCCTCCCAACCTCGTTTTGGCGTGCCTATTGCTCGAGATAGATGGATTTGACGGTGGATTGAAGCATTCCAGGTGAAAGCGCCTCAAACTGACTTCCTGTTGCATGACATCCGGTTTCGCCAAGTTCCGTCAGCCGGCTGCCATGCACAGCCGGAGTTGGGATTTCCCGACATATTCCCGACTTTGCACCCGTCCTGTTCGAATTAGAGAGCTTAACTGGCATCGTGACATGTGTCACGTGAAAGTGCCTCACTCTGGCTCCGACTTGCACAAGCCGGATTCCGCCCGGATTCATCGCAGCTGGCTGCAATGTTCACATGAAGTTTGCGTTTTGGCAGCCCAACTCCGGCTAACTCCGGCTGGAAATTGCTGGATATTAGAGAATTTAACTGGCACCCTGACATATATGTCAGGTGAAAGTGACACACTCTGGCTCCCAGAAACGCTAGCCGGATTCCATCCGGATGTATCGCAGTCGGCTGCAAAACCCAGCCGGAGTTGGGATTTCCCGACATATTCCCGACTTTGCACCCGTCCTGTTCGAATTAGAAAGCTTAACTGGCATCGTGACATGTGTCAGGTGAAAGTGCCTCACTCTGGCTCCGAGTTGCACTAGCCGGATTCCGCCCGGATTTATCGCAGCTGGCTGCAATGTTCGCATGATGTTGGCGTTTCGGCAGCCCAACTCCGGCTAACTCCGGCTGGAAATTAGAGAGTTTAACTGGCATCCTGACATATATGTCAAATGAAAGTGACACACTCTGGCTCCCAAAGACGCTAGCCAGATTCCGACCGGATGTATCGCAGACGGCTGCAAAACCCAGCCGGAGTTGGGCCGACAGAGTAGTCTCACCCTCGTTTTGGCGTGCCTATTGTTCGAGATAGATGGATTGGACGGTGGAATGAAGCATGCCAGATGAAAGCATCTCAGTCTGGATCCGAGTTGCACTAGCCGGTTTACACCCGGATGTATCGCAGCTGGCTGCCATGTTCAGATGAAGTTGGCAGTTTGGCCAAGTCTACAGCCCAACTCCGGCTGTATATTGCTCGATATTAGAGAGTTTAACTGGCATCCTGGCATATGTCAGGTGAAAGTGACACACTCTGGCTCCCAGACACGCTAGGCGGATTCCCCCTGATTTATCGCAGCCGGCTGCAAAACCAGCCGGAGTTGGGCCGACAGAGTGGCTCCCACCCTCGTTTTGGCGTGCCTATTGCTCAAGATAGATAGCTTGGACGGCGGATTGAAGCATGCCAGGTGAAAGCGCCGTAAACTGACATCCTGTTGCATGACATCCGGTTTCGCCAAATCCGTCAGCCGGCTGCCATGCACAGCCGAAGTTGGGGTTTCCCGACATATTACCGACTTTGCACCCGTCCTGTTCGAATTAGAGAGCTTAACTGGCATCGTGACATGTGTCAGGTGAAAGTGCCTCACTCTGGCTCCGAGTTGCACTAGCCGGATTCCGCCCGGATTTGTCGCAGCTGGCTGCAATGTTCACATGAATTTGGCGTTTTGGCAGCCCAACTCCGGCTAACTCCGGCTGGAAATTGCTGGATATTCGAGAGTCTAACTGGCATCCTGACATATATGTCAGGTGAAAGTGACACACTCTGGCTCCGAGAAACGCTAGTCGGATTCCACCCGGATGTATCGCAGCCGGCTGCAAAACCCAGCCAGAGTTGGGATTTCCCGACATATTCCCGACTTTGCACCCGTCCTGTTCGAATTAAAAAGCTTAACTGGCATCGTGACATGTGTCAGGTGAAAGTGCCTCACTCTGGCTCCGAGTTGCACTAGCCGGGTTCCGCCCGGAATTATCGCAGCTGGCTGCAATGTTCACATGAAGTTGGCGTTTTGGCAGCCCAACTCCGGCCAACTCCGGCTGGAAATTAGAGAGTTTAACTGGCATCCTGACATATATGTCAAATGAAAGTGACACACTCTGGCTCCTAGACACGTTAGCCGGATTCCACCCGGATGTATCGCAGCCGGCTGCAAAACCTAGCCGGAGTAAGGCCGATAGAGTGGTCTCACCCCCGTTTTGGCGTGCCTATTGTTCGAGAAAGGTGGATTGGACGGTAGATTGAAGCATGCCAGGTGAAAGCGCCTCAGTCTGGCTCCGAGTCGCACTAGCCGGATTCCACCCGGAATTATCGCAGCTGGCTGCCATGTTCAGATGAAGTTGGCAGTTTGGCCAAGTCTACAGCCCAACTCCGGCTGTATATTGCTCGATATTAGAGAGTTTAACTGTCATCCTGGCATATGCCAGGTGAAAGTGACACACTCTGGCTCCCAGACATGCTAGGCGGATTCCACCCGGATTTATCGCAGCCGGCTGTAAAACCCAGCCGGAGTTGGGCCGACAGAGTGGCTCCCACCCTCGTTTTGGCGTGCCTATTGCTCAAGATAGATAGCTTGAACGGCGGATTGAAGCATGCCAGGTGAAAGCGCCGTAAACTGACTTCCTGTTGCATGACATCCGGTTTCGCCAAATTCCGTCAGCCGGCTGCCATGCACAGCCGGAGTTGGGATTTCCCGACATATTCCCGACTTTGCACCCGTCCTGTTCGAATTAGAGAGCTTAACCGGCATCGTGACATGTGTCAGGTGAAAGTGCCTCACTCTGGCTCCGAGTTGCACTAGCCAGATTCCTCCCGGATTTGTCGCAGCTGGCTGCAATGTTCACATGAAGTTGGCGTTTTGGCAGCCCAACTCCGGCTAACTCCGGCTGGAAATTGCTGGATATTCGAGAGTCTAACTGGCATCCTGACATATATGTCAGGTGAAAGTGACACACTATGGCTCCCAGAAACGCTAGTCGGATTCCACCCGGATGTATCGCAGCCGGCTGCAAAACCCAGCCGGAGTTGGAATTTCCCGACATTTTCCCGACTTTGCACCCGTCCTGTTCGAATTAAAAAGCTTAACTGGCATCGTGACATGTGTCAGGTGAAAGTGCCTCACTCTGGCTCCGAGTTGCACTAGCCGGGTTCCGCCCGGAATTATCGCAGCTGGCTGCAATGTTCACATGAAGTTGGCGTTCTGGCAGCCCAACTCCGGCCAACTCCGGCCAACTCCGGCTGGAAATTAGAGAGTTTAACTGGCATCCTGACATATATTTCAAATGAAAGTGACACACTCTGGCTCCCAGACACGTTAGCCGGATTCCACCCGGATGTATCGCAGCCGGCTGCAAAACCCAGCCGGAGTTGGGCCGACAGAGTGGTCTCACCCCCGTTTTGGCGTGCCTATTGTTCGAGATAGGTGGATTGGACGGTGGATTGAAGCATGCCAGGTAAAAGCGCCTCGCAGCTGGCTGCCATGTTCAGATGAAGTTGGCAGTTTGGCCAAGTCTATAGCCCAACTCCGGCTGTATATTGCTCGATATTAGAGAGTTTAACTGGCATCCTGGCATATGCCAGGTGAAAGTGACACACTCTGGCTCCCAGACACGCTAGGCGGATTCCAACCGGATTTATTGCAGCCGGCTGTAAAACCCAGCCGGAGTTGGGCCGACAGAGTGGCCCCCACCCTCGTTTTGGCGTGCCTATTGCTCGAGATAGATGGCTTAGACGGCAGATTGAAGCATGCCAGGTGAAAGCGCCGTAAACTGACTTCCTGTTGCATGACATCCGGTTTCGCCAAATTCCGTCAGCCGGCTGCCATGCACAGCCGGAGTTGGGATTTCCCGACATATTCCCGACTTTTCACCCGTCCTGTTCGAATAAGAGAGCTTAACTGGCATCGTGACATGTTTAACTGGCATCCTGGCATATGCCAGGTGAAAGTGACACATTCTGGCTCCCAGAAACGCTAGTCGGATTCCACCCGGATGTATCGCAGCCGGCTGCAAAACCCAGTCAGAGTTGGGCCGACAGAGTGGTTTCACCCTCGTTTTCGCGTGCCTATTGTTCGAGATAGATGGATTGGACGGTGGATTGAAGCATGCATGGTTAATACAGTCGGAGTTGCCGGAGTTCCGCTTGTTTCGGCTGATTATTATAGCTTGTGTAACTGGAATTCCCTCTGTTCCGGCTGGTTAATACAGCCGACGTAGCTGGAGGTCTGACTGTTCCGGTTTGTTAATATAGTCGGTGAAGACGAAGTTCCAGCTGTTCCGGCTGGTTAATACGGTTGGTGTAGAGGGAGTTCCGCCTGTTCCGGCTGGTTAATACAGCCGACGCAGCCATACCGAAGAATTTTGATCATCAGATAAATATCAAATATCGATAAGCCTAGCTGCGCTCTGAAACAATTCATTCGTTAATCTCCGTTAGGTTCCGTTATTTACCAATACACATTGATCACACGCTGTGACCGGGGTAATACAACAATTAACGCCTCGGGGATAGTCGTGGCGGGCAATTAGCCAAATACACTGGTTTATAGCTTAATATGGATAAAACCAAAACATCTGTAAATTAATAGTATTTATTGACACACGTTCCATGTTATATACATAAGCATATCCATGTTGAAAACTAATAAATAGACTAACGATACACATATAAGTATGCACGATTATGGAAAATCATGGATATTGAACTTAATTAAATAACAATTGAATAGAATAGAAAACATTCATTAATTTTCTAATTATTAATGATCAATGTCTCCAATTTATACACTGTTTCTAAAACCCGTGAACTATTGATGCGTCCAATTGCGTATTTATGGGTAAAGTCTGATATTTGTAAATTTCGGTCAACAGAGTTGATTGAATTTTAGTTTTTAATTCACAACATAGTAAGGTGGATTTTATCGTAACCTTTTCCCACATACACCAGAGGACCAGAAACAGAAGAAAAAAACCGCATTATATCATTTACGGCAGTAATGTTTTAGAGCAGTAAATTACCAATTTACGTTCTGTTACTAAATGTATAATACCCCCTTCTATTCGCAGTTGTTAAAGATACATCATTTCACATTGAATTAGTGATTATGTAATAGGGATACGCGACTCGCTTCAGATCCCCTGGTGATACTAATTGACTTTATGAGGGTCATAAAACTTCGGGTAAAATCGGGAGCATTGTCGGACTTTCACGAACAAATCCGAAATCATGAAGTTACAAATATATCTTAAAAAAGACCATCTAAATCTAAATTTATTTTGATAAAATAAAAATTACATTGTAGAGAAGTGCCGCATCCGAGACCGTTTGCAACTAAGAAATATATATAATAATATTTGATATACATCGATTATAAGTGAATGGGTACTTTTATTTTGTTCTTTGTCTATATGATATTGGCGGGAGCCGGACAAAAGATCCCATGCTATTTTTGGCAGGGTGGACAAAAGCTCCCACATCATTTTTACAGTGTGGACAAAAGATCCCATGTTATTTTAACAGGGTGGACAAAAGCTCCCGCATGATTTTGGCAGGGTGGAAAAAAGATCCAACTTATAATATATATCAGTCAGTAATAAAGAGATTGAAATGAATAAACTATATGAATATATAATTCCTATCCATTGAGCATATTATGTGAATTTCAAGGTAAACAGCTAATTAATGTAGAGGGTCAAAGTTATCACCTGCTATTTTAAATTAAAGGCAATCAAAATCTAAATTGTGTTGGTAATTGAACTCTTTACATAAACTGTGAAAAATAAAACATTGAGCATATTATTGGTGTGAACTTTATAAATAGCTGAACTAATGACAATGACCAGACTGTGTGTTGATTGAATATGTCTGCATCAGGGTCTTTCAAATAGTATTTGAAAGACCCTGTCTGCATGAACTACTTTGAAAGCTGTTTTGTTTGTAAATACATGTATATCCACTTTTCATTGTTTTATTATCATGATGTGCTAAATTTTCAACACTAGTAGTTACCATATGCTATATTTTGTTTGCTATATATTTACTCATAAATTTTTTTATTAACAGGGAGTAAATTTGACTTTATTAATCTTTTCGTTTTTTTCTGGTTTATTTTTCTATGAAATCATTTAATAAGAAGAAAATATACTCAACACCTTTACTGTCTGTCACCTTAAGACAAAAACCAGGATGGCTCATCAATATGGGATCTTTTGTCCATCCTGTCAAAATGGTGTGGGAACTTTTGTCCACCCTGTTAAAATAACATGGGATATTTTGTCCACCCTATTACAATGATATGGGACCTTCTGTCAAAAATAGCATGGGAGCTTTTGCCCATGTGATCTGTTGTCCTGTATTCGATATTGACAACGTTTATTTAACCTAAAAAAATACCATTTAAATCATATTTTTCTCGAAAAATAAATGCCACATATTAAAGATAGATAATTATATTTTGTGGAGCCGTTTGCACTTAAGCGATGAATTAATTAATTAAAGAGTCATAGCGCGTTAAAGTTACAGCTACTCTTTATTTCCATATGGTAAATTATACCTGATAGCAATTGCCGGTGAAATAATTCTTCCACATGTGGAGGTCCAACTGTTTCGGTATAGACGGAGTTCCGGCTGGTATATACAGTCGAAGTTGTCGGAGTTCCGGCTGTTCCGGATGGTTAATACAGCCAGCTGTTCCGACTGGTTAATACAGCCGACGTAGCTGGAGTTCGACTGTTTCGGCTGGTAAATACAGTCAGTGTAGACGGAGTTCCAGCTGTTCCGCCTGGTTTATACAGCCGAAGAAGCCTGAGTTCCAGCTGGTTAATACAGCCGGAGTAGCCGGAATGATGATATTCGACTGGTAAGTACAGTCGAAGTAATAGGAAATACAGCTTATCCGGCCGGTTTATACAGCCGGAGTAGCCGGAACTCCGGCTGTTCCGGCTGGTTTACAGCCGGAGTAGCCGGAGTTCCGGCTATTCCGGCTGTTCCGGCTACTCCGGCTAACTTCACGCACATATCTATACAGGTTGAAAAGAAGCTATGGTTGATATTAGTAGAGCATGACTTAAAGAGACTAGATGGCACATGTACTGAGGAATCTACCAAGGTCATTTGTTTAGACCATTGGGTTTTAGGCAGTTATCAAAGATTTGTTTGTTGATGACAGAGGTCATGGTTGAGTAACCCATTTCAAGGCATATTTCTTTGCCTAGTACTGGTAAGTGACCCAAAGGTCATGACTAATTGTACTATCACAGTCATAAGACTGAACAACTGTTGAAAATGGTGTAAAAGCCCACTAAATCAAATTACTGTTGGCTTATACAAACATCACCTATCAAACTTTCCAAATCAAAGTCATTTGAAAATTCAAAAGGAAAACCTAAACTGAAGATGACATAGTTTTGAAATAAAAAGCAGATTCCAAAGCCAACAGTGTTTCATCCATAACACTACCATAAATACATGGGTATGAAATGTAATGGGTAAAGCACCCTTGCCTTGGAAGATGAATGGGGTTTAGAAAATGAAGAGGGAAAGTTAAATAGCTGTTGTCCTGCTCAACATTTGAGTTAAGATATTTCTGTTATTGTTGTAAATGAATGATATCAATTTTTATTTAATAATAGGGCACTATGACTATATCACAGTGAATTCAAATCAAGAGAAGCCCATACCAATGGCTTTTGTAGGGTCAAGATTGTGGGTCCGGCCCACAGACTGGATGGTTGAATACTGTAATGAGACGATACAATGGCAACATGTACTAAAGCCACGTAAGATACACACTACCATGAGAATGTGTGGGGTACCAGGAGCAAAGGAAACATACAGGTATGTTGAACCCTTTCCCACATACAATATACCTGCAGCAGACGACTTCGATATTACCAAGTCCAAAATATAGAAAATTTCCTAACCCTTTCCCTCATACGACAATTCTGCAGCAGACGACTTTAATCATACTTTGTCAAAAAAAAGAAAATCTCAATAATTGAATAGATAACCTATTGCTAAAAGTTGAAAACATTGTGGCAAAAGGAGAAATTGCTCGTTTTGAGCAATTTCTTCTTTTGTCACTATGTTTTCAAAAAGCCATCTGCTGCAGAGGCATCAGAAAGCGTCTATATGAGGGAAAGGGTTAAAAGTGTAATTATAGAATAGAGTTGAAATTATTGCGGCAGAAGGAAAAAATTATCGTTATGAGCAATGTCTCCTTTTTCCACAATGGTTTGGAAAGTCATCTGCTGCAGAGGCATCAGAAAGCGTCTGTATGTGGGAAAGGGTTTAGCTGTTTCCACTTGCTGACACATTTTTACCTACTGCAGTAGAAAGCATCGTAGTAAAAGTAGGAAATGTTCATTATTAATGATTTCTCCTCTTAACATAATGTCTTCTCTTCTTTACAATAATTATTCATATAACATTTGAATTAACACAAGCATGCTTTTGATACATTGTTGTGGTTAAAGGAGAAATATCGAATTGTTCTCTGAAGGTTGTTTTTACTCTTGCCAAAATTTGCATAAGTTCACTACATGTACTCCTTAAGTACTCTTTCGACTTTGACATTTGAAAGGTTATCTGCTTTTAAAATATTTCAAGAAAAGTTAGTATCAGCACAAATGAAATTAGAATTTTTTGGACAGAATTGAAAACAGGAGAAAGAAGAAATTGGTTGTTTTGAGCAATTTCTTCCTTGCCCACAATGTTTTTAAAAGTATCAACTGTATCAGGGAATGAATTCATCGATGGACTGAAATTCACTAAAGAAAAATGTACATGTATCTTGTAAAAAGACGGAATTTATGTCAAAAGATTTTGTATTATAATTTCAGATTTTGTGTGGCCGTTCGTAGGGAGAACTATCCTGAGGAAGTTAATCTTGCCCATGGATTATCTCCCTTGCCTGGTCATACATTGATCATAATGCCCCCTGCAACTATCAAAAACTTACTACCAATAAATCTGAGGTACTATCTGAAAGGAACGCAGATTTGTGGAGAAATTAAACCTGGGAAAGAAGCTCAACTTCATTCTGTAAGTTTTTGAATTGACCACTTTTTCATAAAGAAAACTTTGAGAAGCATCTTCAAAAAATGCATTTTTGGCCGGATTGCATTAGCAATTCCGGTCTATAGATTGGCGATGTCCGTCCGTCCGTCTGTCTGTCCGTCAACATTTTGGTTAAAGTTACAGGTTGAGGCAAAATCTCAGCACTGGAAAGGGTTACAAACTTGAAACTTTGCCTGAAGGTAACCAGTAACAAGTTCTATTGATTTCTATGGTTACTTTGACCTTGACCTTGGTTTGTCGATTTTCAAGATCAAATTGCCGACAATCCGGCCTTACCGTCTTCAGCGGTTTCTTGTTAATAACATTGCTTGATAAAAGGAGAAAATTGGTAGTTTGTCGTTTTAACAATTCCTATAATTTGGTGTAGCTCTTGGCATAGCCTTTTAGATGTGGTGATATCATGTGTTTTTTAGATCACCTAGAGCCAAAGGCTCAAGGTGAGCTATTCTGATCACTTTTTGTCCGTTGTCCGTCGTCGTTAACTTTTAGCGTTAAACATCTTCTTCTCCTAAACCTCAGGACCAATTTCATCCAACTTCACAGGAATAATCCTTTGGTGGCCCTCTTTCAAGATTTAAATTCCATTGAGAACTTTGGTTGCTGCGGCATCAAAAATGGGGCAAAATGTCTAAACTTTAAAAATCTTCTCCTCTGAATCTGCATGTCAGATTCCAATATAGTTTGGTAGAAATGTTTCTTGGGTTACCCCCTACAAAGACTGTTCAAGGCATACTGTTTGGTTGAAAAACATGGCATTCAGGAGGCATCAGAAAAGGGGCAAAATGACAAAATTTGGAAATTCCATTTTTAGCTCACCAGAGCACAAAGTGCTCAAGGTGAGATTTTGTGATCGCCTTTTGTCCGTCGTCCGTTGTTCGTCGTCCGTCGTCAACATTTGCTTGTTAACACTCTAGAGGCAACATTTTGCATCCAATCTTCATGAAAGTTTATCAGAACATATATTTCGATCAAATCTAGGCCAAGTTTGAAACTGGGTCATGTCGGTCAAAAACTAGGTCACTAGTCCAAATTGAATGAAAATATTGTTAACACTCTTGAAGCCACATTTTAAACTTGAGCATGTTGAAACTTTGTCAGAAAGTTTGTCTTGATGATATCAGAGACATATAAACACAGAGATAAGCGACACTGGATTTTCAAGCGAAATCATGATTCAGTGAACAGGTATAGCCAAAAAGTCGATAATATTGCGTAATATTTTCCGTGTATTGAAAGCGCTTTATGTAAAATGAAAAGCGTCTGACGATCCCGATTTTTCACTCGGAATACCTTGTTTTACTTTGTATGTTGTATACAGTTCTAAGCAAAGTCTTATTTGTCCCCATATAAAATACTAGTTATATGTCTGTTGTCCCGTCAATATTTATCTTTGGTAGTTTAATAATGGAATACAAGAACAATTACACAATTACTCGTAAACATAGTAAGATCTAATGTTCACTTTAATGTTTAGGGACCGTTATCAAATAATATAATTAATGATGGAAGACGAGCACACATATATGTGTGTGCTTATATGTGTTAAAGTGTATGTTGTTTTAAACATGTATGTATGTTTAATTTCCGAAATAAAGCATATTATTATTATATATCTCTGATAAAAAAAGCCAACTTCCCACCTGTGACTATTAAATCCTGCTTACTTGTGTAAGATGATAATAGATGAAGGAGATATGGTGTGCAGGCACACCAGAGCAATTTCTGTGTTTGATTACCCTTATACTCGCCAAAACGGCGATATTGCGAGAAGCAATGTAGCTCATCAAGGTAAGTTGCTTTATGATTTGTTTAATGAATGAACAACCAGTATTGTATGGTTTACATGACGATGTATTTTTTTTTTCAATCCAGAGGACGTATTTCTTTAATTACATTTCCTGTTTGACATAGTTTTGTTAATTAGAAGTTGTCACCGAGTAGGTGTTTTCACACATTTACATGATTGTTTGACATAAATTGTTTTATTAGTAGGTGACAGAGAGTAAATGTTTTCACACATTTCCTTTATAAAGGGCCCATTGATTGTCGAACTTTTTTCAGTTATAACCTAATTAGTAAATCAAACAACTATACATTTCTTCCATCAGAGGAATTGACAACTTTCGTACATACAGCAAATCTGCAGCAGGCTTGAAAAAGAGAAATTTGCAAAATATCTTCAATAACAGTGAGTTGATATATTACTATAAAACACCAATGAGTGTATAACTACTTTTGAAAAACTAACAGTTTCATGCAAAACGTTTGATTGGTACAGTGTTAAGGTTTTTTTTAAAAAACAGTTTTAAGTATACATCAAAGGCAATAAACTTGGACTCCTCTGAACTGAAGTTTAGTTGAAAGTTACTTCAGTTTTGGTAAAATAATGTGTACATGTCAAATCAAACATCACATCCTGTAATTAAGTTGTATACATGTCACATCAGGTAACCATCTGGAAACCAAGTTATGTCAATTATTTAAATTGTGCTTGCTGTAGCCACAATATTTTTTTGAATTGTTATACTTTCATTTAAGCAGAAACCTATGTTTCGCATTATTTTTTTTAAAAAATATACACTGTTTCAAAGATATAAGTCTTTTGACAAGATGAAATGGTTTAATTGACAAAATATATTTGAAATCGCTCCTGTTGACCAATTTAAAAAAGGGAGGCGCTTTCAAAAACAATGCTGTTGATAAGTAAAATCAGAGAAATCTTAGTCATAATACCTATGTTTCGCATTATCAATTAAAAAAAAGTGTACACCGTTTCAAAGATATAAGTCTTCCTGACAAGATGGATTAATTCAAATTGACAAAAAAAATTGAAATCACCCATTTTCACCAATTTTAAAACAGTAGGCACTCTCAAAATCAGTGCAGTTGATAAGTAAAATCAGAGAAATCATAGTCATAACACCTATATTTCGAATTATCAATTAAAAAAAATTGTACACCATTTCAAAGATATAAGTCTTCCTGAGAAGATGGATTAATTCAAATTGACCAAAAAAAATGAAATCACTCATTTTGACCAATTTTAAAAACGGAGGCGCTCTCAAAATCAGTGCAGTTGATAAGTAAAATCGAGTTTAGGACAAAACCCCTGTAGGACATAAACCCTGTGGGACAAAACCCCGTCGGACAATACACCCATGGGATAATACCCCCCTAGGATTTTAACCCATTGGACAAAACCCCCATGAACATTATAGAATAATTTTTTATTAAGTTTTTATATTTGATGCATTGATTCTTTCGGTCTGAATTTGGATATTTACTTATTTAAAAATAAATAAATGTTTGTATCTATCAGCAAATTAATTCTTTCCATTATCAAAACATGGCACAATATATAGTAGCATAGGTGTGATATGTCAACTTTATCATAATAGGAAGTGGAATTTGAGTATTTCTCGCAGTTATTGTTTATTGGAGTATAATTTCTTTTCCTATAATGTTTTGTGTATCAATTAATTACATTTTTAATCAAGACCAATTTATATAAGTTAACTTAAAACATATGCATTATTTGTATCAAACAAGCATTTATTTTGATTGCACAAACTAATTAAAACATACTTTCATACGAATGAATTATCTTTGATGCATTGAAATAATCAAAATAGAGTGTAGATAATACCCCCTCAAAAATTCAAACTAATTAAAACACTGTTAATTATCTTCAATCAAAAGCTGTAAACAAAACACAATTTCATATCAAATATCAAAAACACTCTAATAAATACTAAAACACAAAAATAATTATATACCGACAGGGGTATTGTCCACTATTCATTTTAAGGGACGGGGTTTTTGTCCACAGGGTTTTTGTCCACCGGGGTTTTGTCCTATAGGGTTTTTGTCCCACCGGGGTATTGTCCGTACCCCGTAAAATCAGAGAAAACTTAGTTATAACACATATGTTTCGAATTATCAATTAAACAAAAGTGTACACCGTTTCAAAGATATAGGTCTTCCTGACAAGATGGATTAATTCAAATTGACCAAAAAAAATTGGAATCACTCACTTTGACCAATTTAAAAAGAGGAGGCGTTCTCAAAATCAGTGCAGTTGATAAGTAAAATCAGAGAAATCTTAGTCATTAACACCTTTGTTTTTGCATTCATTATCAATTTGAAAAAAAGTTGTACACCGTTTAAAGATATATAAGTCTTCCCGACAATACGAAATGGTTTAAATTGACGTAGAAAACGTGCAATTTCTCCTTTTGCAAGAATGATTTTGTAAAAATAATTTTCCACAACAAAATAAATATCGCAGTCATTTTCAGAATCCACTGTAATGATCACGTGGTTTGATCACGTGGCTTGACCCGCTCGCCGTTTGAAGAATTTTGTTCTTTGAAAGCCATTTGCAATTGCGTGTCGCTTATCTCTGTGTTTATATGTCTCTGATGATATCTAGGCCAAGTTCGAATATGGATGACATGAAGTCAAAAACTAGGTCACTAGGCCAAACTTAAGAAAAATCTGGTTAACACTCTGGAAGCCACGTTTTTGGCTTGAGCATGTTGAAACTATGTTGGAAAATTTGTCTTAGTGATATCTAGGCCAAGTTCGAAACTGGGTCATGTCGGGTCAAAAACTAGTTTACTAGGCCAAATTTAATGAGAATCTTGTTAACACTATGGAAGCCACATTTTTAACTTGAACAAATTGAAACTTGGTCAGAATGTTTGTCTTGATGATATCTAGGCCAAGGTCATATCGGGTTAAAAGCTAGGTCACTAGGCCAAATTTAAGGAAAATCTTGTTAACACTCTTGAAACCGCATTTTGAACTTGAGCATGTTTTATCATGTTTATCAGAAAGTTTTTCCTGGTGATATCTAGGCCAAGTTCGAATATGGGTCAAAAACTAGGTCACTGGGACGAATTTAAGGAAAATCTAGTTAACACTTTTGAAGCCGCATTTTAAACTTGAGCATGTTGAAACTTTATCAGAAAGTTTGTCTTGATGATTTCTAGGCAAAGTTCGAATATAGGTCACTAAGCCAAATTTAAGGAAAATCGTGTGAACGCTCTGGAAGCCACATTTTTGGCTTGAGCATGTTGAAACTTTGTCAGAATGTTTGTCTTATATCCTGATATCTAGGCCAAGTTCAAAAATGGGTCAGGTCAGGTCAACAACTAGGTCACTAGGCCAAATTGTAGAACAATCTAGTTAACACTACTATATCGCATTTTTGACTTTTTGTGAGAAAGTTTGTCTTGATGATTTGCTATTGGCGCTGAAAGAGTTAAGTCTTAAATAGCCCAAAGTCTTAAATAGCCCATTCTCAGGTGAGTGATTCCAGAGCCTCTTGGCCCTCTTGTTTTAAATTCTTGTCTGATATTAAGAAAATTGAATAGGAATCTTACTTCAGTGATCCTCTACTTAATTTGTTCGAGCCGTATTGATTGGTTAGAAAATCATAGCAACCCCGCGTCATCGCAAAAGGGGTAAATTGAACTCTTAGCTACAAATGACAGCTCCTACCATTCCACTCAACCAATTTTAACATTACTTCACAGGAACGTTTCTTTGATGGTCCACTTTCAAAAGTGTTCAAAGACTTACATTCTGTGTAGAACTTTTGTTGCTGCGAAATCAGAAATTGAGAACAAAAAGAAAACTTTAAAAACCTCCTTCTCCATGATCCATTTGTCAGATTCCAAGATAATTTCGCAGAAAATTAATGTTCTTTGGGTGACTCTCTACAAAAACTATTCAAGCCATATTGATTTCGTTGAAAACAGGGCAGCAAAGCGGCATCAGGAAAGGTGCAAAATGACAAAACTTTATAATTCCATTCTTATTAAAGGGCTTTTACTGATAAACTATTTCTTTAAATGACTGGCCACTCCTTGCAGTTTAATTAAAACTCCTGATCAAATTTTCACAGATATTTGCAGTTAAATGTTTGCTTCCAATTTACTATCATTCAGGTGTATTTATTTCAATCCTTTTACAGGCTGATATATCCTCAGATCTAGAACTTGGCACTAACGTAGAGAACTTCCCTGTATGTAGAGAACTGGTCATACCTCCTGGTACATCTCGCTACAAAAACAAGTTTAGGCTGTATGACACAAAGAACAGACTTTTAGAACTCCATGTGAAAATAGATACTCGTATAGGGGGATCTTTGCAGGTAATCACTTTCTTGCCTTACGCGCTTCCACATGCAAACTCAACTGTAGCAGACAATTTTTTAAAATATTGTGACATAACGAGAAATTAATGTGTAATTAATGTGTTCTCCTGTTTATGCAATGTTTTTCTACTCGATTTGAATATTATAAAGTCTTTTTCTGTGTAGACTCAGATCAGCATGCAGTTTAGTGTAGAATGGTCATATTTGTCAGGAACTTTCTTGGAGACTTAAATTAATTGTTTGTTTTGTTGGGGGGGGGGGGTTATGCTGTTTTAGTTAATACAATATTTTAGTTACCGGTGTTGTATAGTATAATGACCCCCGCGGTTAAATGACC